>JAJHSJ010000001.1:53428590-53971723 GCA_021015155.1 Magnolia officinalis
TATTGACTAACATGAGCATGCACCGCATTGCATGTGCTTTGACGAGGAAGAGCACTTTCGGGAGTTTGCCAGGCGTGCCGTGAGATGAAGACGCTGAGGGAGTGTAGGCGAGGGCATGTATCATTATCGCATACCATTCTTGCATTAACAAGAGTATTTAGGACATGATTGCTATACTGCTTTATCGTTACTGCTTGATTGAATTGATAACATGTTAACCTTTGCCTTATAGCTC
Organism: Magnolia officinalis; assembly: GCA_021015155.1. Lineage (NCBI taxonomy): Eukaryota > Viridiplantae > Streptophyta > Magnoliopsida > Magnoliales > Magnoliaceae > Magnolia > Magnolia officinalis. Next base: position 53,428,826 of record JAJHSJ010000001.1, read on the forward strand.
CAATAAGTTGATCACTCACTCCCACATTCTGGGACGGTGTTTTTAAACACCAACCAGACTCTGTTGCAGTTTCAGAGGATGACACGACTTATGAGGCAGAGCCAGTCTTCGTGGATGATGAGGAGGCATTTTCCTACATGCAGCTGGCAGGGCGGGTTTATGTAGGCCAGAATTTGCACAGACGGGGCTACAACGGCATGGATAGATGACACAACACTTCATTATTTTGTTTATTTCTGAAACACACTTGTAATTATTTAACCTGGTGACGTTCATACTCTGAAGGCTTACGCTCACTTATACGGTTTATATACATATCACAGTCTTCCGCTTGCATCATTTAAATGCCTTTGGAGTATGACATGCTGTTTTAGCTTAATCCCACTCATGTTTAATGCACTAATATGGACAACATTAAATCATCATTTTCTATGTTGCATAAGTGATGCGTTGGAACTCGGGAGTTGGGCTCTTGCTCGACCCTCGATTTTCAGGGCGTTACATGGGCCCTGCACATGGGCCTCAAATATACATCATGATGGGCCTCAAGTGGGCTTGGACCACACCATAAATCATTTCAATGGTTATAGGTGTAACATGTGTATCACAGTACACTATCATTCTATGGGGCACATGATGCTCTAATGATGATCAGCACTGCCCAAACATTGCTTATGTAAATCAGCATGGTCCAAACATTGTCCATGTAAATCTGCACCATCCAAACATTGTCTATGTAAATCTGCACCATCCAAACATTGTCTATGTAAATCTGCACCACCCAAACATGTCCAGCACCGTCCAAACATTGTCCAGCATCGTCCAGCACAATCTGGATGGTGTGGATGAAATAAATACATCATGGTGGTGTCCACGTACATGGCCCACCAGAGATTTGAATCTGCTTCATTTTTTGTCTCAAGCCTAAGGCAAGCTCGTCAAATGAATGGACGGTGTGGATGATATCATACAGTAAGGTGGGTCCCGCCCGTCCAGGACGAACGGACGGCTGGAATACAAAACATATATCAAGGTGGGTCCCATCCCACACGTACAACATGTGTTGGGTGGGCCCCACACGAGCTGGAATAGGATGGACGGTGAGTTACAAAACATACATTATAGTGGGGTCCACGAAGATTGCTTATGTTAACTGACCAGCAATATAGCTGGTGTGAGGTTCCCTTGCCCAACCGCATCCACCGTCCATGGGTTGGACGGTATAGATGCGATACATTAATCAAGGTGAGGTCCATGGACCGTTTGGACCCCACACACGTCATCAAGTGGGTCTCACGTGCTGGTGGAAGAATGGGCACCGTGGATACAAACCACATGCATCACGGTGCGCTTCACCTAGCAGCGTCCATGTGATGGATGGTATAGATAAAACATTATATCGTGGTGGAGTCCACCGTCCTAGCCAATGGACGGATGGATGAAACCATACATCATGTTGGGGTACACGTGCTGGATGCAGCACCATGCTATGAACGGATAGTGTGGATGAGATCCACACCTCGGATCAGACCCACATAACTGCGACGTCAATACAACAGCTATATCACTAGAGTGAGGTACACCCGTCGTCCGATCCCCACCGTCCAAGACTGTGTGGACGGTGTGGACGAAATACATACATCATGCGGTGGCCCCTGCACAGCAGATGAACGGTGTGGATGCTACACACGTGCAGCAAGTGGGGCCACAAATGGACGGGCGGTGTGGACCCTTTCACCTACAACAACAACATAGCTGGTGTACGGTAGCCAGCCAATCTGCTTAAATTCAAAGCAGGCCACGTGTGGAATGGGCTCCCACCGTGGATGATACACATACACCATTGTGGGTCTCACCGTCCAAGTTGCTGGACGGTGTGGATACACCACATACATCAAAGTGGGCCTAACGTGATGGATGGCGTGGATATATCACACCATCAGGTGGGCCACACGGCATCTAAGGGGAGAGAGAGAGAGAGAGAGAGAGAGAGAGAGAGAGAGAGAGAGAGAGAGAGAGAGAGAGAGAGAGAGAGAGAGAGAGAGAGAGAGAGAGAGAGAGAGAGACGGTGAGGAGGAGAGGGACCCCACCACTATGGGCCCTCCCTATATAATATATACATCAAGATGGGTCCCATCATAAGTGGGCCATCGAATTTGAAAATTAACGGTAGATCACCCACCTTTAATCTTCTTAGAGTCCTCTTTCCACCGATGCGATCTAGAGCTCCAAGGGGTGGATTTTAATGGTTGAGATCGGCTTTGAAGGGTTGGATTGAGTGGTAGAGAGTGGGCCACACAAAGCTCTCTCATGAAGCTTGGTTGGACGTGGGTTGCTCTCATAGAGCTTGGGAGAAAAATGAGAGAGAGAGAGAGGTGATGTGAGTGATGGAGTGATGGGGAGAGGGATGGGTGAAGTGATAGAAAGTTGACTTTTGGGGATGGGTAGTTGTACTTGGGGATGGTTGTGAGTGATCGGAGTGATATGATGTGTACTTGACATTTGAAGCGATGTATTCTCTCGGGATTGCAACGTGCGGTGTTTTCCTCGAACTGAACGCAGACCCACATCTCTTGGCCTGGGTATCGACTCAACACGCGAGACGCGGCATCGGAACCGCGACGACGACTGTAAGTACGATGTTTTCTAGCTCCTTTGATTGTTAAATTTTGTAATGCCAAAACCTATTGCAATTCTTATCTTGTCTAGCACCTCTACATATCCAGGTCTGTGCATCTCATGTACAAGAGTAAAAGTCTTTACCTCAAGAGATAATGCAAGTCAAGTTCTTCGGTTTCAAGCTTCAATATACATCAAGTGATGTATACAACACCATATGATAGTTCACTCCTTCAAGTTTTAAATTACGAGGTGTCAAAGCTTCGTCTAAAGGCAAAGTACAACTCAAGCTCAAGCTTTAATGAATGTCAATTTCAAGCTTCAGAAGTCTCAAGTTCAAGATTCTCTACATGACAAGACATCAAGCTTCATGAACTTCAAAGAACGACTATCAACTGAAGGAAAAGAAGTTCTCAATGTTCATACATCTATAACAAGATATGAATGACCCTAGATTGACCTTAGGGTAGGTCATTTTGAATACATAATTCAATTGACTCATTTTATAAGTGAATAGACTGTTTCTCGACTAGTCCTGGACTATGTTCGACTAGTCTTGGACTATGTTCGACTAGTCCTAGCACTGGCTCGACCAGTCCAAGAAATTTCACGACCAGTCCTAAGTTGTTACAAAATTTTAGAATTTTTGGTTAAGCCACAACCAATCCTGGAGACTGCTCGACCGGTCGTGTGAATAGTGCTCGACTCGTTCTCGACCAGTCCTGCAGCCATGACTCAAAGTCCAGCAATGAAATCTAGTTCCTCACGACTACTCGTGGACATGTCACGACTAGTCGTGGAGGTCCCTCGACCGGTCGTGCAAGGCTTACGGCTTTATTCGATCGCGCTCAAAATTTCAAAAATCTGTTGGTCCTACGACCAGTCGTAGTGTCCACAGGACCAGTCGTGATCGCAATTTCTTCACCTATAAATATAGCACGAATTTCAGAGTTTTTCATCGAATTCAAGCTAAATCAATACGCCACTTTGAGAGATAAGTTAGTCATCTTTTTAAGCTATATTGTGTTCATTTAATATTCTCTTTTATTAGCTTTCTTTGCATTTGATTTTGAATTTCCGCATTCTAATTTTATTTGAAAGAGGGATTAAAGTATTCTCATTTCTTGGAATCAAAATCAAATCAAGCTAGCCCAAGGCGCTTTAAGTTTAAAATCAATTTAGAACATAGAACCATTGCATAAGTGAGTTTGGACATTGAACTTCTACGTTGAACTTCTACTCCGACTTGGTTCTTTCAGGCTACATCTAAAAGAGAATATCTAGGTATTTTAATTATTGTAAATTTTTGTATTTTGGTTTTATTAAGATTATGCCAGAAAAATCTCTCTGTTTTGGTTTTTCTAAGGTGATCCAGAAAACTCAGAGTGTGGGGTTTTTTAATTGTGTAATCCCCTTTGAAAGACACAATTATGAGGGTTTTAGGTGAACCTAGAAAAACCTATTTTCATAGTGAACGTTAATATCCACTGTGTGAGGATATTAGGAGTGGAGTAGTTGTGTGGCTGTTTTTCTAAACAGTTGGTGTACACACAAACGAACCACTATAATTTCTGGCCTTATGGTTGATTGATTGTTTATTTCATTTGTGGAGAATGTTGTAATCCTTATGTGGATGTGTGGGAATGTTATAATAGCTTAGATTTCCCTTCTTGCTATTCATTTCTTTATTCCTCTGTATCATTTTGAGTTTTTGATACACAAACCGTTCTAGAGGTTGTCCTACCATAAACCCTTAGTTTTTATGGTGTAAGGTTGTCCTTAGAACAACATTTGTATCAACCTCTCAATACTCGTTCATTTGAGGTTGTCTTTAAATTCAACATTGTGAGATTGTCTATTGCTATCTGTATTTAATTTATTTAAATTCCGTTGTTATTTTTTAATTTGGCATAGTCCTATTCACCCCCCTCTAGGACATATAGTTCGACCTTTTCAAGTGGTATCAGAGCCTAATAGCTTGTTTTTATTGTTATTACTTTTTGGATTAATTTCCTGAGCTAATCGATCTGAGCTTTGTAAGATGTCAAATTTTGATAGCCTATTAGTCACTAGGCCTCCACCATTTGATGGCTCCAATTATGCTTATTGGAAAGCCAGGATGAGAATTTTCTTAAAATCCATGGATGAGAGCGTGTGGCAAGCCACAGTAACTGATTGTACCCCTCCTACCACTGAAGTAACTGGTATCGATGGATCCAAATCGATGAGAGTCACACCTTTTTTTTCTCTTGGACCACTCTTCAGAAAAGTGAGAGTAGTGCCAATGCAAAAGCACTAAATGCAATCACTTGCGCACTATCACCAGATGAATTCAAAAGAATTATATCCTATGATATTGCAAAGCAAGGTTGGGATATTTTAGAAATGACACATGAGGGAACAACAATTGTCAAGAAATCTTAAGTCCAAATCCTCACAACCAAATGTGAGGAAATACGTATGGAGGAAAGTGAAACTTTCATGGACTTTTATACTAGATTAAATGACATTGTTAATACTATGTGGGGTCTCGGTGATAAAATCCCAGAAAGTAAAGTCTGTGCAAAGATACTACGCTTACTACCTGAACAGTTCAATTCAAAGGTGACTGCGATCCAGGAACTTCGTGATACAGACAATATGAGGATAGAAGAATAAGTTGGGTCATTACAGACCTATGAGTTAAACTTTAAAGCGATGCATCCGGGCAGTATGAAGATGTATCGAGACATGAAGCGTTCATACTGGTGGGACAACATGAAGGCCCAGATAGCAGATGTTGTATCCTGTTGTCTCACGTGCCAGCAAGTCAAGGCCGAGCATCGCCGACCCCCTGGTTTACTTCAGCCATTGCCCATAGCTGAGTGGAAGTGGGATTTCATATCTACGGATTTCATTTTGGGGTTACCGAAGACGAGAAAGGGGCATGACTCCATTTGGGTGATTGTAAACCGGTTGACAAAATTGGCACATTTCCTCCTGATTAGAATTTCTAACTCGGCAGATGATCTAGCCAAGCTGCACATAAGGAGATAGTACGACTGCATGGAGTTCCTATGGAGATTGTGTTGGGCCGAGACATACGATTCACGTCTATTTTCTAGACTCGAATCCAAGAAGCAATGGGGGTGAAACTGAAGTTCAGTACCGCGTTGTAACATCCCGGATTTTTGCCAACCTGGAATTAGACGTCCTTAGGCAATGGGTCGATCCTAACACCTTATTAACTTGTCAGAACTCAATCCCACAGTCTAAAATCGCATTTTTACCCATTTCCTTCACAAATCTCACCTTTCACCACCTCGTACTTTAAATCTTCCTAAGTACTTTTACATTAGACACTAATCTTAAGGTTTAGGTGATGAAGAACAATTCTTAACCTATAAATTACTGTAACTAGTAACTACAGAAATAAAATGGGCTTTTAACCATTACCCTTATGGAACCCCACAAAATGAACAAGCTATTTGGAACATTAGCCTCTCCTGCCCTAGGACCTTCTTCTGTTGTCATCAGGGCATGCTTTAGTTGAGTATTAATAACTTGGATCAGTTTATATACAAACTACAAAGGACTAAGTACCACCTCAGACAGAAATCACTCAGGACTAAATCCTTTAGAAATTAGGCGAGAATTAGTTAGTGTTAAACTAGAGTACCTGTGAAATTAGCACCAATCGCTTTAAATACGATCTGTAAGACCCAAAACAAGTAGAACAGTTAGCGTTACATTACCTTAAAATCTAGGATCAATCTCATTACCCAGTTGCTCTCGGGAGCACATTGAAACTCCGTATCAGATCTGGACCGCACATCGAAAGTCTGATTAACGCAAAGTTAAATGGTTAGGACCGCCTTACTGGGCTTGACAACCATCTCGGAAATCAAATCCAAATAGTGTCCTAGTGCTATTCGCTTGAGCCCGGAGCGAGGAGTGTGAGAAATGTGAAATTCATTAAAATTAAAAGACAAATTTAAGTAATCTGGCACGTGTCTCTTGCAGATCAGTTATAAGGATTCCGACCATCAGAATTAGGCTAGAATACACCCTCGGATCAGGAGAAATTTCATACACATGGCAGTGTACTTGTGGCCTTGATCGAGTCTCAGTGACAGTTGAACTGAAATTGGTCCGCCATGAGCGATCTGGGAATCCGACCGGAACGAAAACTTAACTAAACCTAGATCCAGTGTTAGTGAGCTTAAGTCCGACCGCACACAGAAAAGGGGCCGCCAGAAGTGCTCCGTTGAGATGGAACAGTCCGTATTTGGACATAACCTAAGTATACTTTGTTCCTGAGTCTAATTTGGTGAGTTCTGGACCTATATAAGGACCTTAAACCCTCACTCTCTCATTCCATACGAATTTGAGAAAACCTAGGAGAGAGAAGAGAGAAAAGAAGGAGAGTGTGAGAGAAGTGCGAGCATCTTCCGGATACTCTACCCTGCCGCTATACACGCCTAACCATCCCGATCTAATCATTTTCTGGCGGTTCCGGCTTCATTTCTAGGTAAGAAAACTCTAACCCTAACCTATTTTAGGGTTTCTATTGATTCAAGTAGCGAAATAGTTAACTTAACTCGTGCCATAGGTCACTAAACCAATGTTGACGAAGGCTTAGAGTTTCTATCGACCCCGTTACGATTCTACGACAAAAGGTGCGGACTTTAGACATATAGGTTATGGTTTTCAACGCTTTCAATGTCAGATAATGATAGATTCATGATCTGCATGCAATTGCACATGTACAAAGTGCTGTCCGTTTCATTTTTCGATTATACGTTAACTATGTTGAATATATTATATTCCTCGTATTTGTAGAAAATACTGTATACGTATAAAATACGGATTTGTGCTTAACATGATTATTTGTCGTGACTATATGCTTGTATGTATGTGACAACTCCCTAGTGAAAGGGCTTGCCCTAAATCACGCCACGACCACTATACGCTATATATGTTAAAAATGTGTAGCTCAAGTGTTTGTGGAAATTACTGAATGAATATGGAACTTGGATTCCTGCTTGCCATGACTATCCGTCATGGGTGCACGCGTGTTATAATTGGGGCAACTCCCTAGTGAAAGGATTTGGCCTAATACCTATGTGATCAACATACATCGTGTATGTTGATGTATGTAGTCTAAAGTGTTTGTTGAAATGTCAGAATGAGTAGTAGTTAGAAAAATTGTAATGTATAAGGGTGTTGAGATATGATTCTCAACTCCTTTAACTATGTGTATGATTTCTTTAGATATCTGTGTGATTAGGAATTAAATATGTACAAACTCATGCTTTTGTTGTACTTCATAACATGCTCAACTGATTGTATGATTTTATCTGTGTAATGCATATGTTTAAATTCATGTTTAAGTTGTATTCCATAAGTTCCGTGAAGGGTGATGGGGGAGTGGTGTAACGATTCCGTGCAACAGCCCTGACAGCCCTAAGCGGACAATATTGGATATTTAATTGTGTGATTTGAAATCTTGATCCATTACTGCTTTAACTGTTCCGTAATTGAATGTGATTGGGGCTATTGTATAGTCCAGGCAATCAGTAATGGGATTGAATTCGTGGCTGAGATTCATTCGCCACGTGAGATGTGTTCGACGAACTCGAGTCATACTTCGGTTGGAGATAGTGGTTGGCCATGCAAAGTGCTTATGCACTTCATGTCATTCAACTTGTCGTGCGCTCGAGCTAGCCGAGCTCGTCAAGTAACCCGATCTGTCTAATATATGTTCACCATGTTTGGAATCTACTGCTTGAACCTAAGGTACCGAACTTACCAGTGCAACCCCGTTAACCTTGGTACCTCGATCGACTAAGACTCATGAGCTGGGCATAGTGGTATGGGACACCGTGGTCGAGCTGTCGGCCTACGCTGGGGCCATGTGCCTCCTCGTAGCGACCAGTGAGCAACCTAGACTCGTGAGCCGAATATGGTGGTATGAGACACTGTATTCGAGTGTCGGCCTACATTGATAAGGTGATGGGGGAGTGGTGCAATGACTTCGTGTAACAGCCCTGACAGCCCTTTGTAGTGACCTCGAGCATACTCTGAATTTGCGGTGAGGCGACGAGTTTTGTCGCGGTGAATAGAGTATGAACTAGGCCTGTATCAATTTAGTGACAAACCGTTAAAAAGGTGATGGGGGAGTGGTGTAACGATTGCGTGTAACTGCCCTGACAGCCTTTGCAGCGCCCTAGAACTACACTATCTTATGAGATTGTCTAGGTTTGACGACCCTAGAATGGATCATTGTTGGGAATGATATAAGGAAGGTACTTTAGTTTCCCAATACAACTGTTTGAAATGGACTAATAACAATTCGGTAATCATGCTCATCATCGCATTGCATGTGCTTAGAAGATGTGAGCAGTGAGGGTGACAGCATGCCGCGGACGTAAGATGGTGTCGCATGAGGGAGTATGTTGGCGAGGGCATGCATCATGACTGCATCATACTTGCATTAATAAGAGTATTTAGAATTGTTTGATTGTACTGCTTTATCATTATTGCTTGACTGAATTGATAACATGTTAACCTATGCTTTATTGTTCCACTGAGTTGATCACTCACTCCCACGTTACGGGACGGTGGTTGCAACACCAACCAGACTGTCGTAGCTGCAGGTGATGGCGATGCTTATGAAGCAGAGCTGGACTACTACTATGATGTTGAGGAGGAGTTCTCCTACATGTAACTCTCTGACGGGTCTATGAAGACCTGAAATTGCATTGACGGAGCTATGGTATTTGGGATAGAAGACATTACACTTCCTCAATTTGGTATATTTTGGAATTGTACTTGTAAATAGTTAACCTGGTAACATTATCACACTCTGAAGACTCACCACTGTTTATATATTTTATATATCTATCACAGTCTTTCGCTTGCTATCTCACTTGTCTCTGGAGTATGATATGCTGTTTTGGCTTAATCTCACTCATGTTCAATGCACTAATACAGACAACATTCAATCATCATTCATTATGTTGCATAAGTGATGCGTTGGAACTCGGGAGTTGAGTTTATGCTCGACCCCTAATTTTCAGGGCATTACATGCGTTCCACCCACAGACCAATGGGCAGACGGAATGGATAAATCAGATACTCGAGGACATGCTGCGAGCATACGTGCTTGATTTCAAGGACAGTTGGGATTACCATCTCCCCTATGCCGAGTTTGTATATAACAACAGCTTCCAAGCAAGCACTGGCATGGCTCCTTATGAGGCCTTGTATGGACGCCCATGTCAAGCTCCACATTATTGGGCAGAAGTTGGCTAGAAGAGTTTGGTTGGCCCAGATTTGGTACAAGCGACCTCAAAGAAGATCAGGCGTCGGCTTCTTACAGCCCAAAGTAGACAGAAGAGTTACGTCGATAGAAGATGGCGACAGCTAGAATTTGAAGTTGGGGACCATGTATTCCTTAAGGTTTCCCCAATGAAGGGAATACTTCGTTTTGGCAAGAAAGGGAAACTCACGCCTAGATTCATTGGCCCATTCCAGATTCTAGACCGACTGGGTGTGGTGGCATACCGTCTCGCCTTGTCCACACCACTCATGGGCGTGCACAACGTATTCCATGTATCGATGTTGAAGAAATATGTTCCTAACCCTACCCTTATTATCAAATGGGAGCAAGTATAGCTAAGGGAAGATGCTACCTATGTATTGCGACCAACACGTGTTCTAGATAGGAAGGAACAAGTGCTACGCATCAAAGTGATCCCGCTCGTGAAAGTGTTATGGACACACCATACTGAGGAAGAGGCTACTTAGGAAACGGAAGCCGAAGTCCGTAAGAACTACCCTCAGATCCTCGAGAAGTATGAAAAGGCACTAATTTCGGGACAAAATTTTTCTTTAAGGGGGGTAGATTGTAATGTCTCGAAAAAATCCATACAAAGACCTGAGTACCACCTCAGCCAGATATACCTAAGGACCGTATCCTGTTGTAATTAAGGCAGAATTTAATTAAGTACTAAGTTGAATAAGCGGTGGATTAAGCTTGGGCCACCATTTCCACAAATGAGAAAACCTAAAACCATTAATACCGCTGACTTAACACTACATAAAGACTTAGGAAAAATCCCAAGAGCCTGTCGCTCTCGGGAGTACATTGATACCCCGTATCGGACCTGGACCACACGTCGAAAGTCCGATGACCGTGAAGCTATAGGATTATGTTCATCATAATGGGCTTGACAACCATCGCGTGAATTGAGTCCAAATAGTGTCCCGAAATGCACAACTTAAGCCCTGAGAAAAGTGTGTGAGAAACGAAAATACCTTTAGAAAATGTAATGAAACTTAAGTGAATTGGGCCATTCGCTCATGCATGAAATTGAGGTTTTCGAACTGTCAGTTTCTGACCAAACTTAACCCGTGGGAAAAGGAAATTTCCCTGCACATATCCGTATACTTTTGGCCCCGATCGAGTAAGTACGACCGTTGATCTGACACGGGTCTTCCACGGTTGATCAGCCTATCTGATCGCACTAAAAATCACTTCCTGGCATAGATCCATGGTCAGGGAACTTACATTATGACGTAAGTGAGTAGTGGGCCTCCCTGTGTGCCCCGTTTGTCAAAAACAGACGCCCTTTGGTTATAACCTAAGTATACCAGGGCCCTCGGGCCATTTGCCGCACTTCTGGGCCTATACATAGCCTTTATACCACCCCATCTCTCTCTCATACGAATTTCTCCAAACCCTAGGAGAGAGAAGAGAGAAAAGAGTAAGGAGAGAAGAGAAATCCTGGGAGATCGTTACTGTGATTCTCTCCCACAACTCCACACCTCGAATCACTTTCCCATTTCGCTACACGATCTATTTCGGCTACGATTTGGGTAAGAAATCCCAACCCTAATACTGTAGTTGAGATCTAGAATGGTTGTTTGTTAACCTAGCTAACCGATTTCACTATTTAGGTACCCAACGTTTTGTTTCGGGAACGTAGAATTCGAATCGAGTATTCCGACGAAAGGGTTTTCATACTTTCAATGTCAGCTAATGATTTATGTTTGACTTGATTGATACCATATCGTCTTAGACACGTTGATTTCGATATATTTTACATATATGAACTATGTTGGACAAAATATGCATGCTATGTGTTTGTTGAAATGTTTGAATGAACATGTAAACATGATTTGTGCTTGCCATGACTACTAATCTAAGATTCATGTTTGTCATATGCATGATGACCTCGTTCTGTAAGGAATTGCCATGATATATGTCGTAACTAATCTAGTCTATGTATTTTTAGTGAAGTGTAACTTAAGTGTTTGATAAATTGTCTGAATGAGAAATTGTTGATGATTTGTATTTATTAAGGGTATTGAGATAAGATTCTCAATTACCTTATTCATATGTATAGTTTATTTCATGTAATCTTAATTTCGTCTATGCGATTCATGGATAAAATGCAAGTGCTAGGTAAGATGATCAATGTGTATGATGAAATGCTCAAATGAGGAATTTATTTGGATTGTTTGTTGAATGTTGTCATGATTATCACATGTGTCTACCAATTGCATCTAAGTAAGAATGGGACTACACCTAGCCCAGGCAATAGGTAACAGTTCCTATTTGGGTGACGGAATTAGTCTCGCCACATTAGGTAACTCGACAAATCCGGGTCGCATGACGATTGTCAACAGTGGTTAGGCCACATGGGGTGCTTATGTGCTCCATGTCGATTAGGTCAACGTGTGCTCGTACCAATCGAACTTGCCAAACAAACCGATTGGCCTATTGTATGTTTACCATGTATGAACATCTCTGCTTGAATCTAAGGTACCACTTACTAATGTAAAAGCACGTTTCAACCATGGTACCATGATCCACTAAGACTTATGAGCCGGGCATGGTGGTATGGGTGTAACATCCCAGATTTTTGCCAACCTGGGATTAGACGTCCTTAGGCGATGGGTCGATCCTAACACCTTATTAACTTGTCAGAACTGAATCCCACAGTCTAAAATCGCTCCTTAACCCATTTCCTTCACAAATCCCACCCTTCACCACCTTGTTCTTTAAATTTTCTAAGTACTTTCACATTAGACACTATCTTAAAGTTTAGGTGATGAAGAACAATACTTAAACTAAACATTGCTACAAAGGACTAAGTACCACCTCAGACCGAAATCACTCAGGACTAAATCCTTTAGAAATTAGGCGAGAATTAGCTAGTGTTAAACTAGAGTGCTTGTGAAATTAGCACCAATCACTTTAAATACGATCTGCAAGACCCAAAACTTGTAGAATCATTGACGTTAGGTTACCCTAAAATCTAAGATCAATCTCATTACCCGGCTGCTCTCGGGAGCATCTCAAACTCTGTTTCAGATCTGGACCGCACGTCGGAAGTCCGATTAACACGAAGTTAAGGACTTATGACCGCCTCGCTGGGCTTGACAACCAACTCAGAAATCAAATCCAGATAGTGTCCTAGCGCTATTCGCTTGAGCTCGGAGTGAAGAGTGTGAGAAATGTGAAATTAATTCAAAATAAAATATCTTGAATAGTAATCTGGCACCTCTCGCTTGCGGATCAGTTTTAAGCAACCAGAGCATCAGAATCAGACCAAATTACACCCTCGGATCAAGAGAAATTTCATACACATTTACATGTACTCGGAATCTCCGATCGAGATTCGCTGACCGTTGAACTGAAACTGGTCCACCACGCGTGATCTGAGAACCCTACTGGAACGAAAACTTAATAGAACCTAGATCCATTGTCGATGAGCTTAAGTCCGACCTTTGGCTCAAGGAGGCCCGCCAGAAGTCCTCCGTTGAGCTGAAACTGACCCGTTTTGGTTACAACCTATGTATTCTTTGACCTGGAGTCTATTTCGGTGAGTTTTTAGACTATATAAGGACCTTAAACCCTCTCTCATGGCAGCCATACGAATTTGGGAGAAACCCTAGAGAGAGAAGAGAGAAAAGAGAGAGAAAGTGTGGGAGCAGTGGGAGAATCTCCCTGCCACTCTTCCCTGCCGCTATACGTGCTTCACCACTCCATTCTCGTCGCTTTCCCGGCGAATCCGACTCCGTTTCTAGGTAAGAAACCCTAACCCTAATCTGATTTGGGGCTTGGGTGGTTGTAGGTTATGAAATAGCTAACCTATTTCGTTCTATAGGTTGCCAAACTGTCGAATACGGAAGCTTAGCAAACCTATCGACTTCGTTACGATTCTACGACAAAAGGTGTAGACTTTAGGTGTATAGGTTATGGTTTTCAACGCTTTCAATGTCAGATAATGATAGATTCATGATCTGCATGCAATTGCATATGTACAAAGTGTTGTCTGTTTTTCGTTTCGATTAAAGATGAAAATATGGAATTCTATATACTCTAGGTATTTGTAGAAAGTACGGTATACGTATAAATTTTGGAAATGTGTCTGACATGATTATTTGTTGTATGAATATATTATATATGGATAAATTACTTGTTTGGCGAAAGGACTCGCCCTAATACATGTTTTGCTTATATACACTATGTATGTTGAAATTGTGTATTCTAGAAAGTACAGTATACGTATAAATTTTGGAGATGTGTTTGCCATGATTATTTGCTGTATGAATATACTATATATGGATAAAATACTTTCTTGGCGAAAGGTTAGCCCTAATACATGTTTTGCTAACATACATCATGTATGTTGAAATAGTATATGCTACGTGTTTGTGAAAATGACTGAATGAGTATAGAATTCTCATTCGTGCTCGCCATGACTAATTGTCATGGATTTATGATTTGTGTATTGGCGATACCCCTTTGATGAAAGGATTGCCCTAAATCACGCCACGGCCAAAACACACTATACATGCTAAGATGTGTGGCCCAAGTGTTTGTGGAAATGACTGAATGAATATGGAACTTGGATTCCTGCTTGCCATGACTATCCATCGTGGGTGTTCACGTGTTATGATTGGGGCAACTCCCTAGTGAAAGGATTTGGCCTAATGCCTATGTGTTCAACATTTGTCGCGTATGTTGATGTATGTATTTTAAAGTGTTTGTTGAAATGTCTGAATGAGTAGTAGTTAGTAGATTGTAAGGTATAAGGGCGTTGAGATATGATTCTCAACTCTTTTAACTATGTGTATGATTTCCTTGGATAGCTGTGTGATTAGGAATTGAATATGTACAAACTCATGCTTGTGTTGTGCTTCATAACATGCTCAACTGCTTTATGATTTTATCTATGTAATGCATATGTTAAATTCATGTTTACGTTGTATGATCCGTCATGGGTGATGGGGGAGGGGGAGTGGTGCAACGAATGCGTGCAACAGCCCTGGCAGCCCTAAACGGATAATACCAGACTTGATTGTATGATTTGAATCTTGATCCATTATTGCTTTATCTATCTGAAATTGATTGTGTTTGGGGCTATGATTATAGTCCAGACAATCGGTACCAGAATTGAATTCATGGCTGTGATTCATTTGCCACGTGAGATGTGTTCGACGAACCCGAGTCGTACTTCGGTTGGCGATAGTAGTTGGCCACACGAAGTGCTTATGCGCTTCATATCGCTCAACTTGTTGTGCGCTTGAGCTTGCCGAGCTCGTCAAGCAACCCGATCTGTCTCATGTATGTTCACCATGTTTGGATGCTACTGCTTGAACCTAGGGTACCAAACTTACTAGTGAAATCCCTTTTAACCATGGTACTTCGATCCGCTAAGACTCATGAGCCGGACATGGTGGTATGGGACACCGTGGTCGAGCTGTCGGCCTACGCTGGGGCCACGTGCCTCCCCGTAGTGACCATTGAGTAACCAGACTCGTGAGCCGATTATGGTGGTATGGGACACTATATTCGTGCTGTCGGCCTACGCTGGCGCAGCCTGGCTGTGGTCCCCAGTCGAGTTGTATCCGGGTTCCATTCTCAATAAGCGGACTGGTCGGGCTTCGAAAATAGACTGTCAGTTTAGGGGTGTCAGTGGAGTGACCTCGAGCATACTCTAAATCTGCGGTGAGGCGATGAGCCTTCCTGTAGTAACAGAGTATAAACTAGGCCTGTTTCTGTATAGTGATGAATCGTTAAAGAGGTGATGGGGAAGTGGTGTAACCTTTGTGCGTAACAGCCCTGACAGCCTTTGCAGTGACCTAGAAAACACACCGTCGTCTGATATTAACTAGGACTGACGACCCTAGAATGTATCATGTTTGGGAATGATACAAGGGAGGTACCTTAGTTTCCCAATCCTGCTGTTTGAAATGGACTAATTAAAAACTCGGTAAACATGCTCATCATGCATTGCATGTGCCTGAAAGATGTGGAGCACTGAGGGATGAAAGCATGCCGCAAACGTGAGATGGTGTCGCACAAGGGAGGGTGTGGTGAGGGCATCCATCATACCTGCATCCATACTTGCATTAATAAGAGTAGTTAGGAGTGTTTGATTTTACTGCTTTATCATTACTGCTTGACTGTATTGATAACATGTTAACCTATGCTTTATTGTTCCACTGAGTTAGCTACTCACTCCCACGTTACGGGATGGTGTTTCGAATACCTACCAGACATTGTCTGATTTCAGATGGCGACGCTACTTCTGAGGCAGAGCCAGACTTCTGCAATGACTACGATGCCTGCTTATATTGGTTGTCTTCTGACGGCTTCCAGTGAGCCGTGTCTTGATCGGCGGGGCTTTCTGGGATATTGACTAGAGGACCTTATACATTTAGTATATTTTAGGATTGTACTTGTAATTATTTAACCTGGTAATGTTATCACACTCTGGAGACTCATCTTAGTTTATATATTTTATCTATCTATCTCAGTCTTCCGCTTGCAAATTTAACTGTCTCTGGAGTATGATATGTTGTTTGGCTTAATCTCACTCATGTTTACTACTCTAATACAGTCGACATTTAATCATCATTATCTATGTTGCATAAGTGATGTTCTGGAAACTCGAGAGTTGAGTTACTACTCGACCCTCGATTTTTCGGGATGTTACAATGGGACACCGTGGTAGAGCTGTCGACTTACGCTAGGGTGACGAGCCTCCCCGGAGTGACCAGTGAGCAACCCAGACTCATGAGCCGAGCACGGTGGTATGGGACACCGTGTTCGAGCTGTCGGCCTACGCTGAGGTGACGAGCCTCCCCATAGTGACCACGAGTATAAACTTTGAACTTGCCTATCGACTACTTTTCATTAGGGGTGATTCCCTACAACTTGTCTATCAAATGTGGTTAACAAGGATTAACGACCCTAGATGGATCCTTCATTTGGGTTAATGATATAAAGGGAGGTACCTTAGCTTCACGAACCTGCTGTATGAATAAGCTTAATTAAGTACTCGGCTAACACGGCCATGTATTGCATTGTATTAGTTAGGATGTGCTTTTGGTAAGGAAGGTGCACTTTAGGCAGTGTTGTCATATGCAAAATTGATTGTCGGAGTCGCTTGCAAGGGAGCTTTGTGCGAGGGCATACATCATTACTTGCACTTTATTCCTGCATTAACAAGAGTAGTTAGGAAGTGATTGTTTATTGCTTTATCATTACTGCTTGATTGACTTGATGACATGTTAACTTTTGCCTTATAGTACCACTGAGTTGATCACTCACTCCCTCCCTGGAACGGTGTTTTAAAACACCAACCAGACTCTGGTTTAGATGCAGGTAATGGGGAAGCCTATGCAGCGGAATTGGACTTCATAGATGAGGAGGAAGAATTCTCCTACGTTTAGCTCTCAGGCGGGTCTATGTACACCTCGTGCTGATTCGACGGGATTACAGGGACATATGGATTAGTTGGATACTTTACATTTTGATATTTTGTAAATTTTGAAACAATACATTATATATTCAGCCTGGTAACATACTCATACTCTGGAAGTTGTGAAACACTTACATACTTAAATATATATGTTTCAGTCTTCCGTTTGCTTAATTTAATTATATCTGGAGTATGATATGCTGTTTTGGTATAATCCCACTCATGTTTAACTCATCAATATGGACGAAATCTGAACATCATTATCCATATTGCATAAGTGATGTGCTGGATCTCGGGAGTAGAGCTTTGATCGACCCTCGAAATCCGGGGTGTTACAAGTTGGTATCAGAGCATGATTTGAATTAAAGTGGATTTGGGTTATAGGTAACACGACACACTTTGACGCACTCCAACTTAGAAAGGGAGCGATGGAATCTAGAAACCACATTAGGATCCCAAAGTTTCGCCGACAGGCAAGATTGACTACTGTAGTGTAGCCCATACGCGTCCTAGATCATGTAAATTGGTCTTAGTCATCATTAGGCCATCAATCGACGGGTTTGAACCGTTGGTCAACAAATATAAAACCTGAAACAGGCCAAGAGGCACGAATACGTGCATGTGCAGCTAGGAAAACATACCGTGCGGGCCTAAAAACCCGAATCACAAATTTCAGTGGGGCCCACGCACCCATGCGACACCCCGGGAGGGGGTGGTCACTGCCCCAGGGAGGAGCCACCGTGGGACACCTCAGAGGAGACGAGGGCATTGCCGGGCGGCAGCGCACCACCCGCCTCCACAGCGGGCCACGTGGCACCACGGGAGCGGTGGCTCACCGTCGACTGACCATCCATGTGGGGCCACTCCCATGTGTGGGACCTCCCACTTAACCCATTTTTGCCCCTTTTGCTCATTTCACCCTATTGCACCCTATTCCTATCCCAAAAACACCCTCAAACCCATTAACCACTGTCTTTCTCTCTCAAATCTCCTCCATACAATCAAATCTTCCATTTCTTCTACATCCTACACCCATTCACCACCATTTCCCTAAAACTATCCCTTACAACTCTCCATCTTCCTTATTTCCACATTTGAGCATAAAAACCCTCTTTTCGTGTCTCAAAACTCCCAATCTTCAAACCCACTTTATTCCCAAAGCTTTTCCAACTCAATGGCCCTCTTTGAGCTAGTCACCTTCATTTTCTCCATCTCAATGCTCCTCTCCCTTATGGGAAAGAAGAGAGCCGCCCCGGATGAAGCCGAGCCTAGCCTTCCAAGCCGTTCTAGGAAGAAGGCGAGCGCTGAGCCTAGTGCAAGCGCCGAGCGAAGGTCGAAACGGGATCTCGACCCTCGAGTCCCGATAGAAAGGTCACTCTACTAGCGAGCACCGAACTCGGTAAGTTTCGTGGTCTCAAAGTTGTGTTTGAAGCTCATGTTGATGAGAAATTATTTGGATTATATCCCGTGATCGATCTCCTTCTGGAGAATGGGTGGGGTCCCGTATTTGAAAGAAAAACTCATGCAAGTGAAGGCACCATACGAGCCTTCTATGCTCACATACGTGGACCCAACCTAGGTGCCTCTTCAATTTATCATACCGTTGGAAAGATCTCACGCCAAGGTCGATGTGGATGCCATGACACGTATCATGGGAATAGATCGTGGAGTTATACATGCAAGTGAGACAAATCTCGCTAGTGAGCGGGAGAGAAATCGCCGCACTTGTTTCCTTTGCGGCCAACTTGAGCGGTGGAGGCGAGGAAATAGCCTCGAATCGACTCGGATGACAGTAGGTTTTTGCCTACTCCACCATATATGCATGTATAACGTGTATCCTAGGTGGAGCAACCACACAGAATGTACTAGATTCATGATGGATTTCCTGTACAGAGCTGGACAGGGAGACAAGTTGTGCCTGCCTACTTTCGCCTTGACTCAGATAATCAACACTGCACGATCTACTAGGGGAGACGCCTCACTCCCTTTTGGCCGACTCATCTGCAAGATCGCCCAAAATTTTGGCTTCAGACTCAATATGGATAACCTCGCCCCAATCCATTTCATCGGTGAAACTACACTCAACAATATGGGCATAGGCCCCAGGCAACGCCAAGCAAGGCTTGATGAATACGGGGATGAGATAGAAGAAGAGACTAAAGAAGAGGAAGGAAGTGAAGAAGAGGAAGGAAATGAAGAAGAGGAAGGCAGTGAGGAAGAGGAGCAGGAAGAAGAGGAGGAGGCTCAAGACTCAGATGGGGGACCTCCTACTGCTACACATGAAGACAGCCAAGACCGGGCCGTCTTAGAAGCCCGCATGGCTAAGATTAAAGAAAGTCAGGCCCATCTGAAGCAGAAATTCGAGGAGAACCAGGCCTATCTGAAACAGAAGTTCAAGAGAATGTCTCGCACCCTAAAGGCCCTCCTGTGCTGTATGCAGGATAAGGGTGCGCCTCCGCCTTCACTAGAATCGGAGGACTAGTCATATGTTTATAGTTGTTGTTCTTGTTTTTTTCTTTGTAATAGCCTTAGTTAGGCTTAGTTGGATGTCAGGTTAGTCAGTGTTAAAGCCTTTTGTTAAATTAGCTCACATGCATTCTCTGTCATAATTCATGTAATGCTACATCATTTGTATTGTGACAATTTTGGTTAAATGAAATGCGTGAAGTTTCTTTTGTTCAGAAATGTGTAGAATGTTTGGAAAAGGTGGTTGATGTTATCCTAATCCTGTAAACGTTGTACCCTATATTGTATATACGGAATGCCTCCTAAAACCACTCGGAATATGGCACGTCTCCCACCTGACAGATATATTGACAGGGCACCTCCCTCGAACGATAGCCACACGGACCCCAGTTTGGGCCCTGGTATTGAGACAATGCCGGATTCACAGCCGGCCACTGGCCCCACAAATGGGTCAACACGTAGTGCACCACGTGCCTCAAGCAGCCTTTCCCCCTGATAGGTTGGAGCAGATGATGCTCCTAATGCAGCAACAACAACAAGTTTTAGCTACTATTACGGGGGCCATTGCCCAGAACATGAATGCGGCCTCGTCGATGCCACCTGTACAGCCTACTGGGGCTATGCCCACAAGTGGTGTCACGCCCCAAACTTAGAAATTGGATTAACAGGAATCCCGATCGCCGAATCCGGCGCCAACAGCCTCTATAGTACCCCATTCTCGGCTCCCAGCGCTCATATGCCAGGTTCCGATCCTGGGATCCTACAAGGAGGATTTTTCCAACTTACATTTATCTTGTAAGAAGCATAACCACAAGTTTACCTGAATTACAAAAGCAACATCATCATCACATATCCACTAATATAAACTTTGAATACAATACTGAAGGGAAATACATATGTCAAAATCAAATCAAAGCTCCAGAATACAACTACACTCTCCATGCTCAATGCCGCTGCTGCAACCTAACATTACCTTCACGCATCTATCGTGCATAAGCTTATAGAAGCTTAGAGGGTGGTGTAAGTATGTGCACAAGGTAAGTGCCAAGTATTCAATATAATGCCATAATCATATACTATCGAAAATATTGGTAAGATCATAAATCATACGATATCAAAGTGGAAATACTGACAAGTCCATGAGTCAATCAATCTCAGAATATGCAATACAGATCAGCTATGCAAATGAGGAGTCATAAAGAGCCAAATAGCAGATGCCGATGATGCAATGTAATATACAATTCCTGATGAATTCATAAATAGTGTCAGCCGTACCTAAGCCATATAAATGCAGAAACACAGTAACCCAAAATGTCATATACTGCAGATGTAATGTAATATGCGGTGTGAATGGAATGAGCATGCTGGAGTGTGAAGTCGGGATGATAATACGTAGTATCGCAGGCTATGGGGTCCATCACAAGGGAATTCTATCCAAACCAGTCCCATACCTAATTTGGATAGTTAGACTCAATGTGGTAAACTCCTGTTCTCAGGTTAGTCGCACGCCCCAGCCGAAATCTTGGCCATTGCGAAGGCACACGTAACAAATAGTTACGCACCACCAGCCTGAGTAGATAGTGAATGAATGAATGAATGAGTATACAACTCCTGCCCAATAAGTCCACATATCAGTACTGTTCATCTTTGGGATCATCACCGGGGTCTAGTACACTTTACACCAGCTTGCTGCCCCATCAAGCGCACAACTGGGTAAGTGGAAGAGACCTCATATCCACCTGACCAGTAGTCAGCCAATATCTACCTGGCACGTCAATAGCGGACCCATTCATGAGCTGGTCAAACTCAGCCTAGCTATGCCTACTCTATCAGGCGGGTAAGGCCACACCCCCTCCCAACCTACCACGACACAGTGGGAGACGCGGCCTACTGGTATACGGCCCTCATGCGCTTATGTAATTCCACTTGGTGTCGATGTTGGGGTATCCTCTGGTACCAAGAGGGTTTAGGAATTTTCACATAGGGCCATCTATGGTAGCCCGATGCTAGTAGCAGATTTTCGGTGTCCCATCTGGCCATCACGATATGCCTATGGAAGCTACAGCCCTGATGCCGCTAGGGCGTACAGTAATCACAACACATAATGCAAGGTGCATGAGTCATACAATCCAGTCATGCATCAATCCTGCTCATACCGTGCGCTCATGTGGGATAACTCCGCCTATCAGGGAGTCTCATAAACCACCGACACTATGACATATGCAATGGTCAATCATATCTCATAACAAACATGCAGATGATGCGTATGGGCATGTATCATGATGCTATGCTGTCATATACTCATAATTGGTATCAATAACTGGCACCGATAATCATCATCGATAATCGGCATCGACAATCGGCCTCAACAATGTGGACATTTAATTAACATTACCCCCAAGGAGTGACTCAGATAGAGCCTAACATATAGTGGACCCATGGCCTCACACAAGGGCTAAATATACAACACTACGGGCCTTACTCAAGAGCCTAATATGCATCACGATGGGCCTTTCACATGGGCCTAACATACATCACAATGGGCTTCATTGCCTGAGCCTCAAATGCATCACAATGGGCCTCATCACATAGGCCTCATATACATCATATTGGGCCTTAATCATGGGTTGAATGCACATCACAATGGGCCTCAAATACGGGCCGCATATACATCACGTTGGGCCTCAAACATGGGCCAAATGTACATCACAATGGGCCTCAAATACGGGCCGCATATACATCACATTGGGCCTCGACAATCGGCCTCAATACCCAATCAGCCTAAACAATCGGAATCAGCCTCAATAATCGGCCTCGACAATCGAAATCGGCCTCGATAATCTGCCTCGACAATCGGAATCGAAATCGGCCTCAACAATCGGCCTAGACATTCGGAATCAGAATCGGCCTCATCAAACGGCCTCGACAATAAAAATCGGAATCGTGCCCAACAATCGGGATCAGTATCGACAATCGGAATCGTTATCGATAATCAGAATTAGAATCGGCCTTGACATTAGAATCGGCCTCGACAGTCGGAATCGACCTCGACAATCAGAATAGGCCTCGACAATCGGAATCAGCCTCAACAATCAGAATTGGCCTCGATAATCGGAATCGGCCTCGACAATTGAATCGGAATCAACCTCAACAATTGGCCTCGACAATTGGAATCGGAATTGGCCTCAACAATCTGCCTCGACAATCGAAATCGGCCTCGATAATCGAAATCGACTTCTATAATCATAATCGGCCTCGATGATCGACCTCAACAATCGAAATCGGTCATCGGCCTCTACGCAAGGCTGGATCCCTGGATGGACAGCCGATGATGGACCAAGCAATATCAATGGGGCCCAATCGTTTGGGGTAACCCACTAGAGAATGACGAGAATGGGCTTAACCAGGCCTAATGGGAGGTCACAATGTGGACATTCAACCATCATTGCCCATCAATGTGGACATTTAACCAACATTGTTCCCAAGGAGTGGCCCACATAAACATCATTACATACATCATGGCAAATCACACATCACATCGGGCCTTGCATATGGGTCAGAAATATATCACAATGGGCCACGTCATATGGGTTGGAAATACATCACAATGGGCCGTATCCATGGGCTTCAAATACACAATAGGTGGGCCCTACACATGGGCCTCAAATACATCGCAACTGGGCCCATCTCATGGGCCTATTATATATTACGGTGGGCCGCATGACTTGGGCCTAATATACTTCACTATGGGCCGCATGGCATGGGCCTCAAATACATAACATGTGGGCCCTACACATGGGTCTCATATGCATCAAATGGGACCATGTATCTGGGCCTCAAATGAGCTTAGACCACACCAAAAATCATTTCAATAGTTGTAGGTGTAACATGTGTATCACTGTACACTATCATTCCATGGGGCACATGGCCCACTAATGATGATCAGCACTATCCAAACATTGACCAGGTAAATTAGCACCATCCAAACATTGCCTATGTAAATCAGCACTGTCCAAACATTGGATAGGTAAATCTGCACCATCCAAATGTTGGACAACACCATCCAGCACAATCTGGACGGTGTGGATGAATTAAATACATCAAGGTGGGTTCCACTGAAATTTATATCTATCTCATTTTCTTTGTAGTGCCATAAAATGATCTCTATGGATGGTATGGAAACAATACATGCCTCAAGATTAGGCCCTCGGAGCTCGCTGTCGTCCACGCGACAACGAAAAACGGTGGTTCCCACCATCCAGATGGACAGTGGGATGAAGTACATGAATCATGGTGGTCCACAAATGAACGATCAATGTTAAAACACATGCATCATTACCAGGGCCCACCGTCCAGTCCTTGCTGTATAGTGTAGGTAAAATACATAAATCATGGTGGGTTCCACCATCTGGAAAGCCAGGATGGATGGTTTGGATGTATCACATATGTCTAAGAGGTGGGTCCCATGGAACTGTCTGACGTCAAACCAGCTATACAGCTGGTGTGACGTACTCCAGCCAATCTGCCTCACAGTGAGGCCCACAGACGTCACCACAGCTGCTATATCTGCTGGTGTGACCAGCAGATGAACGATGTAGCAAACACACATCAAGGTGGGCCACTGCACAGATCGTGTAGGTACAACACGTACTATGGTGGGGCCGTACGTGGCACCGTCCATATGGATGGTACAGATGAAACACATACATTTATGGTGGGTTCCACCAGAGAGACGGATGATGTGGATTATCCTCCAGATCACAGCAGCTTACAGTTGCTGTGCAGAGGCCAGCCAAGGTGGGTGGGTCCCACGTGGTGCCCACCTCCATTACACATATACAATATATATATATTAATGGTTTATTATTATTATTTCTTTTTTTTTTTTTTTAAATAAACACTTCATCCAGCGTCCCTGTCCAGGCCTGGACGGACGGCTGGATGTGCACTTACGTCATGGTGGGCCCCACACGCTGCCATGGTGGGGTCCACGTCCTAAGCATGGACGGTGTAGATATAATATATACTTTCTAGTAGGATCCACCGTCCACATGGCTGGACGGTGTGGATCTCACACACCACATAGAGGGCCACATAACTTGCTGACACATGTCAGCAGTAGCTAGGTAGCTGCGTGGTACACTAGCTAAACTGCATCCAGCGTCCATGGATTGGACGGACGACTGGATGTACAGTTACATCACGGTGGGCCACACATCAAAGAGAGAGAGGGAGAGAGATAGAGAGAGAGGAACATGAAGGGGAGGGACCCCGCCACTATTGGGCCCTCCCTTCAACAATTTATACATCAAGTGGGTCCCACAACAAGTGGGCCCTTAAAACAAAAGAATCAATGGTGGATCACCCACCTATCGGCCTCATTTAGCTCCTTGAACTCCTATGCTCCTTGCCTTCAATTTTGATAGAGGTTAATGATGAATGATTGGTTGAGATGGGAGATAAGAGTGGGAAAGTGGGCCACACTTGGATTTGGGAGAGAGAGCTTGGACGTTTGGTGTTGCTCTTGGGGTTGGAGAGTAAAGATAGAAATTGTAAGGCCTGTATCCTAGACCATACCATTTCATAGGCTTCCGCGGTCCTTCCGGTCAAATTCTGGCAACCCTCGACCAGTATCCGACGTTTACGTGCGATCCTAAGCTGAGTCCTACATACCTGAGTCAACTCAACCCGAAACTTGTATCTTAGCGACCGCGCCGTCGCCGCGGTTCCAACGTCGTGACTCGCGCACTGAACCGATACCCGGGCTAGGAGTTGTGAGCCTGCGTTCATTTTGAGGAAAACACCATGCGTTGTGAATTTCGAGGGAATCTCTACAACATGTTCCATAATCAATCAATTAATCAATGTCAAGTACAAGCCATACCCCAAGTACAACAACCCATCCCTTCCCATTCCCAAAGTCAACTCTCTCTCTCTCTCTCTCTCTCTCTGGGTCTCTCTCCACCCATCCCTTTCTTACAACCCCATCACTTCACCCATCACCCATCACACATTATCCCATCCCTTTTCACCCATCACTTCCCTCTCTCTCTCTCTCTCTCTCTCTCTCTCTCTCATTCCCTCTCTTCACTCCCAAGCAACAAGTTTCCAACGTCCAACCCTTCCAAGAGCAACACAAGTGTGGCCCACTTCTCTACCACCTAATCTCTCATCCCCACCATCAAAACTCTATCATCCACCATCAAAAGTTGAGTATAGGAGCTAAGGAGGCTATGAGACCAAGAAAGAGGCCAATAAGTGGGTGATCTAACCGTCAAATGTGTTATTTTAGGGCCCACATATGGTGGGACCCATCTTGATGTATGCTTTGTATTTAGGGAGGGCCCATAGTGGCGGGGTCCCTCCCCTTCTCACCGATCTCTTCCTCTCTCCCTCTTTCTCTCTCTCTCTCTCTCTATCTCTCTTGCATAGATGGTAGTGTGGTTGTGTGTGTGGTCCACCATGAAGTGTATATTTTAGCCATGCCATTCACCTTCATGGGACCCACCTGACGGATGGGTTGGATCTGCACTGTTCAGCCCGTTAGCAGGCCTAGATGGAAGGAAAAACACAAATATCATATTGACCCAAATCAGGTGGGCCACGTCCATGTGGGACCCACCTTGATTTTATATTTAAGCCATCCGTCCAGCATCCCTGGACGCTGGACGTGGGTTCAGTGAACGTGAACTGACAGTGGGATGTCCTAACAAGCAAAATAATAATAATAATAATATATTTATATAAGGTATTTGGGTGGGTCACTCATGTAGGTCCCATCATAATGTATATGTCTAATCCACGCCATCCATTCCATTCCCCAGCTCATTTTAGGTGTTGAGATGAAAAATGAAGTGAATCAATTTTCTGGCGGGCCATACCATAGAAAACTGTATTTTCTACTGTTGAAATCCACCCTGATGTTTCTATACACCAAAATATCCCAAACATTGGGCTCGTTCAGGCTGTCATGAGCCATGGAATGTAATGGCTGGAGTGGATTCAACTGATGCGGGCCTCACGTATGAAAAACCCCAAAAATACATGATTTTCATAAAAAAATAATATAAACAACAACAACGTCTGCTGCTACTACTGACAGAGGACGGTAGCGGTGTCTTGCGCTGCTGCGTGGGCGGATGGCCAGGGACGTGGGTCCCAACCGTGGGCCCCACCGTGATGTGTGTTGAACATCCATGTCGTGCATTTGGTGGCCCCCTCCTGGTTGTGGGACACCCCAAAAATCAGCCGTAGGTGGAACTTAGGTGGCCCACATCATAGGGAGCAATGTGATTGAACATCTGCCATTGAAACCCTTTTTGGGTAACAAAAGTTTTGTATCATTATGAAATTTGTTTTTCCTCTTCATACCAGTCGTGTGACCTTATCAACGGGTTGGATGAAAAAATTACGTTATGGTAGGCCCCACGTGGGACCCACTAGGATGGATATCTTCCATCTAAGCCGTCCATTCCATCGTCCAGAGGTCTGGACGCTGGCCCTTTGCACTCCCCACACACAACACTTATCTATATTATATATAGAATATCTATATATATATATATATATAGTATATATATATACTATATATATATAATATAATATATTATATTAATAAATGTTGATGGGTGGGCCACACTCCTACATGGACCCCACCTTTAATCACGTAATCTGTACCGTCCAAATGTAACTGGACGGTGAATCTGGAGTATGTATATAAAATATATATACTCTATTAGATTAATATTATTTAATATATGTTATTATGGTGGGCCACGTGCGTGGGACTCACCGCTGGTGGATGCGCTACATCCAACCGTCCATCTATTTGGTCAGCCATCCATCCTTTTGGCCATCCCGCCTCAAGGCTTGAGAATAAAAATGAAACAGCTCTGATGGTCAGGTGGACCGCACTACAGAAATCAGTGGAGAATGAACGTTCACCATTGAAATCCTTTAAGGATCCTAAAAGTTCTGGATTAAATGATATTTGTTCTTCCTCTTTAGCAGGGACTTGTGGCCTTATAAACAGATTGAGTGAAAAATAAATCTTGTGATGGCCTTGTGTGGTTTAAACAGTGGAAAGCATTACCTCCACTGCCATTTGTAGTATGGTCCAGATAATCCTTTTAATATGATTCATTTTTTTTTATAATGCTCTAAATGATCTCTAGCAATAGACTAATGGTGTGGCTAGTTTGAGCCCATTTGACTCGGCCCTTTTAACTCGACCCATTTGATTCGGCCTAATTGACTCGGCCCATTTGATATATTTAAGCCCATGGGTCGAGGCCCAATAGGATGTACATAAGGCCCATTGCAATGTATGGTTCCACCATGGTTTATGTAATGATGTTCACGGCAGGCCGTGCCTTGAGAGCAATGATGGTTTGATGCCCACATTGTAAGGATGATGTTGGTTAAATGTCCGCATTGTGTCATTCTTCCGTAGGGCCCAATGATAGGGCCCATACTGTAGTGTGTAGGCCGTCTAAGCCCATCGTCGTTATGAACAGAGCCCATCACCATATAACATGTTTGTATAGATCCATGATTCATGCTCATACGCATCATATGTATGCTTGATATGAGGAGTGACTGATCATAGCATATGAATTTGGGCAGATTGTTTATGGGCTCCCTGATAGGCGGAGTTGCCCTTCATAAGCGCGCAGTACGTGCAAGATTATTGCATGTCTGGTAGGGTGATTCATGTACGTGCATTTGTGTGATTATGATTATTGTATGCTCTAGCAACATCAGTGTCATAGCCTCCACAGACACATCGTGGGTGGCTGGATTGGATACCGAAAATACTGTTTCTAGCATCGGGGCATCATAAATGTCCCTGGGTGAATATCCCTAAACCCGATGGTACCAGAGGATGACTCCAACGTCGAGACCGAGTGGATGCAAGAGCGCGCGAGGGCCGTATACCAGTAGGCCACGTCTCCCACTGTATCGTGGTCGGTTGGAAAGGAGTGTGACCTTACCCGCCTGAGTGAGGGGGTAATTTTTAGGTTGAGTTTGACTAGCTTGAGGAATGGGTCCGCTATCGATGAGCCGGGCCTAATATTGGCAGGTAGATAGTGAGGTCTCTTCCACTCTCCTAGTTTTGCATACGGATAGGGGCGACAAACTGGCATAGAGTGTATTAGACCTCGGTGATTATCCAGACTGAGAACTGTTTTGATATTGATGACTTGTATGAGGATTTGGATTAGGATTGGCATGCTTAAGTTGCATCTCGCATCGTATGGTCTTGATATGGACGATAACATTCATATCTTGCACCACATAACCTTAGTACGGCTAATTGCATTCATGTACCCATCAGCATGATTCCGGATTACTCTGGCATTACATTCTGAGCACGTTTATACTATGCACACACTTCACCACCCTCTAAGATTTCTATAAACTTATGCATGATTGATGCCTGCAGGTGACGCCAGGACGCAGCCATAGCCTCACCGCAGTTGGAGTGTGTAGTCGAGCTTCTGGAGTTTCTGTTATTTTCATTGTCTTATATTTCCCTTTCATACGCATTGTACTCAAAGTTTTTTTATCATAGTGATTTTGTGATGGTGTTCTGGTGGTTATTGTTCGTAGGTTATGCTTATGGTTATGATCATTACGACTGAAATCCTCCTTGTAGGATCCCAGGATCGTAACCTGGTGTATGGGTGCCGGGAACTGAGAATGGGGTACTATAGAGGCTGTCAGCGCCGGATTCGGCGATCCAGAATTTTGTGAGCCTGATTTTCGAGTTTGCGACGTGATAGAAGTTGGTATCAAAGCATAACTAAGCAAAACAACATCACATATCTAGTATGAGTTTAGGTCAATTAGGTTTCGAGTGCTTAACCTTCCGATTTAGTCCCTTAACGTGCCTTTGGGAGTTTTCAAGGATTGATAGGCGCCTTTGTTTTTTCAATAGGACATGCCGCACAGGAGAGTGACCCGATCGACTCCCGTTCCACCACCTGAGGCTCCAGCTTTACCATCTACGACTCCCATTCCACCTCCAGAGATCCCTGCTCCCCAGCCTGAGGATGTTGTTCCTCCACCAAATATTGGTACAGATCGACCGTACCTGTGAGTGCCTCCCAGTT
This sequence comes from Magnolia officinalis, assembly GCA_021015155.1. Classification (NCBI taxonomy): domain Eukaryota; kingdom Viridiplantae; phylum Streptophyta; class Magnoliopsida; order Magnoliales; family Magnoliaceae; genus Magnolia; species Magnolia officinalis. The sequence goes on from JAJHSJ010000001.1 coordinate 53,458,791, forward strand.
ACAGCAGATGTTGCAGGTTGTGACGACTGTGCTTCAGGGATAGGGCAGGCGCCCAGTTGTTTCACCAGCCCAAGTAGAGCAGGAGCGTGCGAGCGCCCTTCTTCGAGAGTTCAGACACCTCGATCCTCCGCGTTTCCAAGGCGAGCCTGATCCGACTACACCCTAGAGATGACACTCTGATGTGGAGAAGATTTTTGATACTATGGCATTTACGACCCAACAGCGAGTCCGATTGGCTGTATTTCTTCTCCAGGGAGAGGCTGAGCATTGGTGGACCTCCGTTACCCGTGTTGCAGGACCTGATTATGTTTGGACGTGGGAGGATTTCATTGATCGATTTGAGCAGCAGTACTTCCCTGACCACATTCGTCGTCAGAGAGCACTAGAGTTCGAGACCTTGGTGCAGGGAAACATGTCCGTGGAGCAGTACGCGGCCCGTTTTGTGGCGTTATCGAGGTTCGCACCTTATTTGGTTGATGACGAGGGGCGGAAGGCCCACCATTTTGAGAACAGCTTACGTTCCGGTCTTCGAGGTCGTGTTATTGGGCATGAGCTCTTGACTTTTTAGGCCGTAGTGCGGAGGGCCCAGATTTACGAGACTGAGTGGGCCAGCACACAGAGCGATCGAGATCAGAGGAGAGGTCGGAAGAGGCAGGCCCCCTCTAGTAGTTTCCAGCAGTATCGACGACTGCAGAGATACAGGAGCCACTCATCCGCCAGAGCACCAGCAGCACCATCGACACCTCCAGCAGCACCATCTTAGAGGCAACTTTCTGATACCTGCTATGGATGCGGTGGGATAGGACACCATAGGTGGGAGTGTCCCCGACCTCATCAGCAGCAGCCGAGAGCGCCACAACAGCCTCCTCAGCAACAGTTGAGAGCACCGCAGCAGCCCCCGCAGTAGTAGCAACCGTAGATCTCACCACCGAGGCCCCCTCAGCAGTAGAGGCAACAGTTTCGAGCGCCTCAGCGACATCAGCAACAATAGCATCCTCCGAGGGGACAGGTACGTCCCCAGCAGCTCAGGCTAGACTCTATGCGGCTCAGCAGGACCCGCAGTCATCCGGAGGAGTCGTTGAGGGTATACTTCCAGTCTCTGCATGCATCGCCTGAGTACTATTTGATTTCAGTGCTTCGCACTCATTCATGTCTGAGGATTTTTGCCGATTGACTGGATTGCCGACAGAGTCTGCTAGTGAGGGGTTGATCGTATCGATGCCCTTGGGGAAGACCACATTATTGGGCGCTTCTGTTCGTTTGCCCCATGTTAGTGGGAGAGATTTTCTTACCCGCCGACTTGTACATGATGTCGTTGTCTTTATGCGGCTCAGCAGGACCCGCAGTCATCCGGAGGAGTCGTTGAGGGTATACTTCCAGTCTCTGCATGCATCGCCCGAGTACTATTTGATTTCGGTGCTTCGCACTCATTCATGTCTGAGGATTTTTGCCGATCGACTGGATTGCCGACAGAGTCTGCTAGTGAGGGATTGACCGTATTGATGCCCTTGGGGAAGACCACAGTATTGGGCCGCTTCTGTTTGTCTTGCCCCGTGTTAGTGGGAGAGATTTTCTTACCCGCCGACTTGTACGTGATGCCGATGTCAGATTTTGATGTTATCCTGGGCATGCATTGGATTACCGAGTACCATGCCATCTTAGACTATTCCGCGAGGACAGTTACGTTCTGCATACCAAGCTTGCCAGAGTTTCAGTTCGTTGCCGAGCCCCGATGAGAGCCATTGTCTTGCTTGATGTCTCGTGCCGTTGAGGATCCTGTTGCCGCATGTATTGATCGGTTGCCAATGGTCTGTGATTTCCCCGACGTGTTCCAGGAGATTCCGGGATTGCCGTCGCGCCGTAATATTGAGTTCCAGATAGACCTCGTGCCCGGTACCGCGCCTATTTCGAAGGCCCCATATCGTATGTCACCGATGGAGTTGCGTGAGCTGCAGCGACAGTTGGATGAGTTGCGTGAGCTGGGATTCATCCGTCCAAGTAGTTCTCCATGGGGAGCGCCGGTACTCTTCGTCAGGAAGAAGGATGGCTCGTTGAGGGTCTGTGTGGATTACCACAAGCTCAACCGGGTCACGATCAAGAACAAGTACCTGCTCCTGAGGATAGATGATTTGTTTGATCAACTACAGGGTGCACAGTTCTTTTTGAAGATTGACCTGCGTTCTGGTTATCATCAGATTCGTGTATGAGAGGAGGACATTCCGAAAACGGCTTTCAAGACGTGTTATGGTCATTTTGAGTTTCAGGTTATGTCCTTCGGACTGACCAATGCACCCGCGGTCTTCATGCAGTTGATGAACGAGTTCTTTCGTACATATCTTGACAGTTTGTTGTGGTCTTCATCGACGACATTCTGATATATTCGAGGACCCGTGAGAACCATATGCAGCATCTGGAGATCGCTTTTCAGACCCTTCATGCCCACCAACTGTATGCAAAGCTGGAGAAGTACGAGTTTTGGCAGGAGGAGGTGAAGTTCCTCGGTCACGTGGTGACGAAGAAGGGTGTCGCAGTGGACCCTCGAAGGTTGAGGCAGTGCGTCAGTGGGGCCAGCCCATGACTGCGTTCAAGATCGGCAGTTTCCTTGGTTTAGTGGGATACTATCGGTGTTTCATTAAGGGCTTCTCCCGTATTGCAGACCCATTGACCAAGTTGACTCGGAAGGGCGCAGATTTTGTTTGGACTGATGCATGTGAGCAGGCATTCGTGGAGTTGAAGGACCGTCTGACGTCCGCTCCTGTCCTCACTCTTCCCTCTGGGGGTGATGGATTTGTTGTATTTACTGATGCCTCATGTATTGGTTTAGGTGCTGTCCTGATGCAGCACAACAGGCCTGTAGCCTTCGCATCTCGTCAGCTCAAGGTCCATGAGTTGAACTACCCCACGCATGATTTGGCGCTGACAGCAGTCGTCTTCCCACTGAAGGTGTGGAGACACTATCTCTATGAGGTCAGGTTTGAGCTCTTCTCCTACCACAAGAGCTTGATGCATTTATTCTCTCAGTCTGAGCTGAACATGAGACAGAGATGCTAGATGGAGCTTCTGAAGGATTATGATTTTGATCTCCAGTACCACCCAGGTAAGGCGAATGTCATGGCAGATGCCCTCAGCCGTCAGCCACGAGGCTTGGTGGCATACATGATGATTCAGGAGTGGAGGATGCTCGAGGATATAGCGGAGTATGACTTCAATTTTGGTATGCAGTCTTCTATTGTTCAGCTATCGAGCTTGTCGATTCAACCCTCTCTTGTCCTGAGGGTGATCGAGGCTCAGTATACAGACGAGTCATTACAGGATTACTGAGCAGAGGCAGTATCTGAGAGTCAGACAGATTGACAGATTGGTACTGATGGTGGACTTCGCTGCAGAGGCCGATTATGTGTCCTGAATATTCCTAAGTTGTGTAGAGATCTTATGACCGAGGCACATCGATCGTGGTTTTCTATCCACCCTGGCTCGACGAAGATGTATTGCGACATGAGGCAACAATATTTTTAGGTGGGGATGAAGCACCAGATAGCCAGTTTTGTGGCCGAGTGTGACACATGCCAGCGTGTCAAGGCCGATCATCAGAGATCCCTTGGTCCATTACAGCCGTTAAGCATCTCGACGTAGAAGTGGGAGCGCGTGTCGATAGATTTTATCATGGGTTTGCCGAGGACTCAGCGCAGTCATGACGCCATCTGGGTCGTCGTTAATCGTCTGACAAAGTCGGCACATTTTCTTGCGATTCGTGCGACTTGGCCTTTGGACCAGCTTGCAAGGTTATTCACCGAGGAGATTGTGAGACTGCATGGTGTTCCAGTCTTGATCGTTTCTGACCGAGACCCGAGGTTCATGTCTCGCTTTTGGGGGAGCTTTCAAAGAGCGATGGGCACTGATTTTCAACTCAGCACTATGTATCATTTACTGACCGATGGCCAGATCGAGAGGGTCAACTAGATCCTTAAGGATATGCTTCGGGCTTGTTCGATTGACTTCGGGGATAGCTGGGATGAGCACCTGCGATTAGCTGAGTTCGCAAATAACAACAGCTATCAGGTGACCATTGTCATGGCTCCTTTTGAGGCATTATATGGCAGACCATGCAGATCTCCGAGTTGTTGGACAGAGGTCAGAGAGTGGCGTCTCCTAGGTCCCGAGCTTGTGTAACAGACGTCAGAGGCTATCGATATCATCAAGCAGAGGATGCGCACAGTTTAGAGCCGACAGAAGAGTTTTCCTGATCGCCGACGTTGTCCTTTGGGGTTCACTGTTGGGACAGAATATATCTCAAGGTCTCGCCCATGAAGGGCGTAGTTTGATTTGGAGCGAAGGACAAGCTTGCCCCGAGATTCATAAGACCTTTTGAGATCACTGGGTGCGTTGGTACTGTGGCCTATAAGCTTGCCTTGCCATCTCAGTTATCTGGCGTCTACAAAATTTTTCATGTCTCTATGCTGAGGAAGTGTGGGTCAGACATCGTTCAGCCATTGGAGGTTCGTTAGGACGCTTCTTACATTGAGTAGCCAATCCGCATCCTTGATCGAAAGGAACAGGTCCTCCGGACCAAGGTCATTCCCTTGGTGAAGGTTCAGTGAGGTCACCATTCTGTTGATGAGGCATCTTGGAAGTGCGAGGCTGATATTCGAGAGTGTTATCCCCATCTCTTTGACGATGGATTATATGTTGTATCATGTATGTTGTCTCCGATTTTATATGATGATGCTATATTTCTTCTTTCCTTATGAGTTATGTCTAGTTGTATTGATTATGTAAATTTTGAGGACAAAATTTTTATTTGGAGGGGAGAGTTGTAAGGCCCATATCCTTGACCGTACCGTTACGTAGGCTTCAGTGGTCCTTCCGGTCGAATTCTGACAACTCTCAACCCGTATCCGATGTTTGTACGCGATCCTAAGCCGAGTCTTGCATACCTGAGTCGACTCAACCTGAAACTTGTATCTTAACGACCGCGCCGTCGCCGCGGTCCCAACGCCGCGACTCTCGCACTGAACTGATACCCGGGCCAGGAGTTGTGGGCTTGTGTTCATTTCGAAGAAAATGAAATGGCGGTGAAGACCGCTTGAGTAGAAGTTAGAATATGTCAATATGTTCTAGAGGGGGGTAAATAGGACTTTTTAAAGATTTATAAGTTATTTAAAAATCCTATCACTCTAATCCTATTATGTATGCAATTTTCAGGATTACTCAAATGTAACTCTACTGGCTTCCAAGCCAAGTAGATGATCCAATCACAAACTAATCAAGATATAGCAATGTGCAACTTAGTCTATGTTGGATGTGACTGTGTGTGTGTGTGAGATGTGATCAGATATATGATTTTGAATGCATTAACATGAATCACACATAGAGAAAAGCAATCACAAACACAGTCATTTTATAGTGGTTCGACGATAAGTCTACTCCACTCCCGGCTGTCGCACTCAACCCTTGAGTGTACCGATTTCACTAAGGAGGTTTCCCAAGGTTCACCTCAAACCTAAGGTTTTAAAACAGGTTCACCTTCAACCTTTACAGAGGTTTAATGCGGTTCACCTCAAACCCAGAGTTTTACTGGTTCACTCCTAACTAGATGTTTATGCTCTCCATAGAGGAAGGGTCCACACAACGCACCCGGATTTTAGACCACACAGGTCAAGGACCTACACAAGGACTTAACAATTTATGCCTTACACAAGAGCAAGGGTCCACCCTGTGCACCCACTACCTACACTCCTGCCGGAGGCCTCCTTGAGGACTTCAAAGGGTGAGAACCACTTAAGATCAAGACCTAGAAAGGAATGATCACAAGTGTCCTCTGGACTCTAGATACTTACAGATAAGTTGATGAGTCCCGTTAAGCACAATGCCAAAGATCTCCTCCTCCTTGTTGACGAAGAGTCTTCAGCTCCCTTGATCCGTAACGCAAGATGATATATCGATGCTCGGCTTCTGGTTGGGTCAAGGGTGAGATGGAATCCTAGTCTCTAAAGATTTTCCGATAAGGAAGATAGAGTAGTTCCTCTCTTATGCATTCAAGGCATCCCAGCTTAATGATTTGCCATTAAGGTGGTAGCTGAAGGATCCTTGAATGCGGAAGTTCATTCCCCAATCCACTCTATTTAATATCGATGGTGAGGGTGGATTGGAGGATGAACTCCCTAGAGAGAAAGGCTTTAGGTATAAGATGTAAGTTGAAACACACAAAAGCTCTCTCTTTTCTCTCTTACAGCAACAAAAGACAAGCCCTCTATATATAGGCAAAAAGTTCCAACGGATATAAAACGGTCACATTTATGACAGAGTTCGATATCATCGAGCAGGTTAGATATCATCGAGCGTATACTCTCGATAGCATCGATGGTTTGCTCGATGACTCGGACTCAATGTCATATGCTTTTGAAACTTCTTGCCAATTGGTCGATGAATCGACAAGGTTGTCGATGTTATCGGATTTCGAACTCCGATTCCATCGATGACAGTATCGATCCCTCGACAGATGAAAAATTAGAGGAACTTGACTTTGAAAACATTTCAGGTTTTCATGAATGATCGGGGGAACCGTTGAGGTCATCGAAATTTGAATATCGATGATATTGAGATCAGAGTTGAGGCATTGATAATTCCAGCAGATTCATCTTTGAACTTGCTGGACAGATTATGGCTTAGTTCGATGCAATTGATCTGGCGTCGATATCATCGATATTTGAATATCGATTAAATCGAAGGGCCCCCGATCATAGTTTAAAAAACATCCTGAAATATCTGCTGTAAGAAGAGCGCGCCCACCATCGATATCATCGATGAACCTCTGATCTTATCGATTTTTGAATTCAGATCATATCGAGAGGTCATCAATATATTGAAGAATTTTGAGATTTTTATTAAAAAACAGGGGCGCCGAAATTCTGCCTGTTGATCTTATCGAGCCACTCTCGATGGTCTCGAGATTTGAATATCCATGATATCGATATGTGTATCGATACGTCGATAATTCGTCCAGATATTTTGTGAAGTTGTTAGACATATTTTGTGCTTTTATCGATGTTATCGATGGGTGTATCGATACATCGATAAATCCGTCCAGATGAGTTTTTAGTTGTTGGACATTTTAGTCCTCTTATCGATCATATCGTTAAGGTATCGAAGACATCGACAGTGCAGGTCGATCATATCGAGGGTGCTTCGATAAAATCGACAAGGCGAGAAAAACTTAGAGATTTTCTTATTTTGAAAAAATTTTCTCACCATAAAACCCTAACATGTCTATCTTGTTTTAAGGGTTTTAATCACCTGGAGTTTTAGGACATAGGATGTGAGGCTATGTTTCACCTTTTACGAGCATTCACACATCCGGTTGAGGCAGACGCTTGAAGTAATCTTCTTATCGAGTTCTGCAGCCAGTCTGACTCACCACACACGTAACTTGACAAACCAGGGCACTAGCCGGTGCACTTTCAGAAAATGTCGGCATTACGAATTTCGAGAGAATCTCTACAACGTGTCCTATCAATCAATCAATCAATCAATGTCAAGTACAAGCCATACCCTAAGTACAACAACCCATCCCTTCCCATTCCCAAAGTCAACTCTCTCTCTCTCTCCACCCATCCCTTTCTTATAACCCCATCACTCCACCCATCACCCATCACACATCATCCCATCCCTTTTCACCCATCACTTCCCTCTCTCTCTCTCTCTCATTCCCTCTCTTCACTCCCAAGCAACAAGGTTCCAACATCCAACCTTTCCAAGAGCAACACAAGTGTGGCCCACTTCTCTACCACCCAATCTTTCATCCCCACCATCAAAACTCTATCATCCATCGTCAAAAGTTGAGCATACTTGGGATATTAGAGAGGTCAAATATCCTAAGTGGATATCAAATATTGTCCCGGTAAAGAAGAAAAATGGACAAGTCCGGGTGTGCGTTGATTTTAGAGACCTAAACGAAGCTTGTCCAAAAGATAATTTTTCGCTCCCGATAACTGAATTACTGATTAATAGTATAACTCAGTATGCTGTCATGTCCTTTATGGAAGGTTACGCAGGATATAATCAGATTCGAATGGCCCTTGAAGATGAAGAAGCAACGACATTCCGAACTTCACTAGGAATTTTCTGTTATAAGGTTATGCCGTTCAGACTAAAAAATGTCGGGGCGACATATCAGAGAGCAATGCAAAATATTTTTCAAGACATGATGCATAAATATGTTGAATGTTATGTCGACGACTTGGTAGTCAGGTCGGCGAGCCATCAGGAACATCGTGAGCATTTGGCGTCGGTTTTTCGGTGACTCAGAAAGAGACAATTGAAGATGAATCCTGCTAAATGTGCATTTGGAGTGTCTTCCGGTAAGTTTCTTGGTTTTGTTGTCCGACATAGGGGCATTGAGATCGATCCAGGGAAAGTCAGAGCTATTCAAGATATGCCGCCACCGAAGACATTAAAAGAATTAAAAAGTTTGTAAAGAAAATTGGCATATATTCGCTGTTTTATTTCGAATTTGGCAGGGAGATGTCGGCCGTTTTCTCATTTGATGAAAAAGGGTACAGAATTTGTATAGGATCAAGCCTGTCAAAATGCGCGCGTTCGACTCGATAAAGGAATTGATGAAACAGCCACCAGTATTAGCAGCTCCAGTGAAAGGAAAACTGCTTATTTTGTATATCTCTGCGGCTGAACATTCTTTAGGAGCTTTGCTGGCATAGGTAAATGAGTCTGGAAAGGAAACTGCTCTTTATTATTTAAGTCGGACCCTAATGGGGGTAGAATGCAATTACTCCCCGATCGAGAAAGAGTGTTTGGCATTAATATTTACAGTACAAAAGTTGAGACATTATTGTCTATCTCATCATATAACACTGATTTCGAGGGCCGATCTGATAAAGTTTTTAATGACGAGACCAATGTTGTCCGAAAGATTAGCCAAATGGATGTTGTTACTTTTAGAATATACTATTACGTACGAACCAGCAAAAGCAATAAAAGGATAGGCAGTGGCAGATTTCCTCGCAGCACACCCTATGACAAAAGTTGAGACCATTAATAACAATTTTCCAAATGAGCAAGTTATGTTAGCTGAATCATAGAGTCCATGTTAGATGTTTTTTGATGGTGCTTCTCGAGCATCAGGAGCGGGGGCAGGAGTAATATTCATTACTCCCCAAGGTGACTTGTTACCTTACTCCTTTACATTAGGAGTTGCATGTACGAATATGAGGCTGAATATAGAGCTCTGATTATTGGAATGGAGATGACTAAAGAATTGAAGATAAGAACGCTACATATCTTCGGGGATTCTAAATTGATTATAAATCAGTTGACAACTGAATTCGAGATAAGAAAGCAATAACTTTTGCCATACTGTCGGAAGGCACAATAGTTGCTTGAACAGTTTTCCCATGTTGAAATTAAGGATATCCCTCGGTCAGAAAATGCAAAGCCCGATGCTCTGGCCGGCTTGGCAGCAGCTCTATCTTGTCCAAATCGAAGCCCTCTTCAAGTAACTATAGAAGAACGAAGATTTTTACCATCCTAAAAAATTATTGAAGAAATTGTTGAAACTTTTCCTATATCGTGTCTAGAAATCACGAAACAAGATTGGTGTCAGCCGTTTATAGATTATCTTAAATTTAACATCCTTCCGGAAGAACCCGCGCAAAGGCAGCAGATCAGGCAATGGTCGAGTAGATTCATCATATGTAGTGAAGTGTTATACAGAAAATCTCACAATGGAACACTGTTACTTTGCTTAAACGAGCAAGAAGCAAGTCAGGTATTGCAAGAAGCACATTCTGGAGAATGTGGTGCACATCAAGCGGGTCGAAATTTATTCCATCTAGTACATAGGATGGGTTATTATTGGCCTGCCATATTCAAAGATGCGATAGATTATGAGAAACGATGTCATGAATGTCAGATTCACGACATTGTTATACATGTTCCTCCAGAAGACCTACATCAGTCAGTCGCTTCTTGGCCCTACTCCGCTTTGGGGTTTGATGTTATTGGTCCTATCAATCCGCCTTTGTCTAAAGGGAAGCAATATATTTTAGCAGCAACAGACTATTTCTCCAAACGGACTGAAGCAGTCGCATTACGCAATGTTAAAGAGAATGATGTGGTCAATTTCATCTGAGATGCGATAATATACCGTCATGGTATTCCAAAGAAAATTGTTACAGATAATGACACTCCCTTCAAAAACAAAGGCATAAAAAAATTGTGCGAGAAATTCAGCATTCATCATTCGTTTTCAACGCCTTACTATCCACCGACCAATGGATTTGAGAGGCGTTTAATAAAACAATAGTTAAAATACTGAAGAAGACAGTGACAAGGAACAAACATGATTGGGATGAATGTTTACAAGAAGCATTATGGGCATACAGGACTACTCACCGGACAACGACAGGAGCAACACCGTATTCACTAATTTATGGTGTAGAAGTAGTGATCCCAATTGAAATACAAGTAGCGTCACTGAGAGTGGCAGTACACCAATCTATAACCGATGACGAAAATGCAAAAATAAGGTTAAAAGAGCTAGATTTGCTCGATGAGAAGCGTCTGGGTGCACAACAATGATTGCAAACGTATCAGGCAAGAATAGCAGCCGCCTTTGACAAACGAGTCAAATATCGCTCTTTCAAAAAGGGGGATATGGTCCTGATGTTGAAAAGACCTATTGTGGTTACCCGTCGAACAGGGGGCAAGTTCGAACCTAAATGGGATGGACCATACATAATAAAGGAAGTATACTCCAACGGAGCATATAGAATTGTGGATCAAGATGGGAAAGGAATCAGTATACCGGTTAATGCTCGCTTCCTTAAGAGATATCGTCCATAAATTTACTACTGGTTTTGATCTAGAATATCATCAGAATAATGATTCTGAATCAAAAGGGGGCAAGGATAGATCATGGCCATGTATCATCGGATGAATGAATAAAGAAGAAGTTCGCAAGCATATTAAGATTATGAAATAGCAAATGCCGCAAAAGGAAATTAAACATCAACATCATCAAGCGAACCCACAAAATTCTTCTGTCTGAAACTGATGCCATTACCAAGCTAGTATGTTATGAACAACATAAATAGACAGATGGGTATAATCAAAGACATCAGCAGAAATGGTGATGTGTCAATTTCAAACAGAAATATCTGTCATTCTCACAACAACTGATCATGCTTATCAAATTCTTCTAAAAACATTTTTAAGGTAGCCTAATAAAGCCAATGACCAATCGTGCATAAGGCCTATCAAGATCGCCATTCGAGCAGCGGTGAGAAGCTAGTGGCCCTAAAAAGCTCGTGAAGGCCATCGTACACATACCCATGTGGGCAGCTGATGGAGCCAGTGACCAAAAGCCTAAAAGGCCAAAAGTCCTCAAATGGCCAGTCATGTGTAACCCCCATGCCGTCTATATAGTTTTCTTGGCAACGTCACAGGGAATGGAGGAAAATGCCCTCCCGTGAATGAGCTCGATCTTGCAGACGAAGAAAATGAGGGCTGCAGTGTGAGCTTTAGATAGGCCAACCATGCATAGGACCCCCCAAATTTACAGTTTGATTTCAGTACTAACTCATGAGGAAGGGTTTAAACCTACTCATTGATGGACTGGCAGCCCTGGATTTGGTACCCTAAAGGTCGTCTTGCGAGCTCTGTGAACTCTAGAGAGTTCCCATGGCCAACCCTGTGCATAATTCCAACCGAGTTCACCGCCCTGGTAGCTTCACTAGGCCCCTCTGGATCATGGTTTGTGAACTCCCTAGGCAGTGAGAAGTCCAGCGAACTCCTAAGAGTTACAGATGCCATCACGTGAGACCTGACTCCACTACTCAAGAGCTTAAACTGTGTGTGAAATTGACTAAATTGAAACTTAGCACAGCCAAAAAAACCATATAGGAAATCTCACACTAACAAGCATAAGATCTTGGTGTTTTATAATTAGTTCTTTATTGAATATCATGTTAAACTATATGCAACATTCAAAACACAGTAGATACATATTTCACTTTATATATGCTCAAATATGCAAAGTATAAACTATGTAACATTCAAATGCAGTAAATACATTTCACTCTAGATATGCTCAAATATGGAATTGCCTGATGAACATCTTAAATATTAAGTAAATAAGATGCAAAAAATATGTTTCTCTTGAATCAGGTTCAAATTAGCAAAGATTATCCATCCTTTAAAGAAATCAGCAAAGACCCCAGGCAAAGTCTTTGAAGAAATGCTAAAGAGCACAAACTAGAAAAGACTTGACAAAAGACTCAACAGTTGAACCTTTGCAGCTGGAGATGATATCTCCAAGAGAACGATTTAATAAGCAAAATATGCAATGCGAAGCACGATGACAAACAACGATGACAAGCGCAAAGATGAAATGATTAAATCATTATCATATTGTGAATATCACAATCAGCCTAAAAAGAAGAGAAGTTTTCAATATATATATATATATATATATATATATAATTATCAATGCTTCATAAAGCTAAATTGAAAAAATTATAATATAATGAGATACTAATTCTGATTAATTTGGCAGGAAAGACTATCATTCAAAAGCTTGGGTTATGCAGATCATGAATAAAGGAAACAATCAAAAGAGTTATTGTGGTAGGAGTAGTATTAAAGAACAACTCTCTAGACATCGAATTGAAGGAAAGAGTCGCTGGAGCTGATTAAATAGATCATTGCAACAGTAACGGTGTTGAAAGATAGTTCTCTGATCAAATTACTCAAAGACAAAGTCGTCACAGTTGTTGCAGAGATGTGTTTCGATGAAAAGAGAATTTTATCCCCTCTAGTAAAACATCCGCTCGACACTACTGGCTGGGGGCAATCATCAAGTCTTCCGTTCAAGCGCAATCATCAAGTCTTCCGTTCAAGCGCAATCGTCAAGTCTTCTGTTCAAGCGCAATCATCAAGTCTTCTCAAGCGCAATCATCAAGTCTTCCATTCAAACGCGAGCATTCTCGTCTTTCGATCGAACATGATCATTCAATCTTCTGGTCAAAGACGATCATCCAGTCTTCCATGCGAGTATGATCATCCAGTAATCTTTCAGCTGCAGTTCATTCAAGTTCTTCGGGAAGAGGAAGATCGATCCTCCATTTGATTTCAGGAATCAATCAAAGAAGGATCGAGGGGGCATCTATTGAGGCATAAAAAATGGTTCTGTTAGGACATAAAAAAAGGTAAGAAAGAAAGGATTGAAATAAGGGAAGATTGAGAGATAGAAAGAAAATTTGAAGACAAGAAGAATGAATAACTATTCGGTAGGTTGCGCGGGTCTGCGCAACCTATGTCAATTGCGCGGGACCGCACAAGTAAAGATCAGTTGCGCGGGTCTGCGCAGTGGGTTTCAGGAGAAGATTTTCTTGAACGGTTAAGGTTGATGCAAGTTGGTTCCCACGGCACCGAAATTGAGGCAGCACACGTGTGAAGGCCTATAAATACCCCCTCCCCTTCTTCATTAGTGGGGATTGAAGTTTTTGGAGAAGAAGCAGAGCGAAGAGGAAGATCGAAGGTAGGAGAGGAGGTCCCGGTGGGTTGCGCGGGTCCGCTCAACAGATATCCGTTGTGCAGGACTGCGCAACTAGATAGCTCTGCAGTCTGTGAAGGCAAAGGGCCGTTATGCTGCCGAAATGGTTGAAGTCTTCAAGTTCCTTCTGTTCAAGTCTAAAGCAGAATGATCAGTAGAAGGGCATATTCCTCCTAAGTCCTAGGAGATGACTAAAATTACTGTCGAAATGCTGCCGGATTTAATATTTGACTATGATAATGCACTAATAATATTTCCTTTATTCTAAATAATTTATCTTAGAATCAAGGGATGTTAAAAGGATGTAAATGAACTCAGTATTAATAAAGTGTGATGATTGTTTTAGATACCTTTTCTCTGTTATGTTTGAATAAGATAATCTCTCAAATCAAATACTGTTGTTTCTTGTTCGAAACAAGGAGCTAAGGAGGCTAAGAGACCAAGAAGGAGGCCAATAGGTGGGTAATCTAACCGTCAAATGTGTTATTTGAGGGCCCACATATGGTGGGACCCATCTTGATGTATGCTTTGTATTTAGGGAGGGCCCATAGTGGCAGGGTCCCTCCCCTTCTCACCGATCTCTTCCTCTCTCCCTCTCTCCTCTCTCTCTCTCTCTCTCTCTCTCTCTCTCTCTCTCTCTCTCTCTCTCTCTCTCTCTCTATCTCTCTTGCATGATGGTAGTGTGGTTGTGTGTGTGGCCCACCATGAAGTGTATATTTTAGCCATGCCATTCACCTTCATGGGACCCACCTGATGGATGGGTTAGATCTGCACTATCCAGCCTGTTAGCAGGACTGGATGGAAGGAAAAACACAAATATCATATTGACCCAAATCAGGTGGGCCACGTCCATGTGGGACCCACCTTGATTTTATATTCAAGACGTTCATCCAGTGTCCCTGGACGCTAGATGTGGGTTTAGTGAACGTGAACTGATAGTGGGATGTCCTAACAAGAAAAAAATAATAATAATATATATATTTATATAAGGTATTTGTGTGGGCCGCTCATGTAGGCCCCACCTTAATGTATGTGTCTAATCCACACTGTCCATTCCATTCCCTAGCTCATTTTAGGCGTGAGCTGAAAATGAAGTGAATCCGATTTTCTGGCGGGTCATATCATAGAAAACAGTATTTTTATCGTTGAAATCTACCCTGATGTTTCTATACACCAAAATACACCAAACATTGGGCTCGTTCGGGCTGTCTTGAGCCATGGAATGTAATGGTTGGAGTGGATTCAACTAATGCGGGCCTCACGTATGAAAAACCCCAAAAATACATGATTTTCATATATATATATATATATATATTATATATATATATATATATATATATATATATATATATATATATATATATATATATATATATAAACAACAGTAGCGTCTGCTGCTGCTGCTGACAGAGGACGCCAGCGACGTCCTGCACTGCTGCGTGGGCGGACGGCCAGGGACATGGGTCCCAACCGTGGGCCCCACCGTGATGTGTGTTGGACATCTACGTCGTGTATTTGGTGGCCCCCTCCTGGCTGTGGGCCACCCCAAAAATCAGCCGTAGGTGGAACTCAGGTGGCCCACATCATAGGGAGCAATGTGATTGAACGTCTGCCATTGAAACCCCTTTGGGTAACAAAAGTTTTGGATCATTATGAAATTTGTTTTTCCTCTTTATACGGTCCGTGTGACCATATCAACGAGTTGGATGAAAAATTAACGTTATGGTGGGCCCCACGTGGGACCCACTGCTGATGGATATATTCAATCTAAGCCGTCCATCCAGCGTCCAGAGGTCTGGACGCTGGCCCTTTGCACTCCCCCACACACACACTTATATATATAAAGATATATTATTATATAATATAATATATTATATTAATAAATGTTGATGGTGGGCCACTCCTACATGGGACCCACCTTTAATCACGTAATTGTATCATCCAGATGTAACTGGACGGTGAATTTGGAGTCTGTATATAAAATATATTATACTATATTACATTAATATTATTTAATATATGTTATTATGGTGGGCCACGTACGTGGGACCCACCGCTGGTGGATGCGCTACATCCAGCCGTCCATCTATTTGGCCAGCCGTCCATTCTTTTGGCCATCCCACCTCAAGGCTTGAGACTAAAAATGAAACACCTCTGATGGTCAGGTGGACCACACTACAGAAATCAGTGGAGAATGAACGTCCACCATTGAAATCCTTTAATGATCCTAAAAGTTCTGGATCAAATGATATTTGTTTTTCCTCTTTAGCAGGGACTTGTGGCCTTATAAACAGATTGGGTGGAAAAATAAATCTTGTGATGGCCCTGTGTGGTTTAAACAGTGGAAAGAATTACCTCCACTGCCATTTGTGGTATGGTCCAGATAATCCTTTGAATATGATTCATTTTTTTATAATGCTCTAAATGATCTCTAGCAATAGACGAATGGTGTGGCTAGTTGGGCCCATTTGACTCGGTCCTTTTGACTCGGCCCATTTGATTCGGCCCATTTGATATATTTAAGCCCATGGGTCGAGGCCCAATGGGATGTACATAAGGCCCATTGCAATGTATGATTCCACCATGGTTTGTGTAATGATGTTCACGGCAGGCCGTGCCTTGGGAGCAATGATGGTTTGATGCCCACATTATAAGGATGATGTTGGTTAAATGTCCGCATTGTCACTCTCCCTAGGGCCCATTGATAGGCCCATACTTGTAGTGTGTAGGCCGTTTAAGCCCATCGTCGTTATGAACAGAGCCCATCACCATATAACATGTTTAGTACAGATCCATGATTCATGCTCATACGCATCATATGTATGCTTGATATGAGGAGTGACTGATCATAGCATATGCCTTCGGGCAAATTGTTTATGGGCTCCATGATAGGCAGAGTTGCCCTTCATAAGCGTACGGTACGCACAAGATTGTTGCATGTCTGGTTGGGTGATTCATGCACTTGCATTTGTGTGATTGTGATTATTGTATGCCTTAGCGACATCAGGGCCATTGCCTCCACAGACACATCGTGAGTGGCTGGATTGGATACCGAAAATACTGTTTCTAGCATCGGGGTGTCATAGATGTCCCTGGGTGAAAATTCCTAAACCCGATGGTACCAGATGATGACTCCAACGTCAAGACCGAGTGGATACATGAGCGCGAGAGGGCCGTATACCAGTAGGCCGCGTCTCCCACTGTGTCGTGGTCGGTTAGAAAGGGGTGTGACATTACCCGCCTGAGTGAGGGGGCAATTTCTAGGTTGAGTTTGACCAGCTTGAGGAATGGGTCCGCTACCGACGAGTCGGGCCAGATATTGGCAGGCGGATAGTGAGGTCTCTTCCTCTCTCCCAGTTGTGCCTTTGGATAGGGGCGACAAGTTGACGTAGAGTGTACTAACCCCGGTGATTATTCAGACTGAGAACTGTACTGATATTGATGACCTGTATGAGGATTTGGATAAGGATTGGCATGCTTGAGTTGCATCTCGCATCGCATGGTCTTAATATGGCCGATAACATTCATATCTCGCATCTCATAGCCTTGGTATGACTGATTGCATTCATGTACCCATTAGCATGATTTCGCATTACTCTGGCATTGCATTCTGAGCACATTCATACTACGCACACACTTACACCACCCTCTAAGCTTTCTATAAGCTTATGCACGATTGATGCCTACAGGTGATGTCAGGACGCAACCATAGCCTCACCGCAGTTGGAGTGTGCAGTCAAGCTTCTAGAGTTTCTATTAGTTTCATTATCTTGTATTTCCCTTTCATACGCATTGTACTCAAAGTTTTTTATCATAATGAATTTTGTGATGGTGTTCTTGTGGTTATTGTTCGTGGGTTATGCTCATTACGAATCAAATCATATTTGAAATCCTTCTTGTAGGATCCCAGGATCGGAACCTGGTGTATGGGTGCCGGGAGCCAAGAATGGGGTGCTATGGAGGCTGTCAGTGCCGGATTCGGCGATCCAAAATTTTGTGAGCCCGGTTTTCGAGTTTGGGGCGTGACAGAAATGAGAGAGAGAGAGAGAGAGAGAGAGAGAGAGAGAGAGAGAAATAATGGATGAAAGGGATGGATAAAGTAAGGGATGGAAATAGGAAAGCATGGGTTGGGTTGAAATTTGGGTGAAAGAGGGATGGGTGGAGAGAGAGAGAGAGTTGCTTTGGGAAAAAAGTAATGGTTGCTTGTACTTGTGGTATGGCGTGTACTTGACTTGATTGATTGATGAGACATGTTGTACAGATTCTCAAAATTCACAACATGTGACGTTTTTCCTCGAGATGAACGTAGGCCCACATCTCCTGGCCTGGGTATCAGATCGCTGCACGAGTCACCGTATTGGAACCGCAGAGACGGCGCGGTCGCAGGGATACAAGTTTCGAGTTGAGTCGACTTTGATATGCAGGACTCGGCTTAGGATCGTGCGCAAACATTGGATATAGGTCGAGGGTTGCTAGAATTCGACTGGAAGGACTGGGGAAGCCTATGGAACGGTACAGACTATGATACAGGCCTCACAAGTGGCCTATTTAAGCACTTTCAGCACCTCCGTCCTCCCACTTTTGCGGGTACTCATAGACCCAAGGAGGCTGAGTACTGGTTGGATCGCATATCCAAGATATTGAGGCCGTTGCACTGTACTGAAGCAGAGCAAGTTGAGCTGGTTACGTATATGTTTGAGAAGGAGGATAGTCTTTGGTGGGATAGCATTCTACGAACCGTTCCCTCAGGATTTGCGTGGACTTGGGACGAGTTAGAGACCCATTTTCATAGAAAGACTTCCCCCTCACTTACCGTAATGAAAAGGATGGCGAGTTTCTCCGCCTTCGACAAGGGGGGATGACAGTGGCAGAATATGATAATCGGTTCACGGAGCTAGCCAGATATGCTCCTTTGATCTTGGCAAATGAGCCGATGAGAATGTGGCGGTTTTCAGAGGGACCGCGGGCTGATATTCGCACCAAGATGTGTTACGCTAGCATTCCCAACTATGCTGAGCTAGTGAACATGTCCCTCCAAGCTGAACAGGATGGTGAGAGAGTCTCTCGGACACACACGCCGATGGGCCCGAAGCCTAGGCCTGAATTACCGAACCAACTGTTTCTATGCAAGAGGCCACGTGAAAATTTGCATCCCAGACAACTGGCTCTGCCAGTCTAGCAGAGGCGATCCGATCTTTGGTGCGTCTATTGTAACAAGACGGGCCATACAGAGCCCTTTTATTTTACCAAAATGAGGGACAACGGCTTTATGCTGCCTCAGAAGATCAACCGCTAGCCACCATAAGTTATATCGGCTCCACCTCTACAATCTGCGCCACCGACATAGCCATTCAATCGACCTCCCACACCTCGATACAGGCCGCCTCAATGACCAATGGCAGTACAACCCAATCATCCTCAACAAGCTCGAGTACATGCCCTCACAGCCGAAGCATCTGAATCTGCGGTTGTAGTACCGCTAGCATTCGAAGTCACCGCCCACATCCAAGGTACATTGGTATTTCTGTTGGTGGACACTGGGTCCACCATTTCGATGATAGCATACTCTACAGTCAAGCGTTTAGGGCTGAATACGACCCCTACGGGTGGGGTGAGATTTATTGCAGTAGTAGGAACTTTTATTGACGCCACTAAGCTTTGTCAGAATTGCACGATAGACTTAGGAAGTAGGGTGGTGTGCATTGACCTGATTGTCACCACGATATATCATTACGACGTCATCCTCGGCATGGATTGGGTCACTGAAATGAAGGCCGAAATCGACTGTGAAACCAGATTGGTGACAACACATAGGCCCGAACACACGACCTTCACTTTCCCAGTTCAATTCAGTTGTCTATACCGCGTTCATTGTTACGCTTCCTTATTGGAAAATGTTGATAGTCCGACACTTAGGGACACGTCAATAGTCCAAGACTTCAAGGACATGTTTAGAACGATCCCTAGACTACCTCCTCAGCACGAGATCAACTTTACCATCAACTTGGTGCTAGGCGCGACACCTATCTCTTTACCGACATATCGTATGCCTCCGTGTGAAATGGAGGAATTGAGAAAGTAGATTGATGATTTGTTAGATTTGGGTTTCATAAGACCGAGCGTATCTCCTTGGGGAGCACCTGTGTTGTTTGTAAAGAAGAAGGACGGATCTCTGTGGTTGTGTATTGATTATCGCAGACTAAATCACGTCACGGTCAAGAACAAGTATCCTCTACCCAGGATAGATGACCTGTTCGACCAGTTAAAAGGGGCACAATATTTCTCTAAGATAGACTTACAGTCCGGGTATCATCAGTTGCGCGTTAGGAATGAAGACGTGCAGAAAACAGCATTCAGAACCATCTTCGGGCACTACGAGTTCCTCGTGATGCCGTTTGGACTTACAAACACACTGGCCGTATTCATAGATCTCATGAACCGAGTATTTCGACCGTATCTGTACCGATTCTCATCGTATTTATAGATGAAATTTTGATATACTCGAAGAGTCAGAAAGATCACGAAGAACACCTGCGAGCAGTCTTTGATACTCTTAGGAAGAATCAGTTATTTGCGTAGTACCGGAAATGCGACTTCTGGAAGGAAGAAGTCAAATTCCTGGGGCAAGTAGTTTCCAAGGAAGGAATCGCAGTGGAACTTGCCAAGGTGACCGTGGTACAGGACTGGGAGCAGCCCGACTCAGTTACCGAAGTGAGGAGCTTCCTCGGACTTGTCGGCTAGTATCGCCGATTCATTAAAGACTTCTCTAAAATAGCCCGACCGTTGTCTCAACTCACTCAAAAAGATCTTAAGTTTGCTTGGAACGAGAAAGTAGAAGCAGTCTTTTAGGAATTAAAGGACAAGCTAACGTTTGCACCCATGCTAGTACTGTCAGAGTAAGGGGTCAAATATATTATATACACTAACGCATCTCGAGTCGGTTTGGGTTGTGTACTTATGAAGAAAGATAGGGTGATCGCCTATGCCTCACGACAGTTGAGGAAACACGAAGAGAATTACCCCACTCACGAATTGGAGTTGGCGGTAGTCATTTTCGCATTAAAGCTATGGAGACATTACCTCTATGGAGAGGAGTTCGAGCTCTTTTACGACCACAAAAGCCTCAAGTACATCTTTACGCAGAGGGACCTAAACATGAGGCAAAGACATTGGGTGAAGACCTTGAAAGACTTCAAGTTTGAGGTCTCCTACCATCATGGTAAGGCCAACCTTGTGGCCGATACGTTGAGCCGCAAGAAAACTATAGAATTTCCCACCCCACTGATAATAGAAGAGTAGAATATGGTGGAATTTGTGCGAGATTTCGAGCAGAAGCCATTCGAGAGCATCGTACACTTCCACGTGTAACAGCTTATCGATGACCGAATCATTGTGGCTCAGAAAGAAGATGAACTGCTGGTGAAGATGAGAGAGCGTGCGAGCGACAATGAAGAATCCGAGTGGAGGATTGGCTTGGATGGAGGTTTGTGATATTGTGGCCGCCTATGCATCTCGAACCTCCATGACTTGAGGAGAGAAGTTTTAGAGGCTGCACACAATTCAAAGATGGCGATGCATCCGGGCAGTACGAAGATGTATCAAGACATGAAGCGTTCATACTGGTGGGACAACATGAAGGCCCAAAGAGCAGATTTTGTATCTCGTTGTCTCACGTGCCAGCAAGTTAAGGCCGAGCATCACCAACCCCCTGGTTTACTTCAACCCATGCCCATAGCTGAGTGGAAGTGGGATTTCATATCTATGGATTTCATTTCTGGGTTACCGAAGACGAGAAAGGGGTATGACTCCATTTGGGTGATTGTAAACAGGTTGACTAAATCGGCCCATTTCCTCCCGATTAGAATTTTTAACTCGGCAGATGATCTAGCCAAGCTGTACATCAAGGAGATAGTACGACTGCATGGAGTTCCTATGGAGATTGTGTCGGACCGAGACACCCGATTCACGTCTATTTTCTGGACTCGAATCCAAGAAGCAATGGGGTGAAACTGAAGTTTAGTACCGTGTTCCACCCATAGACCGATGGGTAGACGGAACGGGTAAATCAGATACTCGAGAACATGCTGGGAGGTGCGTGCTTGATTTCAAGGACAGTTAGGATGACTGTCTCCCTATGCCGAGTTTGCATATAACAACAGCTTCCAAGCAAGCATTGGCATGACTCCTTACGAAGCCTTGTATGGACGCCCATGTTGAGCTCCACATTGTTGGGCAGAAGTTGACAAGAAGAGTTTGGCTTGCCCAAATTTGGTACAGGCAACCTCAAAGAAGATTAATATTATCAGGCGTCGGCTTCTTGCAACCCAGAGTAGATAGAATAGTTATGCCGATACAAGACGGTGACAGCTAGAAGTTGGGGACCATATATTCCTTAAGGTTTCCCCAATGAAGGGAATACTTCATTTTGGTAAGAAAGGGAAACTCATGCCTAGATTCATTGGCCCATTCCAGATTCTAGGCCGAGTGGGTGTGGTAGTATACCGTCTCGCCTTGTCCACACCACTCGTGAGCGTGCACAACGTATTCCATGTAATGATGTTGAAGAAATATGTTCTTGACCCTACCCATATTATCAAATGGGAGCAAGTATAGCTAAGTGAAGATGCTACTTATGTATTGCGACCAACACGTGTTCTAGATAGGAAGGAACAAGTGTTACGCAACAAAGTGATCTCGCTCGTGAAAGTGTTATGGTCACACCACACTGAAGAAGTGGCTACTTGGAAAACGGAAGCCGAAGTCCTTAAGAACTACTCTCAGATCCTCGAGGAGTACGATAAGGTAATAATTTCGGAGATGAAATTTTTCTTTAAGGGAGGTAGATTGTAACGTCTCAGAAAAATTTGTACAAAGACCCTAGTACCACCTCAGCCAGAAATACCTAAGGATCGTATCCTGTTGTAATTAAGGAAGAATTTAGTTAAGTACTAAACTGAATAAGCGGTGGATTAAGCTTGGGCCACCATTTCCACAAATGAGAAGACCTAAAACCATTAATTCTGCTGACTCAACACTACATAAAGACTTAGGAAAAGTCCCAAGAGCCTGTCGCTCTCGGGAGTACATTGAAACCTCATATCAGACCTGGACCACACGTCAAAATTCCGATGACCGCGATACTATAGGATTATGTCCGTCCTATTGGGCTTGACAACCATCGCGGGAATTGGGCTCAAATAGTGTCCAAAAACGCACAACTTGAGCCCTGAGTAAAGTGTGTGAGAAACGCGAATACCTTTAGAAAATGTAATGAAACTTAAGTGAATTGGGCCATTCGCTCACGCACAAAATTGAGGTTTTCAGACTGTCAGTTTCTGACCAAACTTCACCCATGGGAAAAGAAAATTTCCCTACACATATCCGTATACTTGTGGCGCCGATCGAGTAAGTACGACTGTTGATCTGACACGGGTCTTCCACGGTCGATCGACCTATCCGATCACACCGAAAATCACTTCCTGGAATAAATCCATGCTTAGGGAACTTACACTGTGACGTAAATGAGTAGTGGGCCTCCCTGTGTGCCTCGTTTGTCAAAAACAGACGCCCTTTGGTTATAACCTAAGTATACCAGGGCCCTGGGGCCATTTGCATCACTTTTGGGCCTATATATAGTCCTTATACCACCCCATCTCTCTCTCATATGAATTTTTCCAAACCATAGGAGAGAGAAGAGAGAAAAGAAGAGAAAATAGTAAGGAGAGAAGAGAAATCTTGGGAGATCGTTGATGTCTCTCCCACAACTCCACGCCTCGAATCACTTTCTATTTTACTACACGATCTGTTTCGGCTACGATTTGGGTAAGAAATCCTAACCCTAATATCGTAGTTGAGATCTAGAATGGTTGTTTGCCAACCTAGCTAACCGATTTCATTATTGTAATGTCTCAGAAATCCGTACAAAGACCCGAGTACCACCTCGGATAAAAATCCTTACTGACCGAATCCCTTAGAAATTAGACAAAAATTGATTAAGTACTAAACTAAATAACCAGTGGAATTAGCTTGAACCACTACCTATACGAACTGAAAGACCTAAAGTTATTAAAATCGCTAACTTAACATTGCTTAAAAACCTAGGAGAAATCTCAAAACCCAGTTACTCTCGGGAGCACATTGAAACTCCGTATCGGACCTGGACCGCGAGTTGAAAGTCCGATTACCATGAAACTATAAGGTTATGACCGCCATACTGGGCTTCACAAACATCACAGGAATCAAACCCAAATAATATCCAGAAACGTACAATTGAGCCTTAAGCAAAGTGTGTGAGAAACGCGAATATCTTTTGAAAATGAACTCAAACTTAAGTGAATTGGACCATTCACTTGTGGGTGAAATTGAAGGTTTCAGACCGTCAGTTTCTGACCAAACTTTACCTATGGATCAGGGAAATTTTCCTGCACATGTCAGTATACTTGTGGCCATGATCGAGTGTCATGACCGTTGAACTGAAACAGGTCCTCCACGGTCGATTTACAAATCCAATTGGACCAAAACCTTAACCTAGCTTAGATCCATGGCCAGAGAACTTACTCCATGACATAGGTGAGTAATGGGCCTCCAATTGAGCCTTGTTTTCCCGAAACAGACGCCCTTTGGCTATAACCTAAGTATATCATGGCCCTAGGGCCATTGACATCAGTTCTGGGCCTATATAATGCCCTTAAACCACCCCTCTCTCATTCCATACGAATTTTCTCCAAACCCTAGGAGAGAGAAGAGAGAAAAGAATGGAAAAGAGTGAGGAGAAGAGAGAGAATTTGGGAGATCGAGGCGAAGTTCCTCTCTTACGACTACACGCACTAGATTGCCTCTACATCTAGCTACACGAGTCATATCGACTCCGATTTGGGTGAGAAATCCTAACCCTAATCTCATTTAGAAATCCAAGTAGAGGAATCAACGAAATAGCTAACCTATTTCGTGATTTAGGTAGCCGTTGTGCTGTAGACGAAAGCATATGTACGAACCGAGTTCGTAACGAGCAAACTGACGAAAGGTGCGGATTATAAATGTTTAGGCTTTCAATTCATCAATGATTTATGTTTGACTTGATTGTTTCCATATATTCTTAGTTACAATGTATTCGATAAACTATGCATGTGTGTGAACTATGTGAATATAAAATGCATTTTATGTGTTTGTTGAAATGTTTGCATGGAAGTGATATTATGATTTATGCTTGCCATGACTATCAATCTAGAATACATGTTTGTTGTATGGATGACAACTCCTTTGTGAAAGGATTTGCCATAATATATGCTATAACTAATTTGATTTATGTGTACAGTATTATGTAGTCTAAGTGTTTGATAAAATGTCTGAATAAGAAAGTGTTTGATAAATTGCTTCCAACAAGGGCGTTGAGATAGGATTCTCAACTACCTTGTCCACAGTTATAGTTTCTTTTATGTAACGTAAATTGCTACTACGTGATTTAAGGTTGAAATGCATATGTATAACTATATGATTCAATATGTTCGATAAAATGCTCAAATAGAAATTATGCTTGAATTGTTCATTAAATGCTGTTATGATTAACATATGTCACTACCTATTGCATCTGAGTATGATTGGGACTACTACGCAGCCCAGGTAATTGGTAATGGTTCCAGATTGAGTGATCGAACTAGTTTCGCCATATTAGATACATTCGAGGAATCCGAGTCGTACGGTGATTGTCGACAGTGGTTAGGCCACGTGGAGTGCTTATGCGTTCCATGTCGATCAATTCAACGTGCGCTCATACCAATCGCACTTGTCAAATAACCCGATTGGCCTATTGTGTGTTTACCATGTATAGATGCTACTGCTTGAATCTAAGGTACCACTTACCAATGTAAAGCCTGTTTAACCATTGTTCCAAGATCCGCTAAGACTCATGAGCCAGGCATGGTGGTGTATGGGACACCGTGGTTGAGCTGTCGACTTACGCTGGGGTGACGAGCCTCCCCGTAGTGACCAGTGAGCAACCCAAACTTGTGAGCCAAATATGGTGGTGTATGGGACACTATATTTGACCTGTCGGCCTACGTTTATGTGATGAGCCTCCCGTAGTGACCTCAAGTATAAACTAGGCCTACGCTGAGGTAACGAGCCTCTCCGTAGTGACTTCGAGTGTAAACTCGTGAACTTACCTATCCACTACTTTCATCAGGGGTGATGCCCTAAAACTTGCTTATCATATGTGATTAACTATGATTGATGACCCTAGATGGATCATTGTTTGGGTAAGTGATATCAAGGGAGGTACCTTAGCTTCCCGAACCTGCTATGTGAATAAGCCTAATAAGTTACTTGACTAACACGTTTATGCACCGCATTGCATGTGCTTTGGTGAGGAGGCGCACGTTTAGGGAGTTTGTCATGCGCGATCGTGAGATGATGTCGCTGAGGGAGTGCAGGCGAGGGCATGCATCATATGGATATCATTCCTACATTAACAAGAGTACTTAGGATATGATTGTTGTATTGCTTTATCATTACTGCTTGACTGAATTGATAACATGTTTACCTTTGCCTTATAGTACCACTGAGTTGATCACTCACTCTCACTCTGGGACGGTGTTTTAAAACACCAACCAGACTTTATTTTAGATGCAGATTATGGCGAGGCTTATGCGATGGAGCCGGACTTCTTCGACGACGAGGAGGAGTTCTCCTACGTTTAACTCTCAGGCGGGTCTGGGTAGACCTAGAACTGCGTTACCAGGATTACATGGATACTGGATTAGTTGAACATTTACATTGTAAAATTTGTGTATTTTGAAACAACATTTGTATATATTTAGCTTAGCTACATGATCATACTCTGGAGGTTATGAAACACGTACCTATACTTTATATATTAAATTCAGTCTTCCGATTGCCTAATTACATTAACTCTGGAGTATGATATGCTGATTTGGTGTAATCCGACTCATGTTTAACGCACTAACATGGACAACATTTAATCATCATCATCCATATTGCATAAAGTGATGCACCGGATCTCGGGATTTGAGCCTTGCTTGACCCTTGATTTTCGGGGCGTTACAACTATTTAGGTACCCGACGTTTTGTTTCGGGAATGTAGAATTTGAACCAAGTCTGAATCGAGTATTCCGATGAAAGGTGTGGACTATAAACGTTTAGGTTATGGTTTTCAATGCTTTCAATGTCAGCTAATGATTTATGTCTGACTTGATTGCTACCATATTGTCTTAGACACGTTGATTTCGATATATTTTACATATATGACTATATTGGACAAAATATGCATCCTATGTGTTTGTTGAAATGTTTGAATGAACATGTAAATGTGATTTGTGCTTGCCATGACTACTAATCTATGATTCATGTTTGTCATATGCATGATGACCTCTTTGTGTAAGGAATTGCTATGATATATGTCGTAACTAAACTAGTCTATGTATTTTTGGTGAAGTGTAACTTAAGTGTTTGATAAATTGTCTGAATGAGAAATTGTTGATGATTTGTATTTATTAAGGGTATTGAGATAGGATTCTCAATTACCTTATTCATATGTCGACAGTGGTTAGGCCATACGGGGTGCTTTTGCGCTTCATGTCGATTAAGTCAACGTGTGCTCGTACCAATCGAACTTGCCAAATAAACCGATTGGCCTATTGTGTGTTTACCATGTATGAACAACACTGCTTGAATCTAAGGTACCACTTATCAATGTAAAAGTCTGTTTCAACCATGGTACCACGATTCGCTATGACTCATGAGTCTGGTATGGTGGTATGGGACACCGTGGTCGAGCTGTTGACCTACACTGGGGTGACGAGCCTCCCCGTGGTGGCCAGTGAGTAACCCAGGATCGTGAGCCGGGCATGGTGGAATGGAACACCGTGTTCGAGCTGTCGGCCTACGCTGAGGTGACGAGCCTCCCCGTAGTAACCGCGAGTATAAACTTCGAACTTGCCTATCGACTGCTTTTCATTAGGGGTGATGCCCTACAACTTGCCTATCGTATGTAGTTAACTAGGATTGACGACCCTAGATGGATCCTTCATTTGGGTTAATGATATAAAGGGAGGTACCTTAGCTTCCCGAACCTGCTGTATGAATAAGTTTAATTAAGTAGTCGACTAACACGACCATGCATCGCATTGCATTAGTTAGGATGTGCTTCTGGCAAGGAAGGTGCACTTTAGGGAGTATTATCATATGCCAAATTGGGTGTCGGAGTCACTTGTGAGGGAGCTTTGTGCGAGGGCATACATCATTACTTGCACTTCATTCCTGCATTAACAAGAGTAGTTAGGAAGTGATTGTTTTATTGCTTTATCATTACTGCTTGATTGACTTGATACCATGTTAACCTTTGCTTTATAGTACCACTGAGTTGTTCACTTACTCCCACCCTGGGACGGTGTTTTAAAATACCAACCAGACTCTGGTTTAGATGCAGGTAATGTCAGGTCCGTATCCTAGACCGTACCATTTCGTAGGCTTCCGCAGTCCTCCCAGTCGAATTCCGGTAACTCGTGATCTGTTATCGGCGTTTACGCGTGATCCTGAGTTGTGTCCCATATATCAGAGTCGGCTCGACTCGAAACTTGTACCCTTGCAACCGCGTCGTCACCGCGGTTCCGATGCCGAGTCTCGCGCGCCAAGGCTATACTGAGGCCAGGAGATGTGGGCCCGTGTTCAGTTCGAGGAAAATGCAGCGCATTTACAAAATCAAGACAACCTTTCAAATCAATCCCATCAATCACATCAAATGTTTAGTACAACCATTCCATCCCCAAGTACAACAACTCTCCTAAAGTCAACTCTCTCTTACACCCAAGTACAACTATCCAGCACTCACCATCCCTCTCTCCCATCACTTCTCTCCCATCATCTCTCTTCATTCTCTCTCATTCTCCCAAACAACCCTAAGGAGAAGAATCATCCATGGAGAGGAAAAGCTAGTGTGGCCCACCTTCATACCACTCAATCCCACCATCCAAGCTTCATCTCCACCATTGAAACTCTTTCCTTGGAACTCTAGATCACAATGGCGAAAGAAGGAAGAATAGAACAAAGGTGGGTGATTTTATGTTTTTCTACCGTTGATTTTGTCATTTGAGGGCCCACATATGGTGGGACCTATCTTGATGTATGCCTTGTATTGAGGGGCCCATAGTGGCAGGGTCCCTTCACCATCTGATCTCTCTCCCTTTATCTCTTTCTTTACCTTTTGTTATGGTATTGATGATAGTGAGGTGCGGCCCACCTGACGTGTGTGTGGCCCACCTGATCCAGTTGGTGGAGCCCACATTGCTGTCCATGGTGGGACAGACCCTGATGGAGGAAATCACAAATAACAGCTTGATCGAAACAGTGGTGGCCCATCCTCATGGCACTACATGATGTATATGCCTTATTTACACCGTCCAGCCATGGACCCCACCCACTTGAAGCCCACCTTGATGTACATGTGACACCCACACAGTCCATCCATCTTGCTGCCCAGGTGGTGGAAACCACCGTGATATTTTTTTATGCACTTTGTGCATCCAGGGAGCCCAACGTAATTTTTTTTTTATTTTATACATTACACTGTCTACACACACATGGATATGACCTTGATGTATGTATCCGATCCACATTGCCCACCCTTTTTCCTAGGTCATTTCAGTCGCTGAGCCAAAAATTGGAGCCATTCCGATTATCTAACGGGTCATTTCTTAGAAAAACAATATTTCTATCGTTGAAACCTACTCCGATGTTTCTATACACCGAAATATGCTCAATATTGAACTTGATGGATTTGTTATGAACTGTAGAATCCAATGGACGGGATGGATTCTTCCGATGCGGGCCCTACTGAGGAAAAACTGTGAAAATTTAAATTTCAAAAAAATAAATAAATAGATTGGATGTAGCAGGAACTGTGGCTGTCCAGAGGACGCGCAGCGTCCTGCTGCGCTGGACATGAAAGGGGCCAAGGACATGGGTCCCAGCCATGGGCCCCACCATGATGTGTGTGGAACGTCAACACTTTGCATTTGGTGGGCCCCTCTTAGGGCAGCGGACCACCCCAAAAATCAGCCGTATGCATAACTCAGGAGGTCCACTACAAGCAGCAGCTGGAATTGAACGTCTATCGTTGAAACTTCTTGTCCCAGAAGTTTTGGATCGATATGAAATTTGCTTTTCCTTTTTATTCATGTCTTTGTGACCTTATGAATAGATTGGATGGAATAAACATTATGGTGGGCCCCACGTGGGACCCTCCTGTAGTGAATGCAGATTGGCTGGCGTACTGTACAGAACATCATAAAGTTTTTTGGGACTCATCGTGATATGAGTGTTTTATCCACGCGGGGAATCGGATTGCGTACTGAGTTACTCAGTACCCTCTTATCGTACTGAGTAAACTCAGTTGGGCCCACCGTGAAAATAAGTGGTTTATCCACACCGTCCATACATTTTTTCGGCTCATTTAAGGAGTTGAGCCCAAAGTTGAAGCATATCCAACTCTTAAGTAGATCATACCACAGGAAACAGTGGGAATAATGATTTCCACCGTTGAAACCTTCCTAGGCCCTACAGTGACGTCTATTTGTCATCCAAGCTGTTAATTTTATCACAAAGACATGGATGAAGGGAAAAAAACAAATATAATCTTAATATAAAAATTATGTGACACTCAATAATTTTGCAATGGTATAAGTTCAATTCACACCGTTTCATGTGGTGTGATGAATTTGAGCTTTGGATATCCTTAAATTTTGGACCGATGTCATAAAAGTATCTAATAAAATAGATTGACGGAGTGGATAAAATACATAGATCATGGTGAACCCCACAGAGTTTACTCAGTACGCTAAGCGTACTGAGTTACTCAGTACGCAATCCGCTTCCAGGACGTGGAACCCCCATGCTGCATGCATTTCATCCTGCCGTCCATCTGGATGGGACCCACCTTATGTGTGGATTTCATCCACACCGTCCGGTGCCGTGGGACGCCAGCATGACGTATGTGTTTCACACACACCGTCCATCTCAAGGACGCAGTTTTAAATCTCAAAGGAGCACGCCAACACCTGGATGTTTGAGTATATAATATTATATTAAATGATACCTTTATATATGTATATATGCATATAAATTAACATTATATTATATATTTCTGGTGGGCCACTCGTGGGACCCACCAGACACGTGCCTCTTATTCACCGTCCATCTGGACGGGTAGTGCAGGGCATGCTGAGATGTATGTGGTTTATATCCATGCCACCACCTGTTTTGAGGTGTGGGCCCACCCCACACGTGTGACACGTGTGGCAGGTGGGGCCCACCTTGATAATATCTTTTGTATCCACACCGTTCATCTGAACGGTGTGCTGAGTAGGGCGTGCATGATGTATGTGTTTCATTCCTGCGTGTAGTGCATGCCGTGGTGTATGTGTTTCATGTAGGCCGTTCATCTACAGGCCCACCTGTAGTCTGCAGGTCCACCTTGATTTATTTATTCTATATCCACACCATCCAGATTGTGTTGGACGGTGCTGGACAATGTTTGGACAGTGTTGATGTACATGGACAATGTTTGGACAGTGCTGATCATATTAGTGAGCCATGTACCCCTATGACAGTGTACAATGATACACATGTTGCACCTGTAACTACTAAAATGATTATTTTGGTGTGGTCCAAGCCCACTTGAGACCATTGATGCGGCTCGTCCATGAAGTCCACCTGCCTTGTATTTAAGGCCCATATGATGGGGCCCACCTGCCTGAATCTGAAGCCCATGGGCAAGGCCCATTTGATGTATTCGAGGCCCAGATACGTGGCCCATTGTTGTGGCCTGTGGATGCGGCCCACTTGTTGTATATGAGGCCCATGTGTAGGGCCACATGTTATGTATTTGTGGCCCATGTGCAGGGCCCACCTCTTGTGCATATGAGGCCCATTAGTGTGGCCCATTGATGTAGCCCACTTGATGTATGTTTGAGGCCAAATATGATGTATACCCGGCCCATGTGTTGGGGCCCAATGTGATGTATTTATGGCCCATGTGTCGAGGCCCGATGTGATGTATATGTGGCCCTTATGTGGGGCCATGAGCCTACTATATGTTTGGCCCTATGTAGGTCACTCCTTGGGAGCAATGTTGGTTAGATGCCCACATTGTTGGGCAATGACGGTTATATGTCCTCATTGTGACCTTCCCTTAGGCCTTGTTAGGCCCATTCTCTTTGTGGGTTAACCCAAATAAGTGGGCTCCATTCGCCATAAACGGATGGCTCCGTGCTATCGGATTTGATATAACCACTGCCGAGGGCCGATCTTTAAATTATGGTTGATTGGTTGTCCATCTATGGACCCCGCCTTATTTGTATATGCTGGTTGTCGGTAACGATTATCGATGCTGATTATCGATGCTGAGTATCGGTACTGAATTGTCGACGGTGATAGTATAGGCCGATTCTGACATGTCAAGGCCGATTGTATATGCTGATTCCGATTTGTCGAGGCCGATTGTATAGGCCGATTCCAATTTGTCAAGGCTGATTGTATAGGCCGATTTCGACTTGTTGAGGCCGATTTCGACTTGTTGAGGCCAATTGTATAGGCCGATTCCGATTTGTCGAGGACGATTGTATAGGCCGATTCCGATTTGTCGAGGCCAATTATATAGCCCGATTCCGATTTGTCGAGGCCGAGTATCGAGGTCGATCCCGAATGTCGATTCTGATTGTTAAGGCCGATTCCGATTGGTGAGGCCAATTTCGATTGCCAAGGCCGATTGTCAAAACCTATATGATGTATATGCGACCCGTAGATAAGGCCCATTGTGATGTGTTTGAGGCCCATGGGCAAGGCCATTGTGATGTATTTGTGGCCTATGAGCAAGGCCCATTGTGATATGTATTAGTCCCATGATGCATGACCCATTTGATGTTTTCGAGACCCATGTGTAGGGCCCACATGTCATGTATTTGAGGCCCATGAGCAGGGCCCACTTGTTGTGTATCTGTGGCCCTTGAGTAAGGCCCATGGTGTAGTATATTAGGTCCTTGTGTGAGGCCATGGGTCCATTATATGTTTGGCACTATGCGGGCCTTTCCTTGAGGGCAATGTTGGTTAAATATCCACATTGTCGATACCGATTATGAGTATGTGACAGCAGAGTATCATGATACATGCACATACACATCATCTGCATGTTTGTTATGAGATGTGATTGACCATTGCATATGCCATTGCGCAGGATGATATGAGACTCCCTGATAGGCGGAGGTTATCTCACATGAGCGTAGGGCATGCGCAGGATTGATGCATGACTGGATTGTATGACTCATGCATCTTGTATTGTGTTGTGATTACTGTACGCCCTAGCGACATCAGGGCAGTAGCCTCCACAGGCATGTAGTGGATGACCAGACGGGACACCAGAAATTTGTTCTAGCATCGGGCTGCCATAGATGGCTCTGGGTGAAAATTCCTAAACCCTCTTCGTACCAAAGGACGCCCCAACGTCAAGACCGAGTGGATATATATGTGCGCATGAGGGCCATATACCAGTAGGCCGCGTCTCCCACTGTGTCGTGGTCGGTTGAGAGGGGGTGTGACCTTACCCTCCTGAGTGAGGGGGCAATATCTAGGTTGAGTCTGACCATCTTGAGGAATGGGTCCGCTATCGACGAGCCGAGCCCGATATTGGCAGGCGGATAGTGAGGTCTCTTCCACTTACCCAGTTGTTGCTAAGATAGGGGCAACAAGCTGGCGTAGAGTGTAATAGACCCCGGTGATGATCCCAGAGATGAACTGTACTGATATGTGGACTTATTGAGTAAGAGTTGCATACTCATTCATTCATTTATTCATTCACTATCCACTCGGGATGGTGGTGTGTAACTATTTATTACGTGTACTTTCGCGATGACCAGGATTTCGGTTGGGGCGCGCGACTAACTTGAGATCAGGAGTTTACCACATTGAGTCTGACTATCCAAATTTAGGTATGGGACTGGTTTAGATAGAAGTCCTTTGTGATGGACCTCATAGCCTGCGATACTACGTACTATCATCCCGACTTCACACTCCAGCATGGTCATTCCATTTGCATTGCATATTGCATGACTCATGGACTTGCTAGTATTTTCGCTTAATCTGTTATCGTATGATTTATGATCTTATCAGTATTTCTGCTCACTCTAATAACTCATGATCTTGTCAGTATTTCTACTTATTCCAATATTGTACGATTTTGGATTACCAGTATTTTCGGTAATGTATGATTATGACATTGTATTGAATAATTGGCACTTACCTTGTGCACACACTTACACCACCCTCTAGGCTTTCTATAAGCTTATGCATGATAGATGCGTGCAGGTGATGTTAGGTTGCTGCAGCGTGGAGCTTGGAGCATGTAGCTGACTTCTGGAGCCTTAATTTTTACATATGTATTTTCCTTTCAGCATTGTATTCAAATGTTTATATTAGTAGATATGTGACGATGATGTTGCCACTGTGATTTGGGTATGCTTGTGGTTATGCTTATTATGAGTTAAATGTACAAAAAAAATCCTCCTTGTAGGACCCCAAGATCGAAAATTGGCGTATGGATGCTTGGAGCCGAGATTGGGGTACTACGGAGGCTGTCGGCACCGGATTCGGCGATCGGGATTCCTGTGAATTCGATTTCTGGGCTTGGGGCGTGACAAGTGATGGGGAAGCCTATGAGCGGAGTTGGACTTCATAGATGAGGAGGAAGAATTCTCCTATGTTCAGCTCTCAGGTGAGTCTGTGTAGACCTCGTGCTGATTCGACGGGATTATAGGGACATATGGATTAGTTAGACACTTTACATTTTGATATTTTGCAAATTTTGAAACAATACATGTATATATTCAGCCCGGTAACATACTCATACTTTAGAGGTTGTGAAACACTTATATACTTAAATATATATGTTCCAGTCTTCCGTTTGCTTAATTTAATTATATCTGAAGTATGATATGCTGTTTTGGTATAATCCCACTCATGTTTAACTCATTAATATGGATGAAATCTGAACATCATATCCACGTTGCATAAGTGATGTGTTGGATCTCGGGAGTAGAGCTTTGCTCGACCCTTGAAATCCGGGGTATTACAGCTCGTCACCCCAACGTAGGCCGACAGCTCGGACAAGGTGTCCCATACCACCATGCTCGGCTCATAAGTCTTAATGGATCATGGTACCATAGTTAAAATAGATCTTTACATTGGTGAGGGGTACCTTAGATTCAAGCAGTCGCGTCCATACATGGTAAACACACAATAGGTCAATCGGTTCTTTAGGCAAGCTTGATTGGTATGGGCGTAAGCGAACTTAATCGACATGGAGCATATAAGTGGCCCTCGTGGCCTATCCACTGTCGACAATCGTCGTGCGACTCGTATTCATCGAGTTTACCCAAAGTGACAAGACTAAATCGGCCATCCAAACAAGGACTTTTACCGATTTCCTGGGCTACGTTTGTAGCCGCAATCCTACTCAAATGCGGCTAGCAATCACGTGTAATATTTATCCCAGCATTCAACAAACAATCCATGTGGATTTCTCATGTGGATATTTTATCAAACACATAGACCATGCTAATACAACATGAATTTATCAATTGATTTCATAGAGGAAAATATACATACACATAAAACAATGTAGAATCCTACCTTAATACTCGTAGTAAATACAATTCATCAACAATTTCTCATTTAGACAATTTATCAAACACATAGACTACGTTAGTTACAACATGTGTTTTATCAATTCTTTATACAGAGAGATCAACATGCATATGACAATGATGAATCCTAGATTAGTAATCATGGCAAGCACTAATCATTTTCTATTGCTCATTTAAACATTTCAACAAACACATAGGGTGCATCATTTATTTATCACAGTTCATAGGTGTATCTCATACAGAAATCAACGTGTTTAAGAAAATACGGTAGCAATCAAGACAGACATAAATCATTAGCTGTCATGAAAACATTGATAAACCACAACCTAAGCACTTATAGTCTGTACCTTTTGTTAGTATGCTCGACTCGGACTCAGTCCAAATTCTACATTTCCAAAAATGGAACGTCGAGCACCTAAATGATGAAACTGGTTAGCTAGGTTGACGAAAAACTATCCTGGAGCTCTACCTTGATATTAGGGTTGGTATTTCTTACCCGAAATCGTAGCCGAAAGAGGTTTGGTAGCGCAACGGGGCAGTGCTTTGGCGTGTGGATTCGTGGAAGAAGGTTTCTGCAGCAATCTCCCAACGTTTCTCTTATCTCTTTCCTCTTTTCTCCTCTCTCCCTCTGGGGTTTGTGAAATTTGGATATGGGAGAGAGGGGGTGAAATGAGGACATTTATAGCCTCAAATGTGATGCAAATGGCCCCAAGGCCACTTTATACATGGTTTATACCCCGTGGGCGGTTGTTTCTGACGAACAGGGCTCATAGGGAGGTTCACTTCTCATCTACGTCATAGGGTACGCTCCATGACAATGGATCCATGCCAGGACATGATTTCGGTGCGATCGGATAAGCCGATCGACCGTGGAGAGCCTGTCTCAGATCAACGGTCGTACGTGTTCAATCGGGGCCACGGTTATACGGATATGTGCAAGGAAATTTCCTTTCCCCATGGCTGAAGTTTGGTCACAAACTAACAGTCCGAATTCTTTAACTTTGCGTGAGAGCGAACGGCCCAATTTACTTAAGTTTCAGCTCATTTTCTAAGGATATTCGTGTTTCCCATGCACTTCACTCATGGCTCAAGTTGGGCGTTTCTGGACACTATCTGAGCTTAATTCCTACGGCGGTTGTTAAGCCCAGCAAGATGGACGTCTTCCTATAATTCCGCGGTCATCGAACCCTCGAAGTACGGTCTAGGTCCATTACCGAGTTTCAATGTACTCCCGAGGGCGACAGGCCCTTGGGATTTCTTCTAGGTCTTAAGATGATATTGAGCCAGTGGTATTCTGGTTCTAGACCTCCCCATTTGTGAAAATGGTGGCCCAAGCTTAATCCACCGATTATTTAGTACTTAACTAAATCCCGTCTAAATTATACGACAGGAGGCGGTCCTTGGGTTGTTTTGCCTGAGGTTGTACTCGGGTTTTTGTACGGATTTTTCCTAGACGTTACACCAGTGGCTGCCTTTCCATTCATTGGTGAGAGAGGTGCTACACCACTTGAGGCTTACCCCGAGACAACTTAACCCGAACGTATGGTGAGCAGTCTTTAGGTGCTATATTTATGGCAATAGGTTCGCAATTCTGAGCTCATTGTGGATGAGATTTTATACTTGTACCATACCAAGAGCAACCCAAGCTCTCACAGTTAGTATTATTTTTCCTCCTGGCCGATCAAGGGTCAGGCTATTATTACCAACAAACCCTCCTCCAATAAGGGATGGAAGGACAGGTGGTTCTTTGCTACAAGAGAGTGGGAGGCTTCTACATCGAAGCTGCTCAGGGTACGGGCTTGAGTTCCTACCATGTTTGCCCTCTCAGGTCGAGACCTGAGTTGTGGCTTTGTATTTATAAGCTTGCTCTAAATTTTTTACCTTACGGTATTTAACTCATCTGGTTACTCCTTTTGCAACTCTTCCTCGATCTCAACCTCATCTCTCAGAGGCCCTCCTACGCCAGGTTAAGATTACTCGAGAGCGTCCCACAGTCCAGCAGGATTGCAGGATTGCAAGGTCAGCTTGTCGAAGGTTGGGCAAGCAGGTAACTCCTTTTCTAGTAAGGCTCTTGTAGTTATATGTATTTTATGTATTATATATATTAATTTTTTTGCACAAATGGCAAATTGCCCATAGGCAAAGAGGTTGTGGCTCCTCTCTGCAGTGGGGATGGAGCGGCTGAAGGTTGTTGCTAGGAAGGTCACTCCTTTGGCGCCTGCTCGGTGCGTGCCTGGGATCAAGGTTGCTAGGCCCTTGGCAGAGAGGTTGGTAACAGGGCACGCTCCCGAGACTCCCCCCGACTATGCAGGTGGAGGCGGGAGTAGATGCTGTAGAAGGGTTTCCATTGAGGTAGCCCCCCCCCGCCCCCGATTGTGGATGCACGAAGCTCTCCTCCCCCAAGCATGCCCTCGAGGGAGGTAGCAGACTTGGGAGTTATCTCCTATCCATATTGATGAGGAGCGAGCGGAGGCTGTTTTGTCAAATCGCATATGCGATCGTGTGCGATTGCATATGCCTATGCACATATGCGATCGCATGATCGCATATGCGGTCTCATATATATATATATATACACACACACAAATTTTCAATTTTTTTTTTAAAATCAGAAAAATAGGGAGAAATTAAGAGAAAAATGAATAAAATATTATATGCTCTTAGCTTCTCTGCAATACATTTAATTTAAGTAAAATAAAACCAATTACATAATGAATTAAATATTAAGTCATCATTCAATATTTCAACATTCTACAATAGTTAACAATATCAACATTCATATTCAACATAAATTCACAATCAATATACAATCACAATAACAATCATATCACACTCTAACACCCCGTACTTTTCAATTCTTGGGTGTTACCATGAAGATCTAATGTAGGATCACAAACCCGATTTAGTGATTTTGTAAGGCAACTGTAAACTCATTGGGCTCTAGGAGCATCAGTCTAAGTGTATCCAAAATTAGCCTGGGAATGTTAGAGGACAAACATGATCTGATCAACCACCAGATGAGGCCCACTTGAGTTATAGATCTACCTCAAGGTTAGATGGGTGGCCTATCTTAAGTGATTCATAATAACTCATTTTAAATGTATATGTATTATAATACAAAATAATTTTATAATTAATTGTAATAATACATATGTTACTTGAATCATTCAAATTATGTATATTATTTAAACTACATATAAAATAAATGGCATACCAACGTATTACTCATATAATTGATGTACATTAACTAATATTTACATTTTATAATGTTAACTATATATTATTGTATTATACTATATATCACTTAATATTAACTTTACTATACTAAATGTGCACATATAATCACGAAAATACATTATAAATATTAATGATTGTAAATGAATACTTATCGATAACTATCAATGTATTGTACTAAACAAATAGGTAAATGTATTTTTATTATATAATCTAGAATACTATTTACTAATATTTATTATAATAATATATAATGATATTGTATTAACTATAGTACACTTTGAATATATATATATATATATATATATAATATATATAGATTATATATATATATAATATATAATATATATATTATATAATTACAATTAAATACTTTATTAATTGATAAATAATTATTTATAAAATGTAAAATAAATACATTGTGTTATACGTCGTATATATGTTTATAATATATACTATATATATACTATAATGTAATTTGTATTACTTAATATATATTATTTTTAAAAAAAACTAATGGACGGGCCAGATTCCACTTAAGATTTTCATGGGCCGCGCAGACCACCAATTGACCATGACATTGGCGTGTATAGCCCACCTAAGCTATGGATCTACCCCATTCTTTGGGCCAGACCCTAAGTCGGGCTGACAAAATGGATGAACCGAGTGGATTCTTCTAGGACATCTCTGTGGGCCCCATCACAGATGCGTGTGCATGAACCGTGCATACACCAGCCGTGCACCGGACTGGAGGAGCCGGTCAATTGGGTTTGACCCGACATCTCCCAAAAATGGAGATTTCTCTCCAGCGTTCCCACCCGAGCGATTTTTAAAAAGGGGTGACTGCTGTGATGGATCATGGCCCACCATCAGGGGTCTATGGATGATCCAAACCATCCATCTTGTAGAGGGCACGAAGGGGACTATCCCTGCCAAATTTCAGCCGTTGGATTGTACACACGTGCACGCAATATCAGCCATAAAATCATCCTAAAAACACACCTAACTCCAAAAACGGAAAGGATTCTATTTCTTTTGCGTTCCACGCTGGCAATCCACGTGAAAGCTTCTCCTGGGATCTCAAACCTTCATTAAAAATCCATCCCAACCCTTCAAAGTAGGTTTCCTTATATACAGTTGAAACTTTTCTTCACATGCTGCCTGCTTGTGAAAACCGAGCAAATACACTAATCACCGCCCATTTTGGTGGGTCCCACAAGCCCTTAGGGACCAATCCAATCCTTCCATAGATTTCAGATCAGACGATGAGCCGTCCAATGGAAAACTGCCATGGACAGGGTCGTCATCTTCTCCATTGGCCGGAAAAACCCATCATCTTAAGTGGGCCCCATTTTCAAATCAGAAACGTCCAGCATGTGGCCCATATCACTTGAGTATTATCAATACCGGATGATGGTGTTCATGGAAGCCGGATCGTGTGCACCATTCAAGACACCTAACAACTTAAAGTCGTTAAGCCGTAACTAATCCAGGGAGTCTTTGCGGCTGAAAGTGATTAGATAGGCCACAAATAGCCTCTCATTAAGGCGAACCATTTCAAAAAAAAAAAAAAGAGAAAATAAGAGAAAAGAAAGAGATCGAGAAAGAGCAGAGAGAAACGAGGGAGAACTTTGCCACCGCTGCCGCTGCCATTGCCGCCATTGCCATTGCCATTGCTGGCCAATGCAGTAAAAGGGGAAGAAAAGAAAAGC
Organism: Magnolia officinalis; assembly: GCA_021015155.1. Lineage (NCBI taxonomy): Eukaryota > Viridiplantae > Streptophyta > Magnoliopsida > Magnoliales > Magnoliaceae > Magnolia > Magnolia officinalis. The sequence continues at coordinate 53,499,011 of JAJHSJ010000001.1, forward strand.
AGAGAAGAAGAAAGAAAAAAATGCATGAGTGAATGAGAAAGAGGGGTGCGTCTGCGCCAAGGTGCTGCCCGACTCGTTGGGCCGTTGCTGAGTGAGTCCAGCACTGTTGCTGGGACAGAGAGAAAGAAGAAGAGAGGAAGAAGAAGAAGGAAACGGAAAAGACAAGGAAAGAGAGAGAGAGAGAGAGAGAGAGAGAGAGAGGAGAGAGAGAGAGAGGGCAGTGAGAGGGGGGCAGCGTGGGGCTGCTGTTCTGCTGGAACCGAGTCGACTTGGTTAAGATCGAGTCTGACTGAGTTGAACCAGGCGTGAGCCTGGTCCATTTGGACTTCCAGTAAGAAAGAGAAAGAGGAGAGAGAAATAGAGAGTAAGGAAGAGGAGAGAGAGAAAAAAGAGAGGGAGTTAGGTTTGGGGGGCTGTCGAGTTGACTCGGTTGAAACTGAGTCTAGCCGAGTCAAGATAGACTTGGGGCTTCTCTAGGCCCTACTGGACACTCCAACATGGGATGATAGAAAGGAAGAAGAATGGGGGGGGGGGGGTTGTTGCACCCTTCGAGTCGACTCAGGTGAGTTGTCGGGCTGAGATCGGGTTTAATCAATAGACCACACCTCAAGGTGAGTTAAAACCCTTTATATTGGCCTCCTACTAGAATGTTAGTTATTAAATCCTTGCTTTACAATAATCCTCTATTTTCCTTTTATCCTCATCTAGTTTCCCAGTCACGTTGGATTCATCCTAGTAGAGGTGATTCGAGTTAAATCCACTTCAATCGAATTTAGAGGTGAGGAGTCACCCTTTGAGCTTCCCACTTAATTTCATCAATCTAGATATAGATGATGGCATGATTCCTTTAATCGAGTTACTTACCTTGCTATTGAATATGCTAATTTGTCATGAAATAAATTCATGTGTTGGATGATAGGCATCTCCCTTTAATTATAACATACACAAATGGTTTGATGATAACATGCTATTTTCTTTAGTTGTACATGCATTGATTAACTACATGTTACCATTTGCACTTAAGTAATGAAATGAATGGAACCTATCTTGGACTTACTATTATGTGGTCCCTATTTACCTTACTGGCTTGGATCACACCTTGCCTTACATAGCTTGGATCGCATGTTGCCTATGTGGCTTAGGTCGTCTAGTTGCCTCCGAGGCGTTGATGGATTATTGGTGCCCTCTTGTTATTTGATGGTTACATCCATATATCTCGTTACTTCCTAGCCATCTTGCGGTGTTCAATCGTACCGTGATTTGCGGGTGGAGCTGAAGTTCGTTTATCAATTTTCTATCCATCTTGCGGTGTTCACGTACGACATGATTTTCGAGTGGTCTAGGGTTTGTATGTTGTTTGTTTCTTCATCTGCAGTGTTCAGTCGTACCATGATTTTCTGGTGGAGCTGAAGTTCACTTATCAATTTTCTATCCATCTTGCGGAGTTCACGTACAACATGATCTCCGGATGAAGAAGAGGTTTGAAGGTTGATTTTCCATTCACCTCATGGATTTCACTTGTACGATGATTTTCGGGTGGAGCTAAAGTTCGCTTATCGATTTTCTAGTCATCTTGCGGAGTTCACATACAAATGTGATTCTCGGGTGTAATAGAAAGTTGTATGGTTGATTGTTTGGTAATCTGGACATGTTTTGTGAGACCCATATCTTAGACCGTACCATTATGTAGGCTTCCGGTGACCCACGATTGTTATCAGCGTTTACGCGCGATCTTGAATCGTGTCTTGTATATCAGAGTCGGCTTGACTCGAAACTTGTACCCTTGCGACCGCGCCGTCATTACGGTTCCGACGCTGTGTCTCGTGCGCCAAGGCGATACCCGGGCCATTAGATGTGGGCCCGCATTCAGTTTAAGGAAAATGACGCGCGTTGCGAATAACGAGGAAATCTCTATGACACATCACATCAATCCATCAATCAAATGTCAAGTACAACACCCATCCCTGTAAGTGCTACGGTCTCATGCTCCTTTGATTGTCAAATTTTGTGGTGCCAAAACCTCCTGTGTGCCAAAAATTCTATCTGTATGTCTAGTGCTTGTATGTTGATATTAAAGATGACATCTCAATGGTTCAGGACATGTACGGTGCTCTACTTCAAGATATGAAAGGTTCTGTACTTTGTCCTCTTCCGTATGCTTCAATGTTCAAAGCTACATCGATAAGAAGAATGGTTGTTCAAGACTCAAGTACATTTCAAGACTCAAGTATATTTTAAGACTCAAGTACAACTCAAGTTGAAGTTTAAATTCAAGCTGTAGAAGATCTCAAGATCAAGCTACATCAAGTAGAGATCTCAAGCTTCAAAGGTTAACCATCATCTGAAAGAATGAAGTTCAATGTTCATACTTCATGTCCTAGGTATGATAGACCTTAGTTTGACCTTAGGGTAGGTCATTTTGGATACATAATTCAAGATAAGTCTTCTTACATGAAGTTGGTCTGTTCTAAGACTAGTCCTGGACCTTGTTCGACTAGTCCTAGACGTGGTTCGACCAGTCCAAGAAATTCCACGACCAGTCCTAAGTTGTTGAAGATTTTTAAAATTTTTTGGTTATTCTTCGACCAGTCCTGGAGACTATTCGACCGGTCGTAGGGATGTCACGACTCGCCCTTCGACCAGTCCTAGAACTTCGACTCAAACTTCAGCAACCAAATCTAGTTTCCTACGACTAGTCCTGGGTCAGCTTCGACCAGTCGTAGGTGTCTACGACCAGTCGAAGGGTTCCCACGACCAGTCGTAGAACTGATTTTTCAGATCGCGCTTAAAATTTCAAAATGCCGTTGAAGCTACGACCAGTCGAAGGGTCCCTAAGACCAGTCGTAGACGCGATCTTTGCTTCTATAAATTGAACACGAAATTCAGAGTTTTCATATCGATTAATTTGGAAAAATTCAAGCCTCCACTCTGAGATAAGTTAGGTTCATTTTAAGCAACGCTGTGCATATTTAATATTCTTTTGTTAGATTTTCGTATTTGATTTTATTCCTATATTCCAATATTATTTTGAAAAGAGGAATTACTGTATTCCTTCCTCTTGGAATCAAAATCAAATAGAGCTACGCCCAATTTGCTTTAATTTAAAATCAATTAGAACCTAGAACCATTTCTTAAGTGAGTATTGGATATTGAACGTTGATTCGAACTTCTACTCTGATTGGTTCTACTGGGCTGGTATAAAAGGAGAAATCCAGGTATTTTACATTTATTGTAAATTCCTTTATTTTTGGTTTTGTTTGAGATTCGCCAGAAAAATCTCATTGTATTGGTTATCTGAGGAGAGCCAGAAAACTCAGAAAGTGTGGATTTTTGGATTGTGTAAGCCCAAGTTAAAAAGTCACAATTGTGAAGGTTTTAGGTGAACCTGTAAAACCTTTGTTGTAGTGAACGCTAATTCCCTTGTGTGAGGATATTGGAGTGGAGTGCAAGCTGTGTGGCTATTGTTTAACAGTTGGTGAACACACAGGCGAACCACTATATATCGGTGTATTTTGTGATTTGAATGCTCTTTTAATTTCTATATCTTTAATCATTCAGATTTGTGGAATGTATATGTGGATGTGAATGTTGTAATATTTACATTTCAAGCAAAGTGAGGAATGTTGTAATAGTTTCAAATTTATTTCTTGCTATTTCCTTTCTGTTTAAGTTTTGATATTCAATTTGTTCTAGTAAGGTTGTCCTGCCATAAACCCTTGGTTTTTATGGTGCAAAGGTTGTCCTTAGAACAACTTAGTATCAAGCTCTTTATTTAAGTTTGCTTTACATTTCAGTTCTTTGATTTATTTAAAGTACTGTTCTTTATTTTTATAAGGTTATCGTACTTCAATTCCGCTGTTAAATTTTAATTTGGCATAGTCCTATTCACCCCCCCCCCCCCTCCCCTTCTAGGACATATAGCTTGGCCTTTTTAAGTGGTATCAGAGACTAATAGCTTGTTTTAATTGCTTAATTTTTGGATTCATTTCCTAAGCTAACGATCTAAGCTATATATAAGATGTCAAATCTTGATAGCCTTTCAGTCACTAGGCCTCCACCCTTTGATGGCTCCAACTATGCCTATTGGAAAGCCAGGATGAGGATTTTCTTAAATCCATGGATGAGAAATTGTGTGGCTTGCCACAGTGACTGAATGGAGCCCTCCTACCATTGAAGTAACTGGTATCAATGGATCAAAATCAATGAGAATAACACCTTATACTTCTTGGTCCACACTTCAGAAAAGTGAGAGTAGTGCAATGCAAAAGCACTAAATGCAATCACTTGCGCACTATCACCGGATGAGTTTAAAATAATCATATCCTGTGATACTGCAAAGCAAGCTTGGGATATATTAGAAATGACACACGAGGGTACTTCAATTGTCAAAAAATCTAAAGTCCAACTCCTCACAACTAAATTTGAAGAAATTCATATGGAAGAAAATGAAATGTTTATGGACTTCTACACTAGATTAAATGACATTGTAAACTCTATGTGGGGTCTTGGGGATAAAATCTCAGAAAATAAAGTATGTGCAAAGATACTACGCTCACTACCTGAACAGTTCAATTCTAAGGTAACCGCGATCCAGGAACTTCGTGATATGGACAATATGAGGGTAGAAGAGTTGGTTGGGTCTTTACAAACCTACGAGTTAACTTTTAAAGCTCCTAAAGGTAAATCAATAGCCCTTAAGTCTTCCAAATGTATTTCTCAAGATTCTGATTTAGAAAATTCTGAAGATGATATGGCTCTTCTTGCTAAAAAGTTTTACAAGATTTTCAAAAGTAAAAAGAGGGTTGATTTTCAAAAATCAAATGATAAGAAAAGATCTAAATCTTGGAAATCTTTGAAAGATAGTCAATGTTACAACTGCCAAGAATATGGGCATCTAGCAAATAAGTGTCCTAAAAAGGACAAACCTAAAAAGAAAGGTATGTTGGCTACTTGGGATGAATCTTCTAGCACTGAAGCCACTTCTAAATCAGAAGATTCTGAAACCGAGTCGGGCAATGAAGTTAAGGCCCTTATGACTCTAGCCAAGTTCACTTTTTCAAATCATGATGATTCAACCAATGAAGAAAATCTGAATAGTGATCATGAAAATGAAGAAGATCTTCAAGATGCTTACAATGCCCTATACAAGAAAAGTTGTAAAATTGCCGTAAAACTAAAACTTCAAAAAGAAAGGTTTTCAGGACTTAAAGAAAGATTTGAGTCTCTTGTTTTAGAAAAATCTCATCTTTCAGATTGTTTTGAAAAATGCAAATGTGATCTTGATTTCAAAACTACCCTTATTGAAAATCTGAAATCTGAAAATGATAAACTTAAACTTGAAGTCTCTTCCCTTTTGAGTTTAAAGAATACATGGAGGTATGCCCAAGGTTATCTAAAATTAGAAAAACTTTTAACTGGATCAGGAAAATGTGGCGATCGATCCGGTTTGGGCTATAACAAAAATATTTCTCCTAAACAGAAGAATAATCCTCCCAAGTTTGTAAAAGGAGAATCCTCTAACTCAAAAGAGAAAAGTTCAAGCCAAAAGTTTTATAAAAATGTTAAACCTTTTCAATCTTTCAAAACCAGAGGTAACTATATCAATTACAAAAATAAGAACCAAAACCCTTTAGCTGAAAAAATAGTTGATTTACTTAAGGAGCTCTTAAAATCTAACTCAATGGGTTACTCGTACAAAAATCGCAAATACAAGAAGACCAACTATACTCCTAAACTCAAAACAATAATGAAATGGGTTCCTAAAGTTACTTGCTTAGTTGCTCACGCTGCTTTCAAAGCTACAAGCCATTCGAAGTGGTACTTAGACAGTGGATGCTCAAGGCATATGACAGGCGACAAGGCTTTATTCACCGATCTTAAAGATATGACTGATGGTTCAGTCACATTTGGTGATGGTAGCAATTGCAAGATTATTGGCCAAGGTACGGTTCAACTCTATAACCTTCCTGTATTTAAGAATGTTTTATATGTTGAGGGGCTAAAACACAACCTGTTAAGCATATCTTAAATATGCGATAACAATCATAGCGTGAAATTTTCTAATAAAGGTTGTGAAATCTTGACCAAAAAGGGTTCTGTAATATTAACTGGTCGTAGGACTTCTGAAAACTGCTATATTGTAAGCGATGGTAGCTCATCTAATCAATCGTGCTACATTGTCCATACCGATGAAACAGAATTATGGCATAAACGCCTTGGACATGTACACTACCATAATTTATACAGATTGAGCAAGGGAGAACTAATAAGAGGTCTACCTAAATTACAAAATATAGACAAGATATGTGGTGAATGCCAGTATGGCAAGCAAACAAGGAGCTCTCACAAAAAGGTGAACTCCAATGCCACATCAAGACCACTCGAGCTTCTCCATATGGATCTTATAGGACCTACCAGGACGGAGAGTCGAGGTGGCAAAAAATACATCTTGGTAATCGTGGATGATTTTTCTAGATTCACTTGGGTAGCCTTCTTAAGGGATAAATCAGAAACCCTTGATGAAGTTAAAAGGATTCTCAAACGGATCCAAACTGAAAAAGGTTCTCAAGTTTGTAAGATCCGTAGTGATCATGGATCTGAGTTCGAAAATAGCAGTTTTGAGAAATTCTGTAATGATCGAGGAATATCGCATGAATTCTCTGCACCCAAAACTCCTCAACAAAATGGAATTGTGGAAAGGAAAAATAGAGTGCTTCAAGAAATGGGAACTGTATTGTTGAATAGTATGAAGCTCTCTAAAAATCTTTGGGCTGAAGCAATGAATACTGCCTGCTATGTTATTAATCGGGTTTATATATGTAAATCTAATAATAAAACCGCTTATGAAATGTGGTTCGATAAAAAGCCTACTGTCAAATACTTTCGAGTTTTTGGTAGCAAGTGCTATATTTTGCGTGACCGTAAAAATCTGGAAAGTTTGACACAAAGAGTGACGAAGGAATCTTTTTAGGATACTCTTTAAATAGTCGCGCATATCGTGTTATGAACAAAAGGACCGGTGTTATTCAAGAATCAATTAATGTGGTCATAGACGATCATTTGAATACACCTGCCCCAAGTTCAGATAATGATGAAGTTCTTCTAATTGACAAACCTGATACTTCATCAAGTCAAAACAATTCTGAATTAAGGACTGTTAAAGATCATCCAACCGCTCAAATTCTTGGAAACCCTCTCACTGGTGTGCGCACTCGTAGACAACTAGAAGACATATGTAATTACGTGTGCTTTACATCTCAGATTGAACCTGTAAACGTAAAAGAAGCTCTTTCTGATGAAAACTGGATAGTAGCTATGCAGGAAGAACTTAATCAGTTTGTTCGAAATGATGTCTGGTATCTTGTTCCTAGACCTAAAGATAAACATATTATAGGAACTAAATGGATTTTCAAAAATAAGTATGATGAACTTGGTAATATAATTTGAAACAAGGCAAGATTGGTTGTACAAGGGTACACTCAAATAGAAGGCATTGATTATGATGAAACCTTTGCTCCAGTTGCTCGCCTTGAATCAATCAGACTTTTTATATCCATTGCATGCTTTAGAAAATTTAAAATCTTTCAAATGGATGTAAAGAGTGCTTTTTTGAATGGTGATCTACATGAAGAAGTATATGTTGAACAACCTACAGGGTTTGAAGACCCTAAGTTTACTGATCATGTATACTGTCTTAAAAAAGCTCTATATGGTCTAAAACAAGCTCCCAGGGCATGGTACGAAAAATTGACTAAGTTTTTACTAAGTCATAATTTTCAAATGGGCAGTGTCGATAAGACGCTTTTTGTCAAGAAACATAACGATGATATCTTAATGGTTCAGATCTATGTTGATGATATTATTTATGGATCAACTTGTACTAACATGACTGTTGAGTTTGCAGATTTGATGAAATCTAAGTTCGAAATGAGCATGGTTGGGGAATTAAATTATTTTCTTGGGTTGCAAGTAAAACAACAACCAGATGGCATTTTCATTTCTCAAACAAAATATGCTCTGAACTTAATCAAAAAGTTTGGATTTGAGAATGGTAAGAATTTCGATACTCCTATGAGTACAACTTTAAGACTCTCAAAAGACTCTACAGGTAAAAATATAAATCCTAAGTTATATCGTAGTATGATTGGTAGTCTACTTTACTTAACTACTAGTAGACCTGATATTGCTTTAAGTGTTGGATTTGTGCTAGATATCAGTCTGATCCTAAAGAGTCACATCTATCTGCTGTCAAGCGGATTATGCGATATGTCGTAAGTTCGGCTAAAATGGGCTCTGGTATCCATTTGATAGTAGTGTTCAATTAGCTGGGTACTCAGATGCTGATTGAGCTGGAAATATTGATGATAGAAAATCAACTAGTGGTGGTTGTTTTTATATTGGAAACTGTTTGGTTTCTTAGTTTAGCAAAAAGCAAAGTTCTATATCGCTCTCAACTGCTGAGGCTGAATACATTGCAGCAGGAAATGCATGGACTCAGCTTGTTTGGATGAAACGTATGTTGAGTGATTATGGAATTGCACAGGAATCAATGATATTATATTGTGATAATTCCAGCGCTATAAATATCAAAAAATCCAATCCAGCATTCACGTACCAAGCACATTGACATTAGGTATCACTATATTCGTGAATTAGTGGAAGATAAAATAATATCCTTGGAATATATACCGACCGAGACTCAACTTGCCGACATTTTCACTAAACCGCTCGACAAAAGCAGGTTTAATAAATTGAAATTTGATCTCGGAATGTGCATTCTAAATTGATTATTCATGCATATTTGTATCATAGTATATATATTTGATAATTTATTTATTTAAATTTCAAATTTTTATGAAAAATGCATGTTTTTATGTTTTCACGACCAGTCGAGGACGTGCTCGACCAGTCGTGGTACGACCGGTCGAGAACGGTCCTCGACCAGTCGTGTAGCGCGTTGGAATCTTTTAAAATTGGGGAAAACCTTCATCTTCTTCATTTCCATTTCACTCTCCAACGAGCCGAGGCACGACTAGTCGTACCCACCATCCTAGATCTTCAAGGTTAGTGCATCATTTGTGTTTCTCTTGTAGATTCTAGCTCTTATTACTTCATTTTCACTCTTGGAGTAATCTATTTTGAGTTTCATTGCAATTTTGGGGCTTTTTCTTGAAAAATCTGATCTAGCAAAACCCATTTTCCAAATCTTTTGTCTCTACTAGATCTTTTGTTTTTCATTCTAATAATGGATGCTAGGGGAAAAAGAAAACTTCCCGTGGTCCATCTTCTTATAGATCAGCTCCTCTTGCTAGGCGCTATCTTCGTTCACCTGAGGATGATCCCTCTGATGTAAGGGATTTGCGTATGCGCAATGTCATTGTTGAACGGTCTGTTTGTATTGAACATGTTGCTCCTTTTGGTATTCTACCTCTACTCCAAGCTGTAGGATGGGATAACATTTTACATTGGGGTGGGCCTGCATACCAATCTATTGCACAGGCCATGTTTGCATGTATCTCAGTGTTCTCTTTTGAGAATTTAACTTTTAAAATTGATACTAGAGAAGGTCTATTTGAAGTTGACCGCCATCTGATTGCAGGGTTAATGGATATACCTGTTAATGAGGAGGGTATTCCTATTCATAATTTATCTGAAAAACCCTCCGAATCTGAAAAGCGTATGCTAACCAGAGATTTGTGTAATATGAATGTGCAATGGACTCATAAAGGGAATGCGCTCCCCGCAAAGTACTTGTTACCCAAATACAGGGTACTTCATAGGATTTTTACTTCTAACCTGTATCCTCGTTCTGGTAATAAGACAGAATTAACTGCCTTTATGGTTCGTGTTTTGCACTCTGTCATTTCTGGTACTAAAATTTGCCTTCCTTCCTTGATATGTCATTCCATTATTCATTCTCGTCTCCATCCAGGTCATAGTGATATTCCTTTTGCCTATCTCTTGACTGTTTTAGCTACTCACATGCTCGTGGCTATGCCTGTTGGAGAAGCTCCCATCCATCATCTTATTTTAACAATTCGAATATTAACAAAATGAAATTGGAATTGGCTCGTGGCCAAGTGGATGTTGGTAGAGCTGAGGCTGGTGATGAAGAAGCTGGTGATCTTCCTCCTGACGATGTGGATATGGATGATATTTTCGATGAACTTGAATCTGATTCTGGAAATGATCCTGATTTTGATGCTCGTCTTCGTGCTTTAGAAGAGAAGGTAAGAAATATGAATATTGCTCATGATCTTCAGTTTAAATATATGCGCAAATATCTTAGGCGCTTGAACAAGGGAATGCATAATCTTGATCCTACCATTCCTGCTCCTTCTTCAAAATCTGATTAAGTGTTTTCATTCTTAGTATGTAATAACGTTCATACTTAAGTTGGATTGTGCACCCTATTTGGTATGACTTTTTAGTTATACAAGTAACTAGATTGTGAACGTTTACTTTCTTATATATTGTCAAGTTACTTCATCTATTCCTCCAATATTTATCCTTTACTTTGTTGCTTCCTTTGTCATATTGTGACAAAAAGGAGGAGAAGGTTTGATTGCTTATGGATATGAGTAGTTATACTACTTAGGGGGAGTATTGTACTGGAGTATATAAATAATGAGTTCGTGTTACTTAATGACAACTGGTGCATGATTCGTTAATATGCATGTTGTGCTTCTTAATATGCATATTGTGCTTCTCTTATTGGAGTAAGTTTTGTCACAAATTTGACAAAAGGGGAGACTGTAAGTGTTACGGTCTCATGCTCCTTTGATTGTCAAATTTTGTGATACCAAAACCTCCTGTGTGCCAAAACTTCTATCTATATGTCTGGTGCTTGTATGTTGATAGTAAAGACGACATCTCAATGGTTCAAGACATGTACGGTGCTGTACTTCAAGATATGAAAGGTTATGTACTTTATCCTCTTTCACATGCTTCAATGTTCAAAGCTACATCGATAAGAAGAATGGTTGTTCAAGACTCAAGTACATTTCAAGACTCAAGTACAACTCAAGTTGAAGTTTAAATTCAAGCTGTAGAAGATCTCAAGATCAAGCTACATCAAGTAGAGATCTCAAGCTTCAAAGGTTAACCATCATCTGAAAGAATGAAGTTCAATGTTCATACTTCATGTCCCAGGTATGATAGACCTTAGTTTGACCTTAGGGTAGGTCATTTTGGATACATAATTCAAGATAAATCTTTTTACATGAAGTTGGTCTGTTCTAAGACTAGTCCTGGACCTTGTTCGACTAGTCCTAGACCTGGTTTGACCAGTCCAAGAAATTCCACGACCAGTCCTAAGTTGTTGAAGATTTTCAGAATTTTTTGGTTATTCTTCGACCAGTCCTGGAGACTGTTCGACCGGTCGTAGGGATGTCACGACTCGTCCTTCGACCAGTCCTAAAACTTCGACTCAAACTCCAGCAACCAAATCTGGTTTCCTACGACCAGTCCTGGGTCAGCTTCGACCAGTCGTAAGTGGTCTACGACCAGTCGAAGGGTTCCCACGACCAGTCGTAGAACTGATTTTTCAGATCGCGCTTAAAATTTCAAAATGCCATTGGAGCTACGACCAGTCGAAGGGTCCCTAAGACCAGTCGTAGACGCGATCTTTGCTTCTATAAATTGAACACGAAATTCAGAGTTTTCATATCGATTAATTTGAGAAAATTCAAGCCTCCACTCTGAGATAAGTTGGGTTCATTTTAGGCTACGCTGTGCATATTTAATATTCTTTTGTTAGCTTTTCGTATTTGATTTTATTCCCATATTCCAATATTATTTTGAAAAGAGGAATTACTGTATTCCTTCTTCTTGGAATCAAAATCAAATAGAGCTACGCCCAATTTGTTTTAATTTAAAATCAATTAGAACCTAGAACCATTTCTTAAGTGAGTATTGGACATTGAACGTTGATTCGAACTTCTACTCTGATTGGTTCTACCGGGCTGCTACAAAAGGAGAAATCCAGGTATTTTACATTTATTGTAAATTCCTTTATTTTTGGTTTTGTTTGAGATTCGCCAGAAAAATCTCATTGTATTGGTTATCTGAGGAGAGCCAGAAAACTCAGAAAGTGTGGGTTTTTGGATTGTGTAAGCCCAAGTTAAAAAGACACAATTGTGAAGGTTTTAGGTGAACCTGTAAAACCTGTTTGATAGTGAAACGTAATATTGTGTGAGGATATTAGGAGTGGAGTAGCAAGCTGTGTGGCTGTTGTTTAACAGTTGGTGAACACACAGGCGAACCACTATATATCGGTGTGTTTTGTGATTTGAATGCTCTTTTAATTTCTATATCTTTAATCATTCAGATTTGTGGAATGTATATGTGGATGTGAATGTTGTAATATTTACATTTCAAGCAAAGTGAGGAATGTTGTAATAGTTTAGAATTTATTTCTTGCTATTTCCTTTATTTCCTTTCTGTTTAAGTTTTGATATTCAATTTGTTCTAGTAAGGTTGTCCTGCCATAAACCCTTGGTTTTTATGGTGCAAAGGTTGTCCTTAGAACGACATTAGTATCAAGCTCTTTATTTAAGTTTGCTTTACATTTCAGTTCTTTGATTTATTTAAAGTATTGTTCTTTATTTTTATAAGGTTATCATACTTCAATTCCGCTGTTAAATTTTAATTTGGCATAGTCCTATTCACCCCCCTCTAGGACATATAGCTTGGCCTTTTCAATCCCCAAGTACAACCACCCACCCCAAAGTCAACTCTCTCTCTTACAACCAACTACACCCATCCATCACTCACCATCCCTCTCTCCCATCATTTCTCTCCCATCACCTCTCTCTCTCTCATTCTTCAATCAACCCACATCCAAGCAAGCTCCATGAGAGAGCTTTGTGTGGCCCACTTTCTGTCTCCCATCCCCACCCTCCAAAACCAATCTCGACCATTGAATCTCATGCATTGGAGCTCTAGAATGCGTTGGTGGAATGAGGAGTTCGAGAAGATCAAAGGTGGGTGATTTCATTATTTGAATTTGTGATTTGAGGGCCCACATATGTGGGACCCATCTTGATGTATGTATTATATAGGGAGGGCACATAGTGCCGGGGTCCCTCCCCTCCTCAACCGATCTCTCTCTCTCTCTCTCTCTCTCTCTCTCTCTCTCTCTCTCTCTCTTCTTTGGTTGTTTGATGGCTCACCTGATGTGTGGTGGAGATGCGGGCATCCATCATGGTGGAGCCGACCTTGGTGTATGTGAGAAATCCACATCGTCCAACCTGACCCATGTGTTCATCCAGCCGTCCATCTGAGACGGTGGACACCACTATGATGTATGCCTTCCATCCACACTGCCCACAGATTTGGACGGTGCTGTGGCCCTGCAGCGTGATGTATGTGTATATCCACACCTTTCGCCCGTTTTCCATGGACGTGGGGCCACCTCACACGTGTGGTTCGTGTGAGGGTGGGGACCACCTATATGTACGTGGTTAAGTCCACACCGTCTGTCCAGAGCGCCTAGAGGGGGTCTAGACGCTGGACTCCCTCTTGAAAGTGCCCTGGTTTGTCAAGTTACGTGAGTGTTGAGTCATATTGTCTACAGAGCCTGATAGGAAGATCAATTCAAGCGTCTGCCTCAACCGGATGTGTGCAATCTCGCCACAGGTAAATCTAAAGCCTCACATCCCATGACCCAAAACATCAGGTGAATAAAACCCTTAAAAACAAGTTAGAAATCATAGGGTTTTAAGGTGAGAAAACTTTTTTCAAAATAGGAAAATCTCTAAGTTCTTCTCGCCTTGTCGATTTTATCAAAACACTCTCGATATGATCAACCTGCTCTTCGATGTCCTCGATACCTTAACGATATTATCGATGTGAGGACCAAAAGTGTCCAGCAACTAAATATTCATCTGGACGGATTTATCGATGTATCGATACACCTATTGATATCATCGATATAAGAACTAACAATGTCCAGCAACTAAATACTCATCTGGACTGATTTATCGATATATCGATTACCCTATCGATATCATTGATATGCAAATCGCGAGCCCATCGAAAAATGGGTCGATAAGATCGACAGGCAGATTTCCGACGCCCCTATTTTTTTTAATGAAAATCTCAAATTCTTTTGATATATCGATGCTCTTCCGATATGATCTGAAATCAAATATCGATAACATTGGAAGTCCATCAATGATATCAATCGTGGGCGGGCATATCTTACAGCAGATATTTTAGGTTGTTTTTAACTATGATCGGGGGCCCTTCAATAAAATTGATATTCAAATATCGATGATATTGGCACTAGGTCGATTGCATCGAACAAGGTCATAAACCGTCCAGCAAGCTTAAAGACAAATCCGCTGGATTTATCGATGCCTCGACTCTGATCTCGATATCATCGACATTCAAATTCTGATGATCTCGATGGTTCCCCGATCATTCATGAAATGCTGAAATATTTTAAAGTCAAGTCTCTCTCATTTTTCAAGTGTCGATGGATCGAACCTGTCATCGATGGAATCGGAATTCGAAATCCGATGACATCGATAATAGTTTCGATTCATCGACCAATTGGCAAAAGTTTCAAAAGTGTATGATATTGAGTTTGAGCCATCGAGCAGACCATCGATGCTATCGAGAGTATACGCTCGATGATATCGAACCTGCTCGATGATATCGAACTCTATCATAAATGTGACCGTTTTATATCCGTTGGAGCTTTTTGCCTACATATAGAGGACTTGTCTTTTGTTGCTGTGAGAGAAAGTAGAGAGAGCTTTTGTGTGTTTCAACTTACATCTTATATCCAAAGCCCTTTCTCTCAAGGGAGTTCATCCTCCAATCCACCCTCATCATTGACTTTCAATAGAGTGGATTGGGGAATGAACTTCCGCATTCAAGGATCATCCAGCTACAACCTTAATGGAAAATCATTAAGCTGGGATGCCTTGAATGTATAAGATTGGAATCGCTCTATCTTCCTAATATGAAAATATTTTGAGAGTAGGATTCCATCTTGACCTTGACCCAACCCGAAGCCAAGTATTGGTATATTATCTTGTGTTGCGGATCAAGGGAGTAGAAGACTCTTCATTAACAAGGAGGAGGAGATCTTCGGCATTGTGCTAAACGGGACTCATCAACTTATTTGTAAGTATCCAGAGTCCAAGAGGACACTTGTGATCATTCCTGTCTAGGATTGGGTCTTAAGTGGTTCTCACCCTTTGAAGTCCTCAAGGAGGCCTCCGGCCAGAGTTTACGTGGTGGGTGTGTTGTATGGACTCTTGCTCTGTGGAGAGCATAAATATCTGGTTAGGAGTCAACTAGTAAAACTCTGGGTTTGAGGTGAACCGTGTAAAACCTTGGTTTTGAGGTGAACCGGGTGAAACCTTGGGTTTGAGGTGAACCGTGTAGAAACCTCCAGTAGGGTCTTATGGAAGATCCTTGGCCAATGTGCCTAAAAGTGGGTGTATTGTATTGACCCTTGCTCGTGAGAGCATAAAAAATCAATCTCAGTGTAGGTTGTAAAGGTTGAAGGTGAACCTAATTTAAAACCTTAGGTTTGAGGTGAACCGCTGTGAAACCTCCTTAGTGAAATCCGGTACACTCAAGGGTTGAGTGCGGTTACTGGGAGTGGAGTAGACTTATCGTCGAACCACTATAAAAATGACTGTGTTTGAGATTGTTATTCTTATGATTATGTGATTTTCTTTAATACTTCCATATCTGAACATTTGATCACATCACACACACCTACACAGTCATATCCATCATAAGCTAGCTTGCATACAGCTTACTTCTAAACTAGTTTGTGATTGGATCCTCTACCGGGCTTGGAAGCCAGTAGAGTTATATTTGAGTAATCCTGATAATTGCATGATCACCGGATTAGTGAAGTAAGATTTTTAAATAAATCATAAAAACTTTTAAAAGTCATATTCACCCCCATCTAGGACATATTGACATATTCCTTCTTCAACTAGTGCGGTCTTTACCACCATTTTAATTGGTATCAGAGCGGGTCTCTCTTTAAGGGCTTCACCGCCTAGAGAGTGATCTTAACTGAAGTTGGGAATATGGCCAAAGGAGAGGGCTCATCAGTCACTAGACCTCCAGTATTTGACGACTCAAACTATGCATACTGGAAGGCTAGAATGCACTACTTTCTGAGATCTTTAGATCATGACGTTTGGGACAGTTGAAAGTGGATACGTGCCACCAACTAAACAAATCATACTGACAGTGGCACAACAATCACAAAGCCCAAACCCAAAGAAAAGTGGACATCATTCGACAAAGAAAGGCAAACATCTGAAGCCAAGGCTATGAACGCTATCTACTGTGCCGTGTCCCAGGATATATTCAATCAGATAAGTATGTGTGGGACATCTAAGGAAGCATGGTATTTATTGAAAACAACCCATGAAGGCACAAGCACTGTGAAGCTATCCAAACTTCAACTCCTGACTTCACAGTTCGAAAGTCTCATAATGAAAGAGCATGAGACATTTATGGAGTTTTTCACAAAGTTAAATATAATTTGCAACTCCATGGGTGGATTGGGAGAGAAAATTCCAGTACTAAAAATTTGTAGGAAAATTCTAAGATCCCTACCGGAACGATTTAATCCCAAGGTTACAACAATTGAGGAGTGTAGGAACATAGATGAGATGAAAGTAGAAGAACTGGTAGGTTCCCTACAAACTTTCGAACTACACTTCAAACAAATCCCCAAATCCAAAACAACTATCTTAAAAACCTCTAAGAAAACATTACATGAGGACAATGAGAGCGAAAATGAAAATGAAGATGAGGAAGTAGCTTTGCTAGCCCAAAGATTCAGAAGATTCTTTCAAAAGAATCGTGGTCAACCTTCCAGAGGAAGAAAAGTGAAAAACAAACCTCCTACAGGCAAATTTGGTAAAAGAACCAAAGAACTACAATGCTATGCCTATTTGGAGTATGGACACCTATCAACCGAATGTCCAAAAAGAAAAACTAAGGGCAAGGCAATGGCTACCACGTGGGATGATACTAAGGAGTCAAATTTAGAATATAGTAACTCAAAAAGCAATGGAGATCAGAAATCATTGAAAATACTCATGGTCTCCACTGCTTCAATCATTCCCACTGAATCTAAGAACGAGAAAGAACAGCAAGCCACTGAATCATTTTCATCTGATAATGAGGAAATTGGAGAAGAAGAAGAAGAAATCAAAAAGGATAAACTGCAAGATGCTTATAATCAGCTCTATATTCATAGCATCAACATTCTTAAAAGACTCGGAATAGCGGAAAACAAAAGTAAGTTGCTGTAGAAAGATTTGGATAAAACATTGGAAATCAACACACAATTAATAAATGATTTGCATCAATATCGTATGGATAATGATAGACTTGAATGAATTAATACCTTTCTTGAAAACGAGTCTGATAAACTGAACAAACAGGTTGAACTGCTAGCAAATAAGAATAGACTTCTTTGTAATGAAAATCATACACTCCTGTTTGATCTAGAAGAATCCAAGAAAATGGCCAAGATAAACTACAAGTTTTTCCAGAGTGGCGAAAAGCTAGAAAAACTGTTGAGAATGGGAAGACCTGGAAAGGATAAAAGTGGCCTAAGATATGAAAAATTTAAGCCAAAGGCTGGAAATGCAGCACCTAGATCTAAAAATTTGTTGCTTTCGGGAGTAAAACTAGAACAACTCCAGTATGTCGTTTGTGTGGTGATTCAGGTCATTATAAGTTTGAATGCATAACATCTAGGAGAACTCAACCTAACTCTGGTTAGAATCATGTTAACAAATTATTAACCAGAGAAGTACTGAACTTCAAAAGCCTCTTAAGGATATAGATAGAAGCAATGTCCTTGCACCACCACTCATATCGGTTAACAAAATGAAATGGATAAGGAAGAACTAGTTCAGATCATGTATTAATATCTGAACTTGTGCTAAAATGAGATTTTGTTGTGCTAAGCTTAAAATGATTTATCTAAGGTTCCTTGCCTCAATCTTTTATATAAACATTCATATGTTTATAATTTTTGGTGTGTACAGTATGTACATAGTTTTTGTTGAAGTATACTGTTGATAGAAATATGAAAAGTATACTTGAAGTGTCATCTGACACTGAAAATTGGATATCTTCATTTTCGATATGACCGTCGATCTGACATTCTCGATCTATCGATATCATCGACCTTCTTTTAAAATATAAATAGTCGGGTGGCCAAAAAAATAATATCGAAGACAGACTCGATAGAATCGACCAGCAACCTCTCAATATTATCGAAATAGTGGTCAATTATATCAATAGATGCCGCCCGATAAAAGTCAGCGAAACGAAAAGGGGGTTTATTTTCTCAAGGGTTTCACTGTCACCTTCTCCGCTCGATCCTCTCGACAAAATCAGCTGGAGCCACGTCGGACTACCCAAGTCATTCCACAAATCCAGTAATACCCCTCTAATACTTCAAGAGTCCACCTCTTTTGGGTATTTGTCGTTTTTGTCAATTTTTTGTCGTCTTTCTCAAATCGTTCAAGACTCTATCTGTCCACATGGGAAAGGACAAAGGGGTAGCATCCGGCCCTGGGGAATCTTCAATAGCCACCCGACAAAAGGTACTCGCCTTGAAAGGCAGGGCGAGGGCCCCAGAAAGAGGGATCCCCACACGGCAAAAAATAAGACAGACTCCACGTGGTGGGTCCTAGACAGAATTTCTGGCACCTCCCCAACCGGGACCTCCTCCGGCTAGTCAACGCCCAGTAAAATACACCGACAAAAAAATGATCCATGAAAGAATAGTTGACAGGAGTTGCTTAGCACCTTACAATCTAGAACCTTTATTGGCCGCAATCGGTTGGTTGCCCATCCTAGACTTCGGGGGGCCGTGTCAACTTCAACTAACACGCAGCTTCCTGTCCACGTGTCACTCTCCCGTATCTGATCCACCCTCATTCATGGTCAATCTGGATGGAGATGAAGTGTTAATCACCCTTGCTACAATAGCTAACACTCTCAATCTACAGATGGACCAGAAGGCCTTCCAGAAATGGATCTCGACCATCCTGATGTTCGATCCATGGTAACCAAGTATCTATGCAATGGTCGAGACATCCCGTGGCATAAAGGAAATGCGCTAAAAGCTAGATTCATGGAGCCACGATTTTGGATTCTGCATGGTATATTCACCACAAATGTATATCCAAGAAGCACCTACAGATCTGATCTCACTGGACTCATGGTCATGTTAGTTTATTCTGTTGCAAACGGGACAAGGATGTGCCTTCCAACTTAGCTCGTCAGTCAGTTGGTAAATGATATTCATACCTCCAGGGATCTTCATCTCCCATATCCCTGGATCATCAGCAGAATATGCACTACCATCGGTTTCCCATCGACCACTGACCTAGTACTCTCACCTCAAGTCTTCAATATAAAGAACATTCACAAAATGGACTTGAGGTTTCACGAGTATACTGAAGACGAAGAAGAAGGCGTCCAAGAAGGGGGAACAGAAGCTGGTGTGTCTTATGCTGAGGAAACAGAGATGACAGGAGAGGAATCCTCCAGACCCGATATAGCCCCATCAGCATCAACGCCTAGACATGCCAAACGATATAAGCTGGACAGAATCGGGGCAATCCAGAGAGATATTCATTATGTGCATGAGCGGCTGACAGTCTTGGAGTGAGTCATCCACAAAGTGCAGCAGTCTGTACAACAGCTGGTAGATTTGATGACGTGTCGACGAGATGACACTGCACCATCACACTCCGCACCATGATGATGGTCACTGCACATTATCACATACACTCCACTCATATTTCTGCGTACGAATATTAGTATCTTTTAAAATATTCTACGTCATTATGAGTGTATGTGATAACTAACCACTATAGAGATTCTGACGCTTTTGTATATGTCCATGGAAGGACTTGTTTTTTTGTTGTTTGGATTGGTTGGGATAATTTCTAAATCTACTGCTGTCTATGGCAGTATATAGTTGAATATTTTGATTTTCTTAGGAATATGGCTGAGTAGAATTCATATCTTTAATGCCATATTTCTATTTTTAGCTCCCCTGGTTTATCAAGTTCTGGAATGCATGTGATATCTCTAATGAATATTCCATCTGCTATGCATTCATAAATTCTGAAATTGATGTCTGTTTAATCTGAGTTAATACATCAATTGATCTGTTTCTGCCAGTTAGTTCTCCCAAGTAATTCACCCTTCAGTCAAGATCACCTGAAATATCTTTGTCAGTGACTGACAAAAAGAGGGAGAACATTTACAAACACCCCGAATGGAAATTGTGTATCTATTAGATGTTGTTGCAGGTGTTAGGGGGAGCAGCTGCATCAAGCAAGAGGGAGTTTACAAGAAAGGGGTAGCAGCTACTGGTTGTGTACATGGGATAGAAATTATAAAATTATGTAAAATCATGTACACACAATTTAGGGTGTGTTTGTCTAGAGTGTTCTAGGGTGTTTTGGGATTTTGTCACGTAATTGACAAAGGGGGAGATTAAAAGTGCCCTGGTTTGTCAAGTTACATGAGTGTTGAGTCAGATTGTCTACAGAGCCTGATAGGAAGATCAATTCAAGCGTCTGCCTAAACCGGATGTGTGCAAACTCGCCACAGGTAAATCTAAAGCCTCACATCCCATGACCCAAAACACCAGGTGAATAAAACCCTTAAAAATAAGTTAGAAATTATAGGGTTTTAAGGTGAAAAAACTTTTTTCAAAAAAGGAAAATCTCTAATGATATTATCAAAACACCCTCGATATGATCGACTTGCTCTGTCGATGTCCTCGATACCTTAACGATATTATCGATGTAAGGACCAAAAGTGTCCAGCAACTAAATATTCATCTGGACGGATTTATCGATGTATCGATACACCTATCGATATCATTGATATAAGAACTAAAAATGTCCAGCAACTAAATACTCATATGGACTGATTTATCGATATCATCGATATACAAATCCCGAGCCCATCGAAAAATGGGTCGATAAGATCGACAGGCAAATTTTTGGCGCCCATGGTTTTTAATGAAAATCTCAAATTCTTTCGATATATCGATGCTCTTCTGATATGATCTGAAATCAAATATCGATAACATCAAAAGTCCATCGATGATATCGATCTTGGGTGAGCATATGTTACAGCAGATATTTCAGGTTGTTTTTAACTATGATCAGGGGCCCTTCGATAGAATCGATATTCAAATATCGATGATATCGACACCAGGTCGATTGCATCGAACAAAGTCATAAACCGTCCAACAAGCTTAAAGACAAATCTGCTGGATTTATCGATGCCTCGACTCTGATCTCGATATCATCGACATTCAAATTTTGATGATCTCGATGGTTCCCTGATCATTCATGAAATCTTGAAATATTTCAAAGTCAAGTCTCTCTCATTTTTCAAGTGTCGATGGATCGAACCTGTCATCGATGGAATCGGAGTTCGAAATCTGATGACATCGACAATACGTATGACATTGAGTTCGAGTCATCGAGCAGACCATCGATGCTATCGAGAGTATATGCTCGATGATATCGAACTCTATCATAAATGTGACCATTTTATATCCGTTGAAACTTTTGCCTATATATAGAGGACTTGTCTTTTGTTCCTATGAGAGAAAGTAGAGAGAGCTTTTGTGTGTT
Organism: Magnolia officinalis; assembly: GCA_021015155.1. Classification (NCBI taxonomy): domain Eukaryota; kingdom Viridiplantae; phylum Streptophyta; class Magnoliopsida; order Magnoliales; family Magnoliaceae; genus Magnolia; species Magnolia officinalis. The sequence goes on from JAJHSJ010000001.1 coordinate 53,520,688, forward strand.
TCAACTTACATGTTATATCCAAAGGAGGCCTCCGGCGGGAGTGTACGTGGTGGGTGCATTGTGTGGACCCTTGCTCTGTGGAGAGCATAAACATCCGGTTAGGAGTGAACCAGTAAAACTTTGGGTTTAAGGTGAACTGTGTAAAACCTTAGGTTTGAGGTGAATCGTGTGAAACCTCGGGTTTGAGGTGAACCGTGTAGAAACCTCCAGTAGGGTCTTATGGAAGATCCTTGGCCAGTGTGCCTAAAAGTGGGTGCGTTGTGTTGACCCTTGCTCGTGAGAGCATAAACAGTCAACCTTAGTGTAGGTTGTAAAGGTTGAAGGTGAACCTGATTTAAAACCTTAGGTTTGAGGTGAACTGCTGTGAAACCTCCTTAGTGAAATTCGGTACACTCAAGGGTTGAGTGCGGTTACCGGGAGTGGAGTAGACTTATCGTCAAACCACTATAAAAATGACTGTGTTTGAGATTGTTATTCTTATGATTGTGTGATTTTCTTTAATACTTCCATATCTAAACATTTGATCACACCTACACAGTCATATCCATCATAAGCTAGCTTGCATACTGCTTACTTCTAAAATAGTTTGTGATTGGATCCTCTACCGGGCTTGGAAGCTAGTAGAGTTACATTTGAGTAATCCTAATAATTGCATGATCACAGGATTATTGAAGTAGGATTTTTAAATAAATCATAAAAGCTTTAAAAAGTCCTATTCTCCCCCCTCTTGGACATATTGGCATATTCCTTCTTCAACTAGTGCGGTCTTTACCGCCATTTCACCTCTTTCTAATATAATATTATAATATTATATATATATATATACGTGTGTGTGTGTGCGTGTGTGATATATATATATATATATATATATATATATATATATATATATATATATATATATATACATATATGTATATGGTGGGCCCCATGTGGGACCCACCTGCTAACGGATTGGCTGGTGTGCCTCACACGAGGTACGTGTGGTATCCACACCGTCTAGACCTTGGACGGTCGGACCCACCATAATATATATGTGTTCTTTATCCACCCATCCACCTGTGTGGTGACCACACGTAGGGGACCAGCTTTGATGTATGTGGCTCTCCACACGTGGAATGTGGGACCCATCATATACGTATGTGTTTTATCTGCACCGTCCATCTGGACGGTGCCTTGTACAGCCCCACCTTGATGTATTTTCCTTATATCCAACACCGTCTAGTGGGACCCACCTTGGATGCATGTATTGTACAGCCACAGTGTCCATCTGTTTTGTCAAAGGTGGACCCACCCCACACGTGTTGCACATGTGAGGGTGGGGCCCACCCTGATGATGTGTTGTATATCACACCGTCCAATGCCTGAACGATGCTGATTTGCTGAAAAAGGGTGGACAGTGATGTGGTACCCTCCTTGATATATGTGATTTATATCCACACCGTCCAAACCATCTGGATGGTGCTGGACAGTTTGGACGGTGGTGTAGTGCCCCGCGTGATGTATGTATTTTAACCGCACTGTTTGCCATGTGGGATTCCACCTTGATGTAAGATTTCATCCACGTCGTCCACGGACGGGGGACCACCGTGATGTATGTTTTATCCTTATCGTCCATCAGTTTTCAGGGCCCACTTGCTGCATGTGCAAGGCCCACCTGTGATGTATATTTAAGGCCCACTGCTGTGATGTCGTCAACAAGTTCTGTAGGTCTCGCTGATGCTTGTGTTATATCCAAACCATCCATCTGGATGGTGAGTTTGTCTTAAGGCTTGAGATTAAAAATAAGACAAATTTATTTATCAGGTGGACCACACTGCAAATATCAGTGGGGGATTGAATGGCTACCATTGAAACCCGTTCGAGAGCACCGAAGTTTTGGATTAATATGAAACTTGTTTTTCCTCCTAATTGAGGTCCATGTGACCTTATGAACAGATTAGATGGAAAATAAACGTTATGGTGGGCTCAATGAATGGTTAACAGTGAAAATCATTATCTCCACTGCTGTTTGTGGTATGGTCCAGATGATCAATTGATATGATATAATTTTAAATAATACTCTAATTGATCTCTAAAAAAAAAGATGAATATTGTAGATGGTGCGACCCATGTGATGAGGCTCGACTTGATGCACACGAGGCCCATTAGTGCGGCCCATTGATGCAGCCCACTTGATGTGTATGAGGCCCATGTGTAGGGCTCACCTATTGTGTATTTAAAACCCATGGGTTGTGGCCTATTGTGATGTATTCGAGGCCCATGGGCAAGGCCTGATGTGATGTGATTATGGCCCATGTGATGAGGCCCATTGAGATATATTTTCGGCCTATGTGATGCGGCCCATAGTGATGTGTATCAGGCCCATGTGATGCGGCCCATAGTGATGTGTGTCAGGCCCATGTAATGTGCCCCACTTAATGTATGAGACCCTTGTGTGAGGCCATGGGCCCACTATATGTTTGGCTCTACGTGGGCCACTCTTTGGGAGAAATGTTGGTTAAATGTCCACATTGATAGGCAATGATGGTTAAATGTCCTCATTGTGACCTTCCCTTAGGCCATTTATTATTCCATTTACCGAGGCCAATTCCAATTGTTGAGGATGATTGTTGAGGCCGATTCTGATTATTGAGGTCAATTCCGATTGTTGAGGTCGATTTCGATTATTGAGGCCGATTCCGATTGTCAAGTCGATTGTTGAGGCCGATTCTGATTATTAAGATTAATTCTGATTATTGAGGCCGATCTTGATTGTCGAGGTCAACTCCGATTTTGAGGTCGATTATCGAGGTTGATTCCGATTGTCGAGGTTGATTCTGATTGCTGAGGCAGATTGTTGAGGCCGATTCTAATTATTGAGGCCAATTCTGATTGTTGAGGCCGATTCTAATTATTGAGGCCAATCCCGATTGTTGAGGCCGATCCTGATTATCGAGGTCAATTCCGATTATCGAGGCCGATTCCGATTACTGAGGCCGATTGTTAAGGCCGATTCTGATTATTGAGGCTGATTCTGATTATTGAGGCCAATTCTGATTATTGAGGCCGATCCTGTTTATCGAGGTCAATTCCGATTATCGAGGCTGATTTCGATTGTCGAGGCCGTTTTCGATTGCTGAGGTCGATTGTTGAGGTGATTCTGATTATTGAGGCCAATTCCGATTATTGAGGCCAATCCTGATTATTGAGGTCGATTCTGATTATCGAGGCTGATTATCGAGGTCAATTCCTATTATCGAGGCCGATTATGATTGTCGAGACCGATTTCGATTATCGAGGTCGATTCCGATTGTCGATGATGATTTCGATTGTCGCAGGCCGATTCCAATTGTTGAAGCCGATCATCGAGGCCAATTCTAATTGTCGAGGCCGATTCTGATTATCGAGGCTGATTCTGATTATCGAGGTCGATTCCAATTGTCAATGCCGATTCTAATTATCGAGGCCGATTCCATTGTTGAGGCCGATCATCGAGGCTGATTCCGATTGTCGAGGCCGATTCCGAATGTTGAGGCCGATTTTAATTGTCGAGGCCGATTCCAATTGTCAAGGCGATTCCGACTGTCAAGACCAACCACCAAGGCCATTCTGATTGCTGAGGCCGATTAACGAGACCTAATGTGATGAGGCCCATTTTGGTGCATTTGAGGGTCATGCGATGGAGCCCATTGTGATTGTATATTAGGCCCATGTGAGAGGCCCATAGTGATGTGTATTAAGCTCTTGAGTAAGGCCTATTGTGATGTATATTAGGCCCATATGAGAGGCCCATCGTGATGTATATTAAGCTCTTGAGTAAGGCCCATTTTGATGTATATTAGGCCTATGTGAGAGGCCCATCGTGATGTGTATTAAGCTCTTGAGTAAGGCCCATGGTGTTGTATATTAGGCCCTTGTGTGAGGCCATGGGTCCACTATAGGCTAGGCTCTATGTGGGCCATTCCTTGGGGGCAATGTTGGTTAAATGTCCACATTGTCGAGGTCGATTGTTGATGCTGGTTATTGATACCGATTATGAGTATGAGACAGCATAGCATCATGATACATGCCTATACTCTTCATCTGCATGTTTATTATGAGATGTGATTGACCATTGCATATGTCATAGTACAGATGGTTTAGGAGACTCCCTGATAGGTGAAGTTATCCCACACGAGCGCACAGTATGTGCAGGATTGATGCATGATTGGACTATATGACTCATGCATCTTGTATTGTGTGATTGTGATTACTGTACGCCTTAGCGACATCAGGGCTGTGACCTCCATAAGCATGTCGTGGATGACCAGATGGAACACCGAAAATGTTTGGCTCGAGCATCTGGGCACCTTGGATGTCCGTAGGTGAAAGTCCCTAAACCTCCGAGGCCAGGAGATGCCCCAATGTCTAGACCGAGTGGATACATGAGTGCCCAAGTGACGAATACCAGTAGGCCACGTCTCCCTTGTATCGTGGTCGGTTGAGAGGGGGTGTGGCCTTATCCGCTCGAGTGAGGGGGTTGTAAGCTAGGCTGAGTTTGACCAGCTCCCAAGTGGGTCCGCTATCGACGAGCTGGGTAGGCATTGGTACACTACTAGCAGGTGGGTAGTAAGGTCTTTTCCACTTGTTGGGCTATGCCGCCGGCTGGGGTGGTAGCCAGCTTGAAGTGTACTAAACCCCGATGATGATCCCAAAGATGTACAGTACTGATATGTGGATTTATTGAGCAGGAGTTGCATACTCATTCATTCATTCATTCACTATCCACTCGGACTGGTGGTGCACAACTAGTTGATATGTGTACCTTCTAAATGGCCAAGATTTCAGTTGGGGCGCGCGACCAACTTGAGATATGGAGTTTACCACATTGAGTCTGACTATCCAAATTAGGTATGAGACTGGTTTGGATAGAAGTCCCTTGTGACGGACCCCATAGCCTACGATACTACATACTATCATCCCAACTTCACACTCCATCATGTTCATTCCATTCGCACCGCATATTGCATTATATCCGTAGTATATGGCATTTTAGGTGTAACATTCCAGATTTTTGCCAACTTAGAATAAGACGTCCTTAGGCAATGGGTCGCTCCTAACACCTTATTACCTTGTCAAAACTCAATCCCACAGTCGAAAATCGCTTTTGAATCCATTTCCTTCACAAATCCCACCCTTCACCACCTTGTTCTTTCAATTTTTCTAAGTACTTTCACCCTAGACACTATCTTAAACTAGCTAAGTATTATAACTTGGATCACTTTATATACAAACTACAAAGGCCCAGGTACCACCTCAGACAGAAATTACTCAGGACTAAATCCTTTAGAAATGAGACAAAGTAACTAAGTGCGAAACTAGATTAGCTACGAAATCCACTTCATCCACTTTAAATACGATCTGCAAGACCCAAAACTTGTAGAATCATTGACGCTAGGTTACCCTAAAATCTAGGATCAATCTCATTACCCAGTTGCTTTTAGGAGCACATTGAAACTCCGTATCAGATTTGGACCGCACGTCGGAAGTCCGATTAACGCGAAGTTAAGAAATTAGGACCGCCTTACTGGGCTTGACAACTATCTTGGAAATCAAATCCAGATAGTGTCCCAGTGCTATTCGCTTGAGCTCGGAGCGGGGAGTGTGAGAAATGTGAAATGAATTCAAAATAAAATATGAATTTATGAAATCTGGCATGTCTCGCTTGCGGATTAGTTATAAGCAAACAGACCGTCAGAATCAGGCCAAATTACACCCTCGGATCAGGGATATTTCCCCAAACATATCTATGTACTCGAAATCTCCGATCGAGATCCACTGACCGTTGAATTGAAACTGGTCCGCCACGCGTGATCTGAGAAGCCGACCGGAACGAAAACTTAGCCATACCTAGATCCAGTGTCAGTGAGCTTAAGTCCGACCTTTGGCTCAAGGGGACCACCAGAAGTGCTCCGTTAAGCTGGAACAGGCTCGCTTTGGTTATAACCTAAGTATACCTTGACCTGAAGTCTATTTCGGTGAGATTTTAGGCTATATAAGGACCTTAAAACCCTTTCTCATTCAGCCATACGAATTTGAGAAAAATCCTAGGAAAAGAGAGAGAAAAGAGAGAGAAAGTGTGAGAGCAGTGGGAGAAACTCCCTACTACTATCCCCTGCCGTTCTACAAGCTTAACCACGCAAGTCTAGCCGTTTTCCCAGCGATTCCGACTTCGTTTCTAGGTAAGAAACCCTAACCCTAATCTGTTTTGGGGTTGTGAAGGTTATAGGTTATGAAATAGCTAACCTATTTCATTCTATAGGCTACCAAACTGCCGAATACGGAAGCTTAGCAAATCTATCGAATTCGTTACGATTCTACGACAAAAGGTGCGGACTTTAGGTGTATAGGTTATGGTTTTCAATGTTTTCAATGTCAGATAATGATAGATTCATGATCTGCATGCAATTGTACATGTACAAAGTGTTGTCTGTTTTTCGTTTCGATTAAATATGAAGAATATAGAATTTTGTGTATTCTAGGTATTTGTAGAAAGTACCGTATATGTATAAATTTTGGAAATGTGTTTGCCATGATTATTTGCTGTATGAACATATTATATATGTGTATAACACTTACTTGGTGAGAGGGTTCGCCTTAATACATGTTTTTGCTAATATACACTATGTATGTTAAAATAGTGTATTCTAAGTGTTTGTTGAAATGACTAAATAAAGATAGATTTATGATTTATGCCTGTCATATGTATTGAATGTAAGAGCATGTTTGTTGTGTATGAGACAACTCCTTGCTATAAGGATTTGTCCTATTCTATGTTGAAATCAACATACGTCATGTATGTTGGAGTGGTGTAGTTTAAGTGTTTGATAAAATGCCTATGTGAGAAATTGTATGACGAACTAAATTTAATAGTGGTGTTGAGATAGGATTCTCAACTACCTTAGGAACGTATATGATTTCCTCTATGATTGGTTGTTTAATTTAATCGCTTACTATGAAACATATGTGTTTGTATTTCTTATTTATATTGTGCTTTGTAACATGCTTTATGACATGTTTGTTAACATGCTTGAATTACTTTGATTATTATGCTTTACTCCACATGCTTCTGAATAAGGATTGATTGTGATTGGGGCTATGATTATAGTCCAGGCAATCGGTAACGGGATTGAATGCGTGGCTGAGGTTCATTTGCCACGTGAGATGTATTCGACAAACCCGAGTCGTACTTCGGTTGACAATAGTGGTTAGGCCACGCGAAGTGCTTATGCACTTCATGTCGTTCAGTTGATTGTGCGCTCGAGCTAGTCAGGCTCGTCAAGTAACCTGATGTGTCTAATGTATGTTCACCATGTTTGGATGCTACTGCTTAAACCTAGGGTACCAAACTTACCAGTGAAATCCCGTTAACCATGGTACCTCGATCCGCTAAGATTCATGAGCCGGGCATGGTGGTATGGGACACCGTGGTCGAGCTGTCGGCCTACGCTAGGGCCACGTGCCTCCCCGTAGTGACCAGTGAGCAACCAGACTCGTGAGCTGATCATGGTGGTATGGGACACTATATCCGAGCTGTCGGCCTACACTGATTGGTGATGAGCCCTTTGTAGTGACCTCGAGCATACTCTGAATTTGCGGTGAGGCGACGAGTTTTGCCACAGTGTATAGAGTATGAACTAGGCCTGTATTAATTTAGTGATGAACCGTTAAAAAGGTGATGGGGGAGTGGTGTAACGAATGCGTGTAACAGCCCTGGCAGCCTTTGCAGCGACCTAGAAACACACCATCGTATGAGATTAACTAGACTGACGACCCTAGAATGGATCATGTTTGGGAATGATACAAGGGAGGTACCTTAGTTTCCCAATCCTGCTGTTTAAAATGGACTAATAACAACTCGATAAACATGCTCATCATCGCATTGCATGTGCCTGGAAGATGTGGAGCATTGCGGAATGCAAGCATGCTGCGAACGTAAGATGGTGTCGCACGAGGGAGTGTGTGGTGAGGGCATGCATCATGACTGGATTCATACTGCATTAATAAGTGTAGTTAGGAGTGTTTGATTGTACTGCGTTATCATTACTGCTTGACTGAATTGATAACATTTTAACCTATGCTTTATTGTTCCACTGAGTTGATCACTCACTCCCACGTTACGGGACGGTGTTGTACACACCAACCAGATTTATTTGAGTTTCAGATGATGGCGATGCTGCGAAGCGGAGCTGGACTTTTATAAGGATGAGGAGGATTCCTCCTTTATGCAGTTTCAGGCGGCTTCCTGTGAACCGTGTCTTGATCGACGGGGCTTTCTGAGATATTAACTAGATGACCTTACACAACTTGGTATAATTTGAAATTGTACTTGTAAATAGCTAACCTGGTAACATTATCACACTCTGGAGATTCACCACAATTTTTTATATTTTATATATCTATCACAGTCTTCCGCTTGCAATCTCACTTGTCTTTGGAGTATGATATGCTGTTTTGGCTTAATCTCACTCATGTTTAATGCACTAATACAGATAACATTCAATCATCATTCATTTTGTTGCATAAGTGATGCGTTGGAACTCGGGAGTTGAGTTTATGCTCGACCCCCGATTTTCAGGGCGTTACATTGGGTTACTATGTTTCGGCATTTATACGGTCTAGATATGGTTGATGGTTTTCGTGAACTCATCAGGAATTGTATATTGCATTGCATCCTCAGCATCTGATATTTGGCTCTTTATGACTCATTTGCATAGCTGATCTATATTGCGTACTCTGATATTGTATGACTCATGATCTTGCCGGTATTTCTGATATTGTATGATTATGGCATTGTATTGAATACTTGGCATTTACCTTGTGCACACACTTACACCACTCTCTAAGCTTTCTATAAGCTTATGCACGATAGATGCGTGCAGGTAATGTTAGGTTGCAGTAGCGTGGAGCTTGGAGCATGTAGCTGACTTTTGGAGCTTTGATTTTGACATGTGTATTTTCCTTTCAGCATTGTATTCAACTGTTTATATTAGTGGATATATGATGATGATGTTGCCTTTGTGATTTGGGTAAACTTGTGGTTATGCTTATTACGAGTAAAACGTACATTGGAAAATCCTCCTTGTAGGATCCCAGGATTGGAATCTGGCATATGAGCGCTGGGAGCCGAGAATGGGGTACTACGGAGGCTATCGGCACCGGATTCGGTGATCGAGAATTTTGTGAGCCCGATTTCCGAGTCTGGGGCTGAGATGTTTCCTTGCATTGCGACTACCATTATATTTTGCTTATGATGAAATTCTATTGATTGGTTCGATTATCTTAATATGAGTATGACTATGAAATGCCCTATTTAGTGTATCTAATTTCATGACTTGTATTCTATATTGGATTATGAATGATGAGTGCGTAATCTTAGAGGGTGCTCCTCATTGCGATAGCCATTGACACTATCAAACTGTAACAGTTGATGTAGGTATAGGGTGAGCCAATGTTGTTCACTAGGTTGTTGGAGCAGATCGAGTAGCTAGGGAGCTAGGCGGGGTCCTTGCGGCCCATATTGAGCTCCACCACTAGTTAATAGATTCCTATTTCTGCTTATATGAACTTTATTATTTGGGATTGTATAAGTCCTGTATGGGCGCACATTTAGAAATTTTGTGATGATCAAATATTTTTATTTAATGCATGGTTTATTCTAGCTTTGTTACTGTTAACTCTGATCTTATAGGCTAACACTTGGGTTTTGGGAAACGGGTTATATACTCGGGTCCTGAAAACACGGGGCGTTACATCAACACACTTAGTAAATAAAATGAATAATTTATTTATTTATTATTCAACTAATCATATACTATATATATTGATTTATTTGCCATTATGGCATTTGATCACCACCACCATCATCATCATCACCATCATCATCCGAGTCATCTCCTTCTTCCACATACACTTCTTCTTCTCCCGTTTCTTCATCATCTGTATGTACTAATACTTCATCAACATTCAATGGTGGATTTTCAACTTGATCATTGTCATCCTCCTTCTTCCATCTCATCAATCTCTTCAATGTGTTGACGACTACTACTCGCCCCCCGGCTCCCCCCATCCTTCGCCTTCGAGTGGCACCTTCTTCAGGTATCGATCCGTATGCGACATCTTCAACTTACGCTTATGTCAAGTCATCTCCAGCAAATACTGATTCATCTGTTTCTATGAGTCACTTGTTATCTGCATCCAACTCATCTAAGCAGATAGGGTCAAAGAAACCAGACTTTTCTTTCCAAGTTTGGAATCATTCTCACAATTTTTTATTGTATTGGACGAAAACCAAGTCGTCAAGCTTTTTTTGCTCAAGGCGATTCCTTTTCTTGGTATGAATATGCATGAAAGAAAGCACATTTGGTATTAGCTATTTAGGTAATTAATTTAGCTTAGGCCTTACACTAAAAAAATGAAGTTTATAATTACTACACTTACTGCTTTGAACGTGTTCCAATTGCCCTCGCAACTACTGGTGGAACAAGTGAGTCCAAGAATCCTCATAGCCAGCTTCTTTAGAGCTGGATCCTTCCTATTCGGGTCCACTCCATAAGTAGCCCACCAGTCCGTTGAGAAAAACAGTTTAAGTAGTTTAGAGACACTTTGTAGATTACATTGTAATTTGTATAAAAAAAAAAACTATTTGTAAGACACTAAGACTGACATTCATAGTACTTACTGGGTAATTTAATTATCCGATGCCTGATGATGATATCCCCTAAGAATATCCCCTCACTCTTTGTATAAAAGTCTAGCAAAGTTGAGATCCCGTCATGTTCTTCTCTATCTAGAATCATTCTTTCCAACACATCAATAAATCCAACCATATACATAGTAAGTGCTTCTGCTGGATCAATAGAAGTGAATAAACAGGCTGGGTTAAGGATGTAAGCAGCCAAATACAAAGGAGATGACATTTAGCTAACCCATCTTCTATCTATAATATCTATAATTGGCTTGTAATCACGGTCTCTATAGTTAAAATGGTCTATGATCTTATTTTTCGCCCTCTCCATCGCATAATAAATGTAGTTCATTGTAGGCTTCTCATTCCCGTCCACCAATCACAACATAGTGCCTAAGGGATCAGATACTTTTAGTGCATTTACCACTTGTGTCTATAAACTTTGCGAAAGGATTGTCTGTTGAACTTGTTTCCCTTCATCATTCTTTGACCAAGGCCCACTTGTAAAATCGACCGACATTACAAAGCTTCTAAGTTATGATTTTTTTTCATGTAATCTTTGTAGTGTTAAAAAGGCTGTAGTGAAATGGATGATTGCTGGACGCAGTAAGTTACCCCTAATGTGCTTCCTCATTCGACTGAGAAGAAGGGCGTGTTTGTACATAAAGACCGTGATTTTTCTAGCCCTTGCAATCACATTTATAAATAACCTACCTATATCTTATAAAATAAGATCAACACAATGGGCCGCACAGGGGGTCCAAAATAAACAACGCCTCTTCTCTATAAGAAGATGACTAACCATTATATACGAGGTTGCATTGTCTGTAATTACTTGTATAACGTATTCCTCACCTATTTTCTCAACTACATTATCTAGTAAGCTAAACAAGTATTCTCCTATGTGTGAATGGCTTGATGCATCCACGAACTTTATAAACATTGTCCCAGCTGGACAATTTACCAAAAAGTTAATGAGAGACCGACGAATCTATCGGTTCATCCATCAGCCATTAATGAACACCCATATGTTTTACACGATTCCTTATATTCAATTATAAAAGATCGTGTATATTCAACTTCAGTTTTCAGGCATGTCTCCCTCATTCATAATATGAAAGAGGTTTAAGCCTGGTCTAAATTGACCTATATCCTCAACCATTACTTTAAAGCTTTTCGATTTAACGGTGTTGAAAATAATACTGATTTGATAAAACCACTTAGCAATATATTGAATAGTGGTTTTCCTATCTTTTTGTTTATACCGGTTCTCTAAAATTGTTTGAGTCGGCCCTTTACCTTGACCCATTTGGTCGATCACATCCTCGGGGTGTGATCTACACCATCTATCTATGGGCCCATGCCCTCAGACTCTTTTCGAGACCGTTAACTATACTTATGGTCTAGATCGGCCTGTCGAAGTAGGGGGAGTGAGACTATCTTTATCTACATTAAATACATTTATATCTTCATATGCATCTTGTTATAAATATTCCTTATAACGTAGGGCACTATCGCATCTCTTTCTTGACTATTTTTCCATATACTCCATAATATTCCTTCGGATTTTTGGAGTAATTTTGTCGCATGCTTTTGCATTTGACCTCGGTAAATGTGCAAGGTGTTACTTGTGCCTTGCAATGCCAGTAGAACCCACATACACACATAACTCACCTACTATGTTAGTCTTATCCGAAACACTACGATAGTGCCCATACTTCCAACCTGGGTCATTCGACTTGGGTTTCAAAGAGGAAGATTGGGAATAAGACATTATGTTGGTGGTGTGTGTATTGATTACTAGTACTAAAAAGTAACTAAAAAGTGAATTATGCCAAATAAAAATTAAAGTGCAGAAATAATAAACAAATCTAAAATCTCAATCGCACTAGTATTGAAAAATTGATTCAAACTAGTTCGTAGGACAACCTACATCAAAAACAAAGTTTAAGTAGGACAACCTTATTTCACGAACGTTTATAAGAAAGGGAGAGGGAAAAGAAAAGGAGAGAGAGAGAGAAGAGAGAGAGAGAGAGATACACTTACACTAGTAGTAGAAAGGGAGAAGAGGGAAAAGAAAAGGAGAAAGAGAGAGAGAGAGAGAGAGAGAGAGAGAGATAGAGAGAGAGAGAGAGTTACACTTACACTTGTAGTAAAAGAGATGGGAGAGAGAGAGAGAGATTTACACACAAACACAATTACAATTACAAATTTACAAAAAAATATATTCTTCACTTCTTGTATTCACTTTTGCCTTGACCCTTGAGTCTTGACTCTTGATTTTAGAATATTGTAGACTTGTAAGTTGTGTTATAACACTAACTTGTAACTTGTAAGTAACAAAGTAACAAACTAAAAAAAAATGTTAGAAGTTAGAACTTATAACTTGGATATGATTATGAAACTTTAAGAGATAATGAGATAGAAAGAGAGATAGAAAGAGAGAGTGGTGGGTGTGTTGCGTGAATATGATTATGAATTTATGATCTTTATAACTTGAAAATTTTAGAAAGAGAGTTTAATGGATGGAGCTTGGTTGTCTTGTCTCTTGAATCTTAATTCTTGAATCCTTGTAGTTGTAGTTGTCCCTTGATTGAAACTTCAAACTTGAAAGAAATATGGATGGTGTGGATCTTGGGGCTTGAAATTATGTAAGAGAGAGTGTAAGAGAGTAGAAAATAGAGATAGAGAGAGAGAGAGAGTTTGAACTTTGAGTGCATGTAGGAGTGTTTAAAATCCCATTTTATAGAAAAAAAAAGTAAGATTTTTTTAAAAAAATTTCCAACAGTAAAAAAATGGTCAAATTTCTAACCATTGGCAAATATGCAATCGCATATGTTGTATGCGATTACATACATTGCATATGCAATCGCATATTATTGCACATGTGGCATATGTGATTGTATATGTGCAGTAATCACATATGCCACTGTCGCATATTCGATTTCTGCACATATGTGCGCATATGCGATGACACATGACAACACCCTACTGATGGGGGTGTGTCTGAGCATCAAAGACATATGGTTGTGCTAGCCAATTGGGATTGTGATCATGTGCCCGAGGGGGAAGTTAATATGATGTTGTCCCTGCATCCTGATCTTCTTCTCAATATCATGTCATCATGCAGATTAAGGTAATGCTGTAGGGACTTTTTCCTCTTCCTTTTTTTATTTTTATTTTTATTTGATTTTACCTACTTATGTATTCATTGACCTTCATCCCCTTCCTGTTTTCAGGGCTTCATTGGGTATCTCGCCCTCTGCTACGTTCTAACTGATTTAAGGGGCCACCTGGAGGAAGCTAGCTGGAGGTTCGAGTCTGTCGAGAAGGAGCTCCGGGCTAAAACTACAAAGTTGGAAGCAACTATGGAGGCCCTGGCGGCGGCACACGCTGAGGTAGAGGTCCATCGTGCAGTCCCTTGGGTTTCCTATGAGCATTTTGTGACCAACGCCTCTTTGTTGGCTATGGAATAGTGGGAGAAGGCTGACCTGTCAGCCTATGTGGTGGTGGTGGAGGCAAGGGTCTCTGATGCAGAGTCCCACTTAGCCATGGTGGGGTGTAACCCCCCAGATTTTTACCAATTGGGAATTGGATGTCGTTGTGCGTTACCTTTGATTTTTCTATTTAAGCGCATGTCCGTGCATGCATTTTCATGTGTTTGGGACCAAAAAGGAGTGATATGGGGTCCACCAAAACCATAAAAATAAATAAATAATAAGTTCTGGGACAAACCCCTGTGTTGCCCTGTAAGGCCCGTATCCTAGTCCGTACCATTCCATGGACTTCGGCGATCATCCCTGTCAAATTTCGGGGACCCTCGAGGCATAGATAGCATTTGCGCGCGACCCTGACTCACATCTTGTCAACTCGAGTACACTTGACCTGAGACTTATACCTTTACGACCGTGCTATCGCCGTGGTTCCAACGCCGTGTCTCGCAAGCTGATGTGATACCCAGGCTAGGAGATGTGGGCCAACATTTATTTCAAGGAAAATGCCGCACAAAAGAATCTCTACCAAATATCAAATCAATCAATCAATGTACAAGTCAAGTACATATCTATACAATCCTGGATTTTTGCCAACCTGGAATTAGACATCCTTAGGTAATGGGTCGCTCCTAACACCTTATTAACTTGTCAGAACCCAATCTCATATTCTAAAAATCACTTTTTAACCCTTTTCCTGCACAAATCTCACCTTTCACCACCTCGTTCTTTAAATCTTTCTAAGTGCTTTCAAATTAGACACTAATCTTAACAGTTAGGTGATGAAGAGCAATACTTAAACTAAAAATTACTGTTGGGCTGTTAACCATTAACCTTATGGAATCGTCGATGAATAGCTTATTTGGAACATCAGCCTCTCCTGCACTAGGACCTTCTTCTGTTGTAATTAGGGCATGTTTTAGTTGAGTATTACTAACTTGGATCGCTTTATATACAAACTACAAATGACTAAGTACCACCTTAGACAGAAATCACTCAGGACTAAATTCTTTAGAAATTAGGCGAGAATTAGCTAGTGTTAAACTAGAGTACCTGTGAAATTAGCACCAATCACTTTAAATACGATCTGCAAGACCCAAAACTTGTAGAATCATTGACGCTAGGTTACCCTAAAATCTCGGATCAATCTCATTACCTGACTACTCTCGGGAGCATCACGAAACTCCGTATCAGATTTGCACCGCACATCGAAAGTCCGATTAAAGCGAAGTTATAGAATTAGGACCACCTTGCTGAGCTTGACAACCATCTCAGAAATCAAATCCAGATAGTGTCCTGGGGCTATTCGCTTGAGCCCGTAGTGAAGAGTGTGAGAAACGTGAAATTAATTAGAAATAAAATCCAAATTTAAGTAATCTGAGACTTGTCGCTTGTGGGCCAAAAATAAGGATTCAGACCGTCAGAATCTGACCGAAATACACCCTCAGATCAGGGGAAATTTCATACACAGGTCAGTGTACTTGTGGCCCTGATCGAGTTCCGGTGACCGTTGAACTGAAACTGGTCCGCCACGTGTGATCTGGGAACTCGACTGGAATGAAAACTTAACTCGACCTAGATCCAAGGTCAGAGAGCTTAAGTCCAACTTTAGCTCAAGGGGGGCTCCGGAAGAGCTCCGTTGAGACGGAACAGATGCCCTTTCGGACATAACCTAAGTATACCTTGGCCTTGGGCCTATTTCTGGCAAGTTTGGGCCTATATAAGGACCTTAAACCCTCTCTCATTCTCACCATACGAATTTGAGAAAACCTAGGAGAGAGAAGAGAAGAAAGAGAGAGAAAGTGTGAGAGAAGTGGGAGGATCTCCCTGATACTCTACCCTGCCGCTATCTAAACTTAACCATCCCGTTCTAATCGCTTTCCCGGCGATTTCGGCTTCGTTTCTAGGTAAGAAAACCCTAACCCTAACCCTAACCTGTTTTAGGGTTTGGATTGATTCAAGTAGTGAAATAACTAACGTAACTAGTGATTTAGGTCGTCATATCGACATTGACGAAGGCTTAGAGATTCTAGCGTATTCGTTACGATTCTACGGCATAAGGTGCGGACTTTAGACGTATAGGTTATGGTTTTCAACGCTTTTAATGTCAGATAATGATAGATTCATGATCTGGATGCTATTGCACATGTACAAAGTGCTGTCCGTTTCATTTTTCAGTTATACGTTAACTATGTTGAATATACTGTATTCCTCGTATTTGTAGAAAATACCGTATACGTATGAAATACGGATTTGTGCTTGTCATGATTAATTGTTGTCTAGGTATGCTAGATACATGTGTATCAACTTCTGGGTGAAAGGATTAGCCTAACACCTGTTATATTAACATACGTCGTGTATGTACTAGTTGTAGCCTAAGTGTTTGCAGAAATGTTCGAATGAATATGGAACTATGATTTATGCTTGCCATGACTATTGGTCGTGAATGCATGATCGTGGTTCATGTGGTAACCCTTTGTGAAAGGATTTGCTACGACTTGTGTTTTAACTAGTATATTATAGGCATGTTGGAATGTGTAGTCTAAGTGTTTGTGAAAATGCTTGTATAGATATGTACTTAATCTAGTACTGCCTTGAGTAGGTGTTGAGATAGGATTCTCAACTACCTTAGTGATGTGTATGATTTCCTTCATGTAAGTTGTTTAGTTTAATCACTTACTGGTTTATGAAACGTATGTGTTTGGATTTCCTGTTTGCATTGTGTTTTATAACATGCTTGTTAATATGTTTGAATTACTTGTTTATTTAATTCTGCTTTGACTACTTCACATGCTTAAGTTGTATTCCATAAAAGCCGTGAGGGGTGATGGGGGAGTGGTGTAACGATTCCGTGCAACAGCCCTAGTAGCCCTAGGCGGACAATATTGGATATTTGATTGTACGATTTGAAATCTTGATCCATTACTACTTTAACTGTTCCGTAATTGAATGTGATTGGGGCTATTGTATAGTCTAGAAAATCGGTAACAGGATTGAATTCGTGGCTGAGATTCATTCGCCACGTGAGATGTGTTCGACGAACCCGAGTAGTACTTCGGTTGGCGATAGTGGTTGGACACGCGAAGTGCTTATGCACTTCATGTCATTCAACTTGTCCTGCGCTCGAGCTAGCCAAGCTCGTCAAGTAACCCGATCTGTCTAATGTATGTTCACCATGTTTGGACGCTACTGCTTGAACTTAAGGTACCGAACTTACCAATGCACCCCGTTACCCTTAACCTTGGTCATCTCGCTCCGCTAAGATGAGTCGGACATGGTGGTATGGGACACAGTGGTCGAGCTGTCAGCCTACGCTGGGGCGATGTGCCTCCCCGTAGTGACCAGTGAGCAACCCAAACTCGTGAGCCGAATACGGTGGTATGGGACACTGTATTCGAGCTGTTGGCCTACACTGCTTTGATGGGTGATGGGGGAGTGGTGTAACGATTCCGTGTAACAGCCCTGGTAGCCCTGACCGTACCCGGTGTAGTGGTCTCGAGCATACTCTGAATCTGCGGAGAGGCGACGACCCTTCCTGTAGTAAACAGAGTATAAATTAGGCCTGTATTGATAAGGTGATGGGGGAGTGGTGCAACGATTCCGTGTAACAGCCCTAGCAGCCCTTACAGCTACCCAGAACCACACTATCGTATGAGATTATCTAGGATTGACGACCCTAGAATAGATCATTGTTTGGGAATGATATAAGGAAGGTACCTTAGTTTCCCAATACTGCTGTTTGAAAAGGACTAATAACAACTTGATAATCATGCTCATCATCGCACTGCATGTGCCTGGAAGATGTGGAGCACTGAGGGATGAACGCATGCCACGGACGTAAGATGGTGCCGTATGAGAGAGTATGTTGGTGAGGGCATGCATCATGACTGCATTCATACTTGCATTAATAAGAGTATTTAGGAGTGTTTGATTGTACTGCTTTATCATTACTGCTTGACTGAATTGATAACATGTTAACCTATGCTTTATTGTTCCACTGAGTTGATCACTCACTCCCACGTAACGGGACGGTGTTGTACACAACAACCAGACCATGTTTGAGTTTCAGATGATGGCGATGCTGCGAAGCGGAGCCGGACTTTTATGATGATAAAGAGGATTTCTCCTTTATGCAGTTTTCAGGCGGGTTCCTGTGAGCCGTGTCCTGATCGACGGGGCGTTCTGGGATGTTGACTAGAGGACCTTACACATTTGGTATATTTTGGAATTGTACTTGTAATGAATTAACCTAGTAACATTATCACACTCTGGAGACTCACCACAGTTTATATATTTTATATATTTATCACAGTCTTTCGCTTGCAAATTTAACTGTCTCTAGAGTATGATATGCTGTTTTGGTATAATCCCATTCATGTTTCCATGCTCTCATCATAATCATCATTATCTGTGTTGCATAAGTGATGCGTTGGAACTCGGGCATTGAGCTTTGCTCGACCCCCGATTTTTCAGGGCGTTACAATATCCCATCACACCCATCCCTCTCTCACCCAAAAGTCTACACAACCATACCTCTCAAGTACACACATCACCCATCACCCATCACTTCATCCATCACCCATCCCTCTCTCCTTACATCCCCTCTCTCTCTCATTCTTAACCCATTCTCCCAAGTACCAAGAGAGAGAGCCAACGTCCAAGCTTTCCATGAGAAGAGCCAAGTGTGGCCCACTCATAACCACCCTATCTCCCATCTCCATCCTTCAATCTTCATCTTCCACCATCAAAGGGAAAGCCTAGGAGCTAAGGAGTTCATGGAGCCTAGAAGAAGCGGAATCGGTGGGTGTTTTGTAAGGTTAGATTGCAATTTTTGTGATGAACCAAGTGGGGCCTACCGAATGATGGTATGGATCCCATTTGGGACCCATCTTGTTGTATGCGTTGATTATGGCCCACCTAGGGGAGCTCATAGTGGCAGAGCTCCCCGTCTCACGTTCTCTCTCTCTCTCTCTCTTCTCTCTCTCTCTCTCTCTCTCTCTCTCTCTCTCTCTCTTCCATATTTTGCGGTCCACCATGAGAATGTATTTTATCCTCACTTTCCAATGGTCTGGACTATGGAAACCATTGTGATGTACGTGTTTTAAATTCACGCCGTCCGTCTGTCGCTATACACGCGGCCCACTTTGATGCAATGTTGTATCCGCTCTGTGCATCTATGGGTCCCACGTGAGGCCATCATGATGAACCCTCCTTGATGCATGTATATCCTGACTAATCATTTACAGGAACTGTTTGTGCATAGGGCCCACCTGTTGTGTACAGGGCCCACTTGATGTATACAAGGCCCGTTATGATGTATAAGGCCCACTTGATGTATATGAGGCCCATTGTGATTGTATGAGGCCCAATGTGATGTATTTGTGGCCCATCTTGTAAGGCCCACCCCCACAGCACATGATATTGTCCGCTTTGCCGAAGCTCACGGCTTTAAAACGCGTCATGTCTGTTAAGGGAGAAACCCAACATATAACCACCACAACTCCAGACAACTCTTCCGATGTGGGACAAGTTACACTACAGTCAACTGCAACAGTAGCTCGCCTAGCACAGTAGCCTGCCAGCCACACAGTAGCCTGCCAGCCGCACTTGGGGGCCCGCCCACGTGTGCCCGCCCACATGAAACAGTGACCGGGGCGTCACATTATCCCCCACCGAGGGCAGAGCCGTCCTCGGCTCTGATACCATTTGTAAGGCCCACCCTCACAGCACATGATATTGTCTAACCCAACTATCATCAAAGTGCACAGCGGAGGTTTTGCTTGGCGCACAAGGCCAACGCGTCATTTGGGGAAGGATACTGGTAGCTCACACAACCACTGGTAGCTCGCAAACAGACCCGATGCTCCCGTGGTCCCGCCCACACAGGGTCCGCCCACTCAGTACCTACCCAAACAATATTGTCCGCTTCGCCCCTCAGGGCTCACGGATTTGTTTCTGCACAGCGGAAGCTCAAGGCCAATCACCCACAGAACGCATCATTTGGGGAAGGATACTGGTAGCTCGCACAACCACTGGTAGCTCGCAAACAGACCCGATGCTCCCGTGGTCCCGCCCACACAGGGTCCGTCCACTCAGTACCTACCCAAACAATATTGTCCGCTCCGCCCCTCAGGGCTCACGGGTTTGTTTCTGTACAGCGGAAGCTTAGGGCCAATCACCCATAGAACGCGTCATGTCTGTTAAGGGAGAAACCCAACATATAACCACCACAACTCCAGACAACTCTTTCGATGTGGACAAGTTATCTACAGTCAACTGCAACAATAGCTCGCCCAGCACAGTAGCCTGCCAGCCACACAGTAGCCTGCCAGCCGCACTTGGGGGCCCGCCCACATGTGTGCCGGCCACGTGTGCCCGCCCACATGAAACAGTGACCGGGGCGTCACATTATCCCCCACCGAGGGCAGAGCCGTCCTCGGCTCTGATACCATTTGTAAGGCCCACCCCCACAGCACATGATATTGTCCGCTTTGCCGAAGCTCGCGGCTTTAAAAACGTCATGTCTGTTAAGGGAGAAACCCAACATATAACCACCACAACTCCTAGACAACTCTTCCGATGTGGGACAAGTTACGCTACAGTCAACTGCAACAGTAGCTCGCCCAGCACAGTAGCCTGCCAGCCACACTTAGGGGCCCGCCCACATGTGTGCCCGCCCACGTGTGCCTGCCCACATGAAACAGTGACCGGGGCGTCACATTATCCCCCACCAAGGGCAGAGCCATCCTCGGCTCTGATACCATTTGTAAGGCCCACCCCCACAGCACATGATATTGTCTGCTTTGCCGAAGCTCACGACTTTAAAACGCGTCATGTCTGTTAAGGGAGAAACCCAACATATAACCACCATAACTCCAGACAACTCTTCCGATGTGGGACAGGTTACGCTACAGTCAACTGCAACAGTAGCTCGCCCAGCACAGTAGGCTGTCAGCCGCACTTGGGGGCCCGCCCACATGTGTGCCCGCCCACGTGTACCCGCCCACATGAAACAATGACCGGGGTGTCACACATCTGGTGAGGCCTAATATGATGTGTATGAGACCTAGATGATGAAGCCCAATGTGATGTACTTATGCCCTATGTGACGTGGCCCATTATGATGTATATGTGGCCCATAACTGAGACCCGACGTATTGTATGTCAGGCCCATGTGATGTGGCCCATGGTGATGTATGTGAGGTCCATTGTGATGTATGAGAGGCTCATGTGATGCAGCCCATTGTGATGTGTATTAGGCCAATGAGATAAGGCCCATTATGATGTATTTCAGGTCCATGTGATGCCCATTATGTTTTATGTGAGGTCATGGGCCCCACTATATGTTTGGCCCTATGTGGGTCATTCCTTGAGAGCAATGTTAGTTGAATATCCACATTGATGGGCAATGATGGTTAAATGTCCATATTATGACCTTCCCTTAGGCCTCGTTAGGCCCATCCTTGATATGTGGAGTGTACATCATCATCATGCTTAGTATAGCTTCACGATCCATGCCCATGCGCATCATATGTATGCTTGATTGAGGAGTGATTGATCATTGCACATGCTATTGGGGAGATTATTATGGGACTCCTTGAGAGATGGAGTTGCCCCACATGAGCGCGCGATACGCGCAGGTTTGATTAATGGTTGGATGGTATGACTCATGCGTCTTGCATTTTGTAATATGACCACCGTACGCCCTAACGACATCAGGGTTGTGGCCTCCACAGACATGTCGTGGATGTCCAGATGGGACACCGAAAATCTTTTTCTACATGGGGTGTCATATATGTCCCTGGGTGAAAATTCATAAACCTCCGTGGCTAGGAGACCCTCCAATGTCTAGACTGAGTGGATACATGAGCGACCCTTTGCCGAATACCAGTAGGCCGCGTCTTCCACTATGTCGTGATCGGTTAGAAGGAGGTATGGCCTTACCCGCCCGAGGGTAGGGAGCATAGTTAGGCTGAGTTTAACCAGCTCGTAAATGTGTCCGCTATCTACGTGTCGGGTAGATATTGGTTGACTACTGGCCAGATCGATAGTGAGGTCTCTTCCACTTTAATGGTTGCACGTCTAATGGGTGACGATCTGTGTAGAGTGTATTAGACCCCGGTGATGATCCTAGAGATGTACGATACTGATATGTGGACTTATACTCATTTGTTCATTCATTCACTATCTATTCGAGCTAGTGGTGTGCAACTAATTATTATGTGTACCTTCGCAATGGCTAGAATTTCGTTTGGGTGCGCGACCAACCTGAGATCAAGAGTTTACCACATTGAGTCTTGTTATCCAAATTTAGGTATGGGATTGGTTTGGATAGAAGTCCCTTGTGATGGACCCGACAGCTTGGGATACTACGTATTATCATCCCGACTTCACACTCCAGTTTGGTCATTTCATTCACACCACATATTGTATTGCATCTTCAACACATAACATTTGGTTTACTATGCTTCTGTATTGTATAGCCTGAATAAGGTTGACGGTGTTATGGGCTCGCCAAGATTTGCATATTGCATTACATCCAGGACATTTGGCATTTCGGTTGCTATGTTTCTGCATTCATATGACCTTGATGAGGTTGACGGTATTCGTGGCTCGTCAAGATTTACATATTGCATTACATCCTTAGTATATGATATTTGGTTTACTATGTCTCCACATTGCATAGCTGATTTACATTGCTTCCTCAGTATATGATATTAGCTTATTACATTCTTGCATCGCATAGCTTGGATAAGGTTGATGGTATTTATGGACTTACCAGCATGTTTCTACATTGCTTTGATATTAGCTTTTTAGCACTTATATTGCGCACACACTTACACCACCCTCTAAGATTTCTATAAGCTTATGCAAGATAAATGCGTGCAGGTGGTGTTAGGTTGCAGCAGCGTTGAGCTTGGAGCGCGTAACAGTCTTTTGGAGCTTTAATTTTTGATATATGTATATTTCCCTTTCAGCACTGTATTCAACTATTTATATTAGTGGATATGTGATGATGATGTTGCCTTTGTGATTTGGTTAAACTTGTGGTTATGCTTCTTACGACATAAACGTACATTGGAAAAAATCCTCCTTGTAGGATAGCAGGATAGGAATCTAGCGTGTGGGCACTAGGAGCCGAGAATGGAGTATTACGAAGGCTGTCGGCACCATATTTGGTGATCGAGAATTCTGTGAGTCCGATTTTTGAGTTTGGGGCATGACAGAAGTTGGTATCAGAGCATAACTTGGGGATGCCTGAGGATAATATCATGTATCTGCTGATAGCTACCCTTCACTATATGATTGTTGAGAACTTATAATGATTAGGTCCCCGAGTTCGAATAGCTTAGAAACTTTTTGAGATGGCTCCCTACCGTTGAGATTGTGAGGCTGTATAATTTCCAGTTTCGATCGTTTCTGATCCGGGATCCGAGGTTCAGTAAGGGTCACCATTCTGTTGAGGAGGCGTCTTAGGGGCGCGAGGCTGAGATTAGAGAGCATTATCCCCATTTGTTTATAGATTGATTATGCCTTGTATGGTATTGATTATTATATATATATGTCGATGCTTTCTCTTCCCTGCTTTATCATGCGTGATAGTAAATTTCAAAGATGAAATTTTTATTAGGAGGGGAGAGCTGTAAGACCCGTATCCTAGTCCGTACCATTCCATGGACTTCTGCGATCATCCCTGTCGAATTCCAGTGACCCGCGACAAGTAGATAGCATTTGCACGTGACCCTAAGTCACACCCTGTCAACTAGAGTCAACTTGACCTGAGACTTGTACCCTTGTGACCATGCCGTAGCAGCGGTTCCAACGCCGCGTCTCGCACGCCGATGCGATACCCAAGCCAGGAGATGTGGGCCTGCATTTATTTCAAGGAAAACGCTGCGTAAGAGAATCTCTACCAAATATCAAATCAATCAATCAATGTACAAGTCAAGTATATATCCCATCACACACATCCCTCTCTCACCCAAAAGTAAACACAACCATACCTCTCAAGTACACACATCACCCATCACTCCATCCATCACCCATCCCTCTCTCCTTACATCCCCTCTCTCTCTCTCTCATTCTCCACCCATTCTCCTAAGCACCAAGAGAGAGAGCCAATGTCCAAGCATTCCATGAGAAGAGCCAAGTGTGGCCCACTCCCTACCACCCTATCTCCCGTCTCCACCCTTCATCTTCATCTTCTACCATCAAAGGGAAAGCCTAGGAGCTAAGAAGTCCATGGAGCCTAGAAGAAGCGGAATCGATGGGTGTTTTGTAATGTTAGATTGCAATTTTTGTGATGAACCAAGTGGGGCCTACCAAATGATGGTATGGATCCCATTTGGGACCCATCTTGTTGTAAGCGTTGTATATGGCCAACCTAGGGGAGCTCATAGTGGCGGAGCTCCCCCGTCTCACGTTCTCTCTCTCTCTTTCTCTCTCTCTCTCTTTCTCTCTCTTTCATATTTTGCGGCCCACCATGATAAATGTATTTTATCCTCACCGTCCAGTGGTCTGGATTGTGGGAACCACTGTGATGTACCTGTTTTAAATCCATGTCGTCTGTCCGTCGTTGTACACGCAGGCCCACTTTGATGCAATGTTGTATCCACTCCGTGCATCTATGGGTCCCACGTGAGGCGACCATGATCTATGTGTTATATTTCCCCACCATCCAGCTGCTGGATGGTGGGAACCCTCCTTGATGCAAGTATATCCTCGTTGATCATCTGCAGGGCCCACCCGCTGTGTGCATAGGGCCCACCTGATGTGTGCAGGGCCCACTTGATGTATACAAGGCCTGTTGTGATGTATAAGGCGTGTATATGAGGCCCATTATGATTGTATGAGGCCCAATGTGATGTATTTGTGGCCCATTTAGTGAGGCCCATTGGGTGTTTTGTAAGGTTAGATTGCAATTTTTGTGATGAACCAAGTGGGGCCTACCGAATGATGGTATGGATCCCATTTGGGACCCATCTTGTTGTATGCGTTAATTATGGCCCACCTAGGGGAGCTCATAGTGGCAGAGCTCCCCGTCTCATGTTCTCTCTCTCTCTCTCTCTCTCTCTCTCTCTCTCTTCCATATTTTGCGGCCCACCATGAGAATGTATTTTATCCTCACTGTCCAATGGTCTGAACTGTGGGAACCACTGTGATGTACGTGTTTTAAATCCACGTCGTCTGTCTATCGCTGTACATGCAGGCCCACTTTGATGCAATGTTGTATCCACTCCGTGCATCTATGGGTCCCACGTGAGGCCACCATGATGAACCCTCCTTGATGCATGTATATCCTGGCTAATCATCTGCAGGAACCACCTTCTGTGTGCATTGGGCCCACCTGTTGTGTGCAGGGCCCACTTGATGTATACAAGGCGCGTTATGATGTATAAGGCCCACTTGATGTATATGAGGCCCATTGTGATTGTATGAGGCCCAATGTGATGTATTTGTGGCCCATCTGGTGAGGCCCAATATGATGTGTATGAGGCCCAGATGATGAAGCCCAATGTGATGTATTGCCCCACGTGACGTGGCTCATTATGATGTATATGTGGCCCATAAGTGAGACCCGACGTGTTGTATGTCAGGCCCATGTGATGTGGCCCATGGTGATGTATGTGAGGTCGATTGTGGTGTATGAGAGGCCCATGTGATGCGGCCCATTGTGATGTGTATTAGGCCCATGAGATGAGGTCTATTATGATGTATATTTGGTCCATGTGATGCCCATTATGTTGTATGTGAGGCCCTTAAGTGAGGCAATGGGCCCCACTATATGTTTGGCCCATGAGGGCCACTCCTTTGGAGCAATGTTGGTTGAATGTCCACATTGATGGGCAATGATGGTTAAATGTCCACATTGTGACCCTCCCTTAATCTTGTAAAGCCCATTCTTGATATGAGTAGGCCGTCTAGGCCCATCCTTCATATGTGGAGTGTACATCATCATCATGCTTAGTATAGCTTCAAGATCCATGCTAATGCGCATCATATGTATGCTTGATATGAGGAGTGATTGATCATAACACATGCCATTGGGCAGATTATTATGGGACTCCCTGAGAGACGAAGTAACCCCACATGAGTGCGTGTACGAGCAGGTTTGATGCATGGCTGGATGGTATGACTCATGCATCTCGCATTTTGTGATATGACCACCGTACGCCCTAGTGACATCAGACGCTCCAACGTCTAGACTGAGTGGATACATGAGCGTCCGAGTGCCGAATACCAGTAGGCCGCGTCTCCCACTGTGTCGTGATCGGTTTGAAGGAGGTGTGGCCTTACCCGCCTAAAGGTAGAAGCATAGCTAGGCTGAGTTTAACCAGCTCGTAAATGGGTCCGCTATCGACGTGCCGGGTAGATATTAGTTAACTACTGGCCAGGTGGATAGTGAGGTCTTTTCCACTTGCATGGTTGCTTGTCCAGTGGACGGCAATCTGTGTTGAGTGTACTAGACCCCGGTGATGATCCCAAAGATGTACGGTACTGATATGTGGACTTGTACTCATTCATTCATTCACTTACTATCCACTCGAGCTGGTGGTGCGCAACTAATTGTTATGTGTACCTTCGCAATGGCCAGGATTTCGTTTGGGCGCGCGACCAACCTGAGATCAGGAGTTTACCACATTGAGTCTTGCTATCCAAATTTTGGTATAGGACTGGTTTGGATAGAAGTCCCTTGTGATGGACCCCACAGCTTGCGAAACTACGTACTATCATCCCGACTTCACACTCCAATTTGGTCATTTCATTCACACCGCATATCGCATTACATCCTCATCACATAACATTTGGTTTACTATGCTTTTGTATTGCATAGCCTGAATAAGGTTGTTGGTATTATGGGCTCTCCAGGATCTGCATATTGCATTACATCCATGGCATTTGGCATTTGGGTTGCTATGTTTCTGCATTCATATGGCCTTGATGAGGCTGACGGTATTCGTGGCTCGTTAGGATTTGTATATTGCATTACATTCTCAGTATATGATATTTGGTTTACTATGTCTCCGCATTGCATAGCTGATCTACATTGCTTCATCAATATATGATATTGGCTTATTATGTTCTAGCATCGCATAGCCTGGATAAGGCTGATGGTATTTATGGACTTACCAACATGTTTCCGCATTACTTTGATGTTACATTTTTGACACTTATATTGCACACACACTTACACCACCCTTTAAGCTTTCTATATGCTTATGCACGATAGATGCGTCAGGTGGCGTTAGGTTGCAACAGCGTTGAGCTTGAAGCATGTAGCGGTCTTCTGGAGCTTTGATTTTTGATATATGTATATTTCTCTTTCAGCACTGTATTCAACTGTTTATATTAGTGGATATGTGATGATGATGTTGCTTTTATGATTTGGGTAAACTTGTGGTTATGCTTCTTACGATATAAATGTACGTTGGAAAAAATCCTCCTTGTAGGACCCTAGGATCGGAATCTAGCGTATGAGCGCTAAGAGCCGAGAATAGGGTACTGCGGAGGCTGTTAGCACCAGATTTGGTGATCAGGAATTCTGTGAGCCCGGTTTATTAGTTTAGGGCTTGACAGCTCACCACGAATCGGGGTGGCCACCCCAAAATTGGACAACAGGCGGGGTTGCCCACCCTGAATCGGTGTGGCCACATCAAAATTGGACAGCAGGCAGCGTTGCCCACCCTGAATTGGCATGGCCACGCCACCCCCTGTCCAACAATATTATGCGTATTCAGATTTTGACAGTTTCAGTGCACTGACTTAAAAAATTCATATATATTATTTTACAACTCCGATTTAGGTGATTCAAAATGCAGATTGAAGGTTGATAAGTCTAGTTTAATTTTAGGGCATTTTGAAAATTGTACCAAAAATCTTGGTTTCAGACAGTTGGTACTTATAGAAATTTTAGAATTTTTTTAGAACTAGAAATGTAATAAAATTTAGTGGGGCTAAAGTAGTCTTGATGATGAACTACTTGAAAAATAATAAAAAATAATCTAATAATTGAAAGTGCTAAAAATATTATATGAAATAGACTTATTGAAACTGAAAATTTCTACAACTACGTGTTATCAATGGATCGCACATATCTTTTTCATCTTAGATTTGTTATATTCAGTGTGTTCTTAGTAATTGCTTCTAATCATACTAGGAATCATAATATATTATTAAATTAAGATTTTCTACTTTTAGTATATTTTATTAATACGGGTAGTTTCAAGTATAGTTGAATTATGGTTCTTGATTAGGGTGATTTGATGTGAATTACCATTTTCACTAATTACGAGTAGGCCACACTATGAATTTCTCAGCTAATCCAGACCCTAATCATTGTGCACAAGAAATCTCCCTACCAAATTCATTTTAGAAATGCCTTGATTATCCGAACAAATTCTAAACCGCTCATTAGTGGGCTTCTAAACTCGAGGCAATAGAAAGACGTTCATCTTAGTGGGCTCGACGTCCATCGCAGGTGGTGAACTAAGAAAGTACCCAAAAGTACTTAATTTGGGCTAGAGGCCAAGTTCTTAGAATACATGAATGGCTTATGCTGAAATTTGAAACTTAAGTGGTTCGCGAAATTGTGACTTTTTGACCATTAGATTAGAAAACAACTTGAGGTATGAGTTAAAGATATTTCCCTGCTCATATCCATATAGCCACGGCCCCGATCAAGCACCGATGAACGGTAATCACAAGTGGGGTCCCTACGGTTGATTAAGCGTTTGATTACCACCCGGTTGTAATGAAATGTAGATCCCTTAGCAGGGCACCTACTTCATGGTGTAAATAAGCCAGTGGGCCCCCGTAAGGCCCTGTAAGTTAAAAATAGCTTCCCCTAGGGAAAGTTTATTAGAAAAATGGGCACCTGGGCTATTTTTAACCATTCCTGGCACTATAAATAGCCCTAATTCCCACTCTCTCACTCCCATACGAAATTTCAGTTGCAACAATGGGGGGAGAGAGGAGAAGAGGGGGAGAAGGTGTAGGAGGGGGTTAATTGGAGCATTTGCCCCATCCCTGCTAGCCCGCGACATAGTCGTGATCCCACCGCACCGCCAGAATTGAACTGATGACAAATAGAGGTAACTATTGAGCCTTTTCTTGAGATTTAGGCCTTAAAGGCTGATTGTATGTGCCCTTGCAAACTAACCTCGCTAGCATAGGGCACAGGCAAACCGATCCACGGGACCCTAGCCCTAGGAGCAGGTCTAAAAGTCGACGTACCACTTTAAGGTGCAGACATTACCCCTAGGTTATTGTTTATCGAACCCATATGATGATTAATGATTTGTATAGTGAATAGATGTTTGCTTGTTAATGCGTACTCGTATGGTCGTTTGCCTTCCTTAAATCGCTAATCATGTGTAATGTGCATGAACATTCAATTGAATGTTAGAATAGGTTGAAATTACTAAATTTATTGTCCTGCTTCATGTTTTCCACCTACATATGCACTAAATTTTCCTTACCTCATGTGAATTACGATGATTAGTGGTAGTACGCCTACTTGTTTGATAAAATGCCCAAATCAAGTAAAATTTTCCTGATTTGTTGTTTTGTACTCTTTCTTATAGATGCGAAAATTAATTTATTAAGTATATTGATTGATTGCGGTAATTTGGTTATTCGGGTTAGCCAGCTTACGAGGGCAACCCCATTTGAGTCGGCCACCTTAGTCCAGTCCAATTGACCCGGGTTGAATGCGGACAACAGATAGTAGTCGGACTACACGGGATGCTTGTAACTAGTGCCAGTTGCGCCGAGGTCCGCCCGAGTCAACCGAACTAGTCTACTAACTGACCAACAATATGTGTCCACTATGTACGATCATGGCTGCCTAAATCTGGAGCACCCCATACCCATGAGAGGCCTACTAATAACCATTAGTGATATGATCCCCAAGTCTCAGGAGCCTGACATGGTAGTATGGGACACTGTGTTCATGTTGTCGACCAACGTTAGGGTGACGAGCCTCCCCATAATGACCAATAAGCAACCAATAAGGTTGTAATACCTAAGTCAAATGGCATTGGATCCTAAGGTGTCCACCATCAGACCCGCCCGAGGACCCTAATGAGCTAGCCATGAAGGAATTAAAAATACAAAATCCCGGAAACCAACATCAAGTGATGTCGAGAGGGCACTTTCACAAGTTGTGAAATGATGCTAACATGGACATAGTTGAACCTAGGTATGACCAAGGACTGAAGCAAATCCCAGAAGTTTATCCAACTCGAAAATGTTCGGATAAAACCAAATGAGGCTAGACCAAACACTGTAAGTCCGTCAGGCTCGAAACTATAAGGAATTGTTCATCTTACTGGGCTTGACGCCCATTACGGATGAAAAATCAGGATAGCGCCCATAACTGCTCAACTTGGACTAGAGATTAGGTGCTTGAGATACGTGAATCCCTTAGGCTAGAATTGAGAATTTTAGTAAAAAGGACCTCTCAGCTCTTTCGTGAAGTTGCGGTCCTCCGACCATCATACCGCGACCGAACCCGACGAACGAGCTATGGATATTTCCCTGCTCATTTCCATATAACTGTGGCCCTGATCGATCGACGATGACCATCCCGATAAATCGAGGCGTCCACTCAAGGCCAAAATGTTACAAACTGGAGATCTCATGATGAGAAATCTTTTCCATGTCATGGATGAACCGATGGGCCCCGGTAGGGTCCTTTAAATCCAAAACTGACTACGCCCAGGGTAAGCCCGATAGAAAAGGTAGGCTTGGGGTCGTTGCACACACATTTGGCCCTATATAAAGCCAAATTCAGAACCCCCCTCACTCCCATACGAATTTAATTGTTAAAGGAGGGAGTGAGAGTGTTAGAATTCACAAACTCACCTATTGTATGTGCTCACTTGGTATTGACAAACCCAGACGGATCAGGATAGGGCCATTGACAGGTAACGGTACTCCGGCTTCCCAAACCTTGCTGGATGAACAGATCTAATTAAGTACCTGGATAACATGAGCATTCATCACATTGCATTAGCATAGGCTGTGGCGACTGGGGAGTAGGGGTTGCTGGTTAAGGGAGTGTTGGCATTTGTGTATGAGCTATTGGAGACGCTTACGAGGGAGTGTTGGAAAGCGAGGACATGCATCATTCCATATTGGCATACTTGTGCACTAATGAAAGTACTTAGGATTTGGTTGTCAATGTGCTTTACCATTAATCATGCTTGTGGAATTGATAATATGTGTAGCTTAATGTTAATGGAACCACTGAGTTGATCACTCACTCCCACTCTGGGATGATATTTTAAAACACCAACCAGACTCGATGTTAGATGCAGGTACCCTGGTGTAACGCCCTGAAAATCGGGGGTCGAGCATAAACTCAACTCCCAAGTTCCAACGCATCACTTATGCAACATAATGAATGATGATTGAATGTTGTCTGTATTAGTGCATTGACCATGAGTGAGATTAAGCCAAAACAGCATATCATACTCTAGAGACAAGTGAGATAGCAAGCGGAAGACTGATAGATATATAAACTATATAAATTGTGGTGAGTCTCCAGAGTGTGATAATGTTACTAGGTTAACTATTTACAAGTACAATTCCAAAATATACCAAATTGATGAAGTGTAATGTATTCTATCCCAAATACCATAGCCCCGTCAATGCAATTCCAGGTCTTCATAGATCCGTCAGAGAGTTACATGTAGGAGAACTCCTCCTCAACATCATAGTAGTAGTCCGGCTCTGCTTCATAAGCATCGCCATCACCTGCAGCTAAGACAGTCTGGTTGGTGTTGCAAGCACCGTCCCATAACGTGGGAGTGAGTGATCAACTCAGTGGAACAATAAAGCATAGGTTAACATGTTATCAATTCAGTCAAGCAGTAATGATAAAGCAGTACAATCAAACAATTCTAAATACTCTTATTAATGCAAGTATGAATGCAGTCATGATGCATGCCCTCACCAACATACTCCCTCATGCGACACCATCTTACGTCCGCGGCATGCGTTCATCCCTCAGTGCTCCACATCTTCCAGGCACATGCAGTGCGATGATGAGCATGATTACCGAGTTGTTATTAGTCATTTTCATACAACAGTATTGGGAAACTAAGGTACCTCCCTTATATCATTCCCAAACAATGATCCATTCTAGGGTCGTCAATCCTAGATAATCTCATACGATGATGCGGTTCTAAGTCGCTGTAAAGGGTTGTTAGAGCTGTTACACGCACTCGTTGCACCACTCCCCCATCACCTTATCAATACAGGCCTAGTTTATACTCTGTTTACTACGGAAAGGCTTGTCGCCTCTCCGCAGATTCAGAGTATGCTCGAGGTCACTACACTGGGTATGGTCAGGGCTGCCAGGGCTGTTACACGGAATCGTTGCACCACTCCCCCATCACCCATCAAAGCAATGTAGGCCGACAGCTCAAATATAGTGTCCCATACCACCATAATTGGCTCACGAGTCTGGTTGCTCAATGGTCACTACGGGGAGGCTCGTGGCCCCAGCGTAGGCCGACAGCTCGACCACGGTGTCCCATACCACCATGCCCGGCTCATGAATCTTAGCGGATCGAGGTACCAAGGTTAACGGGGTTGCACTGGTAAGTTCGGTACCTTAGGTTCAAGCAGTAGCGTCCAAACATGGTGAACATACATTAGACAGATCGGGTTACTTAACGATCTCGGCTAGCTCGAGCGCACGACAAGTTGAACGACATGAAGTGTAAAAGCACTTCGCGTGGCCAACCACTATCGCCAACCGAAGTACGACTCGGGTTCATCGAACACATCTCACGTGGCGAAGGAATCTCAGCCACAAATTCACTCCCAATGCCGATTGTCTGGACTATACAATAGCCCCGATCACATTCAATTGCAACAAAAATATCCTAAAAGACAGTTAAAGCAGTAATGAACTAAGATTTTAAATCATACAATCAAAAGTCCGATATTGTCCGCTTAAGGTTGCTAGGGCTATTGCACAGAATCGTTACACCACTCCCCCATCACCCTTCACGGCTTTTACGGAATACAACTTAAACATGTGAAGTAGTCAGAGTAGAATTAACTAAACAAGTAATTCAAACATATTAACAAGCATGTTATAAAACACAATGCAAACAGGAAATCCAAACACATACATTTCATAAACTAATAAGTGATTAAACTAAACAACTTACATGAAGGAAATCATACACATCACTAAGGTAGTTGAGAATCCTATCTCAATACTTACTCAAGGCACTACTAGATTAAGTACATACTTATACAAGCATTTTCACAAACACTTAGACTACACATTCCAACCTACCTATAATAGCTAGTTAAAACACAAGTCGTAGCGAATCCTTTCACAAAGGATTGCCACATGAACCACGATCATGCATTCACGACCAATAGTTATGGCAAGCATAAATCATAGTTCCATATTCATTCGAGCATTTCTACAAACACTTAGGCTACAATTAGCACATACACGACGTATGTTAATATAACAGGTGTTAGGCTAATCCGTTCACCCAGAAGTTGATACACATGTATCTAGCATACCTAGACAACAATTAATCATGTAAAGCACAAATCCGTATTTCATACGTATACGGTATTTTCTATAAATACAAGGAATACAGTATATTCAACATAGTTAACGTATAACTGAAAAATGAAACGGACAGCACTTTGTACATGTGCAATTGCATGCAGATCATGAATCTATCATTATCTGACATTGAAAGTGTTGAAAACCATAACCTATACATCTAAAGTCCGCACCTTATGCTGTAGAATCGTAACGAAGTAGATAAAATCTCTAAGTCTTCGTCTACGGCAGTATATCAACCTATAGCACGGGATATGTTAGCTATTTTGCTACTTGAATCAATTCAAACCCTAAAATAGGTTAGAGTTAGGGTTTTCTTACCTAGAAATGAAGCCGGAATCGTCGGGAAAGCGATTAGAACGGAATGGTTAAGCTTGTTGATCGACAGGGTAGAACGGCAGGAAGAATCTCCCACCTCTCCCACACTTTCTCTCTCTTTTCTCTCTTCTCTCTCCTAGGTTTTCCCAAATTCGTATGGAATGAGAGAGTGAGGGTTTAAGGTCCTTATATAGGTCCAAAACTCACCAAAATAGACTTCAGGTCAAGGTATACTTAGGTTATAACCAAAGCGAGTCTGTTCTGTCTCAACGGAGCACTTCTAGAAGCCCCTCTTGAACCAAAGGTCGGACTTAAGCTCACTAACACTGGATCTAGGTTCAGCTGAGGTTTTGTTCCAGTCGGGTTTCCAGATCGCACGCGGCGGACCGGTTTCAGTTCAACGGTCAGCGAAACTTGATCAGAGATTTCAAGTACACTGACACGTAGGGGCAAATATCCCTGATCCGAGGGTGTAATCTGGCCTGATTCTGACGGTCGGAATCCTTATAACTGATCCGCAAGCGACACGTGCCAGATTACTTAAATTTATATTTTATTTTTTAATTAATTTCACCTTTCTCACACTCCTCACTCCGGGCTCAAGTGAATAGCACTGGAACACTATCTGAATTTGATTTCTGAGATGGTTGTCAAGCCAAGCAAGGCGGTCCTAATTCTATAACTTCGTATTATTCAGACTTCCGACGTGCGGTCCAGATCTGATACGGAGTTTTGTGATGCTCTCGAGAGCAGTCGGGTAATGAGATTAATCCTAGATTTTAGGGTAACCTAGCGTCAATGATTTTATAAGTTTTGGGTCTTGCAGATCGTATTTAAAGTGATTAGTGCGGATTTCGTATGAACTCTAGTTTAACACTAGTCAATCCTCGTCCAATTTCTAAAGGATTTAATCCTGAGTGACATCTACTCGAGGTGGGACTCGAGTCTTTGTACGGAATGATCAGCATCACCTAGACTTTAAGATTTGTGTCTAAAATGAAAGCACTTAGACGAGTTTGAAGGATAAGATAGTGAAAGGTGAGATTTGTGAAGGAAAGGTGAGGTTTTCAAGAGAATGGTTTGAAGAAGGGATTTAAGACCTTTGAATTTAGTGTTTGAGAAGTTAATCAGATGTTAGGATTGACCCATCGCCTAAGGACGTCTAACTCCAGGTTGGTAAAAATCCGGGATGTTACACCTGGAGTCCGATGCACTGGAGGAGGCATATGTGGGCTCAGAGGAGTTGGTCTCTTACTTCCAAGCACTTGGAGGGCGGATGTAGGGCAACATTGAAGCACTGATGGAACCCTAGGGCGGACTCATTTTATTTTCTCTCTGTTTTTTTTTTTTTTTTGGAATAAGTACTCATATCCTGCCTAGCTTTTGCTACGTAGTCTGAAGAAATGCGTACATTGTCTATTTAGTTGATATGTTTTGGATTGCTTCCTTCAGAATATGACATGCTATTTGGTCTAAAATCATGCTGCCCTGATACCTGACAAAAACCACTTACTCTTGCATTCTCATGAAAGCATATGTGACACCCGGGACCTCGGGAGTCGAGTATAGCTTGACCCCTGAAGTTCAGGGCATTACAGGTTGGTATCAAAGCATGCCGTTGCGATCAAGCTAGACAGTGAGATGGGAATTAAATATAATGAACATGCAGACGTAGATGAAACTTAACTTAAGAACAAGGAACCATAGACAAACTCCCTTAAGATATACCTAGACTGAATTACCATTTAAAAATGGACAGTGGTAGGTCATTCGATTAATTCGGGTGGGGCCCGCTACTACCCCGAAGGGATCGTGTGATGGGTGCTGCGACTAGATTAGAAGGAGAGATGAAGGAAAGACCAATTAGTGGACCAATTAGGATGCAGACCTGCTCGGTTGGACCGAGTAGAGTCCAGAGGGACTCGGTTGCACCGAGAAAACCTCAACCAACCGAAATCCCCCTTGAGAAAATTGTATCCAGACCTGCTCAGTTGCACCGAGCATTACTCGGTTGCACCGAGTCAAGAGGGACTCGGTTGCACTGAGAAAACCTTGAGCAACCGAGCACCCCCTTAGAGGAAAATCGGCCAAGGCTTGCTTGGTCGCACCGAGTGCCACTTGCAGTACAAGAAATAGGGCTTTTACCGACGAAATGTTTGTCGACGAAATAATTTTCATCGGTAAACCAGTACTTCTACCAATGAATTTTTTTTCATCGGTAAAACACTACTTTTACCAACAAAAAAAACAATTCGTCGGTAAAAAACTATTTCCGACGAAGGTTTCGTTGGTAAAAATAAATATTCCCAACGAACCAGATAGTCCGTTGGTAAATGTTTTCCCGACAGCTGAAAACCGTCGGTAATAATGTTTTTACCAACGAAATTTTTCGTCGGGAATAATGTTATGTTTTTACCAACGAACAAGAGCCATTGGTAATACTGTTATATTTTTAACTTGTAAATTTTTGCTAATGGTTTTACCGACGAACGAAAACTGTTGGGAATAATCGTCTATTTTTTTTACCGACCACAAAAATCGTCCGTAATACTTGTATTTTTACCGATGAGCCAAAATCGTCAGTAACATTCGTATAATGTTTTTTACCGACGAACGAGAGCCATTGGTAATAATGTCATATTTTTAAGTTGTCAATTTTCGCTAATGCTTTTTACCGATGAACGACAGCCGTCGGCAATAAACGCCTAAATTTTTTTACTGACAAAACAAATCGTCGGTAATACTTATATTTTTACCAACGAACCAAAATCGTCGGTGAAAATCGCGTAATGTTTTTTACCGACGAACGAGTGTCGTCGGTAATAATATCATATTTTTAACTTGTCAATTTTCGCTAATGATTTTTACCGACGAATGAAAGTCATCGGCAATAATTGCCTCAATTTTTTTACTAATGAAACAAATTGTCAGTAATACTTATATTTTTACCAACGAACCAAAATTGTCGGAAAAAATCGCGTAATGTTGTTTACCGATGAATGAGAGCCATCGGTAATAATGTATATGTGGCCCATAAGTGAGACCCGACGTGTTGTATGTCAGGCCCATGTGATGCAGCCCATGGTGATGTATGTGAGGTCCATTGTGATGTATGAGAGGCCCATGTGATGCGGCCCATTGTGATGTGTATTAGGCTCATGAGATGAGGTCCATTATGATGTATATCAGGTCCATGTGATGCCCATTATGTTGTATGTGAGGCCCTTATGCGAGGCCATGGGTCCCACTATATGTTTGGCCCTATGAGGGCCACTCCTTGGGAGCAATGTTGGTTGAATGTCCACATTGATGGGCAATGATGGTTAAATGTCCACATTATGACCTTTCCTTAGGCCTCGTTAGGCCCATTCTTGATATGAGTAGCCCGTTTAGGCCCATCCTTGATATGTGGAGTGTACATCATCATCATGCTTAGTATAACTTCACAATCCATGCCCATGCGCATCTTTTGTATGCTTGATATGAGGAGTGATTGATCATAGCACATGTCATTGGGTAGATTATTATGGGACTCCCTGAGAGACAGAGTTGCCCCCCATGAGCGTGCGGTACGCGTAGGTTTGATGCATGGCTAGATGGTATGACTCGTGCATCTCGCATTTTGTGATATGAACACCGTACGCCCTAGCGACATCAGGGCCGTGGCCTCTACAGACATGTCGTGGATGGCTAGATGGGACACCGAAAATCTTTTTCTACATGGGATCCCTAGGTGAAAGTCCGTAATCCTCCGTGGCTAGGAGACACTCCAACGTCTAGACCAAGTGGATACATGAGTGCCCGAGTGCTGAATACTAGTAGGCTGCATCTCCTACTGTGTCGTGGTCGGTTTAAAGAGGGTGTGGCCTTACCCGCTTGAGGGTAGGGGGTATAGCTAGGCTGAGTTTGACCAGCTCATAAATGGGTCCGCTATCGACATGCCGAGTAGATATTGGCTAACTACTGGCCAGGCGGATTGTGAGGTCTCTTCCACTTGCATTGTCGCTCGTCCAGTAGGCGGCGATCTGTGTAGAGTGTACTAGACCCTGGTGATGATCCCAAAGATGTACGGTACTGATATGTGGACTTATACTCATTCATTCATTCATTCACTATCCACTCGGGCTGGTGGTGGGCAACTAATTGTTATGTGTACCTTTACAATGGCCAAGATTTCTTTTGGGCGTACGACCAACCTGAGATCAGGAGTTTATCACATTGAGTCTTGCTATCCAAATTTATGTATGGGACTGGTTTGGATAGAAGTCCCTTATGATGGACCCCACAACTTGCGATATTACGTACTATCATCCCGACTTCACACTCCAGTTTGGTCATTTCATTTGCACCACATATTACATTACATCCTCAACACAGCATTTGGTTTACTATGCTTCTGTATTGCATAGCCTGAATAAGTTTGATGGTATTATGGGCTCGCTAGGATCTGCGTATTGCATTACATCCATGACATTTGGCATTTGGGTTGCTATATTTCTTCATTCATATGGCCTTGATGAGGCTGACGGTATTCGTGACTCGTCAGGATTTACATATTTCATTACATCCTCTGTATATGATATTTGGTTTACTATGTTTCCACATTACATAGCTAATCTACATTGCTTCCTCAATATATGATATTGGCTTATTATGTTCTTGCATCGCATAACCTGGATAAGGGTGATGGTATTTATGGACTTACCAGCATATTTCCGAATTGCTCTGATATTGCATTTTTGGCACTTATATTACGTACACAGTTACACCACCCTCTAAGCTTTGTATAAGCTTATGCACGATAGATGCGTGTAGGTGGCGTTAGGTCGTAGCAGCGTTGAGCTTGGAGCGTGTAGCGGTCTTATGGAGCTTTGATTTTTGATATATGTATATTTCTCTTTCAGCACTGTATTCAACTGTTTATATTAGTGGATATGTGATGATGATGTTGCCTTTATGATTTGGGTAAACATGTGGTTATGCTTTTTACGAGATAAATGTACGTTGGAAAAAATCCTCCTTGTAGGACCCTAAGATCGAAATCTGGTGTATGGGCGCTGAGAGCCGAGAATGGGGTACTACGTAGGTTGTCAGCATCGGATTCGGTGATCGAGAATTCTGTGAGCCTGGTTTCCGAGTTTGGGGCATGACATCCTACCCCGAATCGGGGTGGCCACACAAAAATTGGATAGTAGGCGGGGTTGCACACCCCAAATCACTGTGGCCACATCAAAATTGGGCAGCAGGCGGCGTTGCCCACTCCAAATCGGCGTGGCCACGCCACCCCCTATCCAGCAATATTATGCATATTCAGATTTTGATAGTTTCAGTGCATTGACTTCAAAAATTCAAATATTTTATTTTACAACTTCGATTTAGGTGATTCAAAACGCAGATTGAAGCTTGATAAGTCTAGTTTAATTTTAGGGCATTTTAAAAATTGTACTAAAAATCTTGGTTTCAGACAGTTGGTACTTCTGGAATTTTTAGAAGTTTTTAAGAACTAGAAATGTAATAAAATTTGGTGGGGTTAAAGTAGACTTGATGATGAACTACTTGAAAAATAATAAAAATAATCTAATAGTTAAAAGTGCCAAAAATATTATATGAAATAGACCTATTGAAACTAAAAATTTCTACAACTACACGTTATCAATGGGTCGCACATATCTTTTTCATCTTAGATTTGTTATATTCAGCGTCTTCTTAGTAATTACTTCTAATCATACTAGGAATCATTATATATTATTAAATTAAGATTTCCTATTTTTAGTATATTTTACTAATACGGGTAGTTTCAAGTATAGTTGAATTATGGTTCTTGATTAGGGTGATTAGATCTAAATTACCATTTTCAGTAATTACAAATAGGCCACACTATGATTTTAGCTAATCTAGACCCTAATCATTGCGCACAATAAATCTCCCTACCAAATTCATTCTAGAAATGCCCTGAATATCCGAACAAATTCTAAACCGCTCATTAGTGGGCTGCTAAACTCGAGGCTATAAAAAGACATTCGTCTTAGTGGGCTCGACGTCCATTGCGGGTGGAGAATTAAGAAAGTACCCAAAACTACTTAACTTGGGCTAGAGGCCAAGTGCTTAGAATACTTGAATGCCTTACGCTAAAATTTGAAACTTAAGTGAAATAGACCCCACTCTTTCACGAAATTGTGACTTTTCGACTGTTAGATCACAAAACAACTTGAGGTATGAGTTAAAGATATTTTCCTGCTCATATAGCCATGGCCCCGATCGAGCACCGATGACTGCCAATCGCAAGTGGGGCCCCACGGTTGATCGAAGCGTCTGATTACCGCCCGGTTGTGATGAAATGTAGATCCCATAGCAGGGCACCTACCCCATGGTGTAAATAAGCTAGTGGGCCCACGGAAGGCCCTATAAGTTGAAAATAGCCTCCCCTAGGGCAAGTTTATTAGAAAAACGAGCACCTGGGCTATTTTTACACATTCCTGGCACTATAAATAACCCTAATTCCCACTCTCTCACTCCCATACGAAATTTCAGTTGCAATAAAGGGAGGAGAGAGAGGAGAAGAGGGGAGAAGATGTAGGAGGGGGTTGATTGGAGCATTCGCCCCATCCCTGCTAGCCCACGACGTAGCCATGATCCCACCGCACCGCCAGAATTGCCCTGATAACAAATAGAGGTAACTAATGAGCCTTTTCTTGAGATTTGGACCTTAGAGGCTGATTGCATATAACGCCCTGAATTTCGAGGGTCGAACAAAACCCTATTCCCGAGATTCAGAACATCACTTATGTCTTGTGGATGATGATATTTAGATTTCTTTCATGTTAATGAGTTAAACATGAATGGGATTATACTAGACAACACAACATACTCTGGATTTAATTAAGTTAAGCAAGTGTGGAATTCTAAGCATGTCTATTGTAACACCCTAAATTTCGAGGGTCGAGTAAAGCTCTACTCCCGAGATTCAAAACATCACTTATGCATTTGGATGATGATATTCAGATTTCCTTCATGTTAATGAATTAAGCATGCATGGGATTATACTAAAGAACACATCATACTCCTGAGTTAATTCAGTTAAGCAAGCGCGGAAGTCTAAAACATATCTATTTAAGTATGCAGGTGTTTCACAAAATTTCCTCCAGAGTATGAGTATATAACCGGGTTCAATATATACATGTATAGTTTCAAAATGTACAAAAAGTGGTAGCGTAAATATGTCCAACTAAGGCCTGATGTCTAGTGTCCCCTGCACAATGGTCTGTGGTCTACATCGACCCGCCTGAGAGTTGGAAGTAGGAGAATTCCTCCTCCTCATCCAAGAAGTCCTGCTCCATTGCATAGACTTCATCTGTACCGGCATCTACATCAGAGTCTAGTTAGTGCTTTAAAACAACGTCCCAGAGTGGGAGTGAGTGATAAACTCAGTGGTTCTATAAGGTAAAAGTTACACATGTTATCAAGTCAATCAAAACAGTAATGATAAGGCAATCATAACAATCACTTCCTAACTACTCTTTTTAATGTAGGAATGGGGTGCAAGTAATGATGCATGCCCTCACATCAATGCTCCCTCACACGCGACTCCAATAACCTATTTTGCATATGACAACACTTCCTCAAAACGGTGCAACTCCAACACCTTCTTGGCACATCCTAACTAATGTAGTGCGATCCATGGTCGTGTTAGCCAAGTAATTAATTAAGCTCATTCATACGGTAAGTTTGGGAAGCTAGGGTACCTCCATTTATATCATTGACCCAAATCGAACACTCGACATCAAACAACCGTAGTGGTCCTACTCCTGTGCTCTGGATCCATCTACGTTCGTCACTCCTAGTTAAACACATACGATAGGCAAGTTGTAGGTTCGTTAGTCCTAGTCAAACGCATACGATAGTCAAGTTGCTAAAAGTTGTGCTTGCAGTCATTACTGGGAGGCTCGTCACCCCAGTGTAGGCCGACAACACGAACACAGTGTCCCATACCACCATGCCCAGCTCACGAGTCTTAGTTGTTCACTGGTCACTATGGGGAGGATCGTCACCTAATTGTAGGCCGATAGCTAAAATACGATGTCCCATACCGCCATGCCCGGCTCATGAGTCTTAGTGGATCATTGTACCATGGTTAAAGTGGATCTTTTCATTGGTGAGGGGTACCATAGATTCAAGCGGTCGCGTCCATACATGGTAAACACACAACAGGTCAATCGGTTCATTAGGCAAGCTTGATTGGTACGAGCGTACGCTGACTTAATCGACATGGAGCGCGTAAGCACCCCTGGTGGCCCAGCCACTGCCAACAATCATTGTGCGACTCGGATTCATCAAGTATGCCCAAGGTGGCAAGACTAAATCAGCCACCCAAATAAGGACTTTTTACCGATTTTCTGGGCTACGTTTGTAGCCCCAATTGTCACACCCCAAACCCGGAAATCGGATTCACAGGAATTCCAATTGCCGAATCCGGTGCCGACAGCCTCCGTAGTGCCCCATTCTCGGCTCCCAGCGCCCATATACCAGGTTCTGATCTTGGGATCCTATAAGGAGGATTTTTCAACGTTCATTTATCTCGTAAGAGGCATAACTACAAGTTTACCCAAATCACAAAGGCAACATCATCATCACATATCTACTAATATAAACATTTGAATATAATGCTGAAAGGGAAATACACATGTCGAAATCAAATTCCCAGAAGTCAGCTACATGCTCCAAGCTCCCCATTGCTGCAACTAACATCACTTGCATGCATTTATCGTGCATAAGCTTATAGAAAGCTTAGAGGGTAGTGTAAGTGTGTGCACAAGGTATGTGCCAAGTATTCAATACAATGTCATAATTATACAACATCGGAAATACTGGTAAGATTATGAATCATACGATATCAAAGTAAGTGAAAATATTGACAAGTCCATGAGTTAATCAATATTAGAATACGTAATACAGACCAGCTACGCAAATGATGAGTCATAAAGAGCCAAAATATTAGATGTCGAAGATGCAATGCAATATACAAATTCCTGATGAGTTCAAGAATAAAGTCAGCCGTGTCTAGATTGTATAAAAGCAAAAACACAGTAACCCAGAGTGTCATATGCCGCGGATGTAATGCAAAGTGCGGTGCGAATGAAATGACCATGCTAGAGTGTGAAGTCGGGATGATAGTACGTAGTATCGCAGGCTATGGCGTCCATCACAAGGGATTTCTATCCAAACCAGTCCCATACCTAAATTTGGATAGTCAGACTCAATGTGGTAAACTTCTGATCTTAAGTTAGTCGAGCGCCCCAACCGAAATCCTGGCCATTATGAAGGTACACGTAACAAATAGTTGCGCACCACCAGCCTGAGTGGTTAGTGAATGAATGAATGAATGAGTATACAACTCCTGCTCAATAAGACCACATATCAGTATAGTTCATCTCTAGGATCATCTCCGGGGTCTAGTACACTCTATACAGCTTGTCGCCCCATCAAGCTCACAACTGCGTAAGTGGAAGAGATCTCACTATCTGCCAGGCTAGTAGTTAGCCAATATCTACTCGGCACGTCGAAAGCGGACCCATTCATGAGCTGGTCAAGCTCAGCCTAGCTATGCCTACTCCCTCAGGCAGGTAAGGCCACACCCCCTCCCAACCGACCACGACACAGTGGGAGACACGACCTACTAGTATACGACCCTCATGCGCTCATACATATCCACTCAGTCTCGACGTTGGGGCGTCCTCTGGTACCAAGGGGGTTTATGGATTTTCACCCAGGGCCATCTATGGCAACCCGATGCTAATAATAGATTTTCGGTGTCCCATCTGGCCATCCACGATATGCTTGTGGAGGCTACGACCCTGATGTCACTTAGGCGTATAGTAATCACAATGCAAGATGCATGAGTCATACAATCCAGTCATGCATCAATCCTGCACATACTGTGCGCTCTTGTGAGATAACCTCCGCCTATCAGGGAGTCTCATAACAACCTGCTCAATTAATATATGCAATGGTCAACCACATCTCATATCAAACATGCATATGATGCGTATAGGCATGTATCATGATGCTATGCTGTCACATACTCATAATCGGTATTGGTAACCAACATCGATAATCAACATCAATAATCGGCCTAACAAAGGGCCTAAGGGAAGGTCACAATGAGGACTTTCAACTATCATTGCCCATCGATGTGGACATTTAATCAACATTGCTCCCAAGGAGTGGCCCATACAAGGGATTCATACACAACGTAACGGGTCATACATACATCGCATTGGGCCTCAACCATGGGCCTTGAATACATCACAATGGGCCTCGTCCATGGGCTTCAAATACACAATAGGTGGGCCCTACACATGGGTCTAATATACATAACAGGTGGGCCCTGCACACATGTCAAATGGGCCCCAATAGATGGATAGTGTGCCTGCTATACACTCATCAAGGTGGGCCACATAAGTGGACGACATGGATGAAATATGTACAACAAGGTGGGCCCCATTCGCTGCCAAAATAGATGGATAGTATGGATATAAACCACATGCATCATAGTGGTGGGGTCCACGTCCTAGTTGGACAGGAGGGCGTGGCTAAAGCACACGCATCAAGGTGGGTTATACGTCCATTAATGGA
This sequence comes from Magnolia officinalis, assembly GCA_021015155.1. Taxonomy (NCBI): domain Eukaryota; kingdom Viridiplantae; phylum Streptophyta; class Magnoliopsida; order Magnoliales; family Magnoliaceae; genus Magnolia; species Magnolia officinalis. Next base: position 53,565,440 of record JAJHSJ010000001.1, read on the forward strand.
CAGACGATGTGGATACAAAATACATGCAATCAAGGTGAGCTCGTCTTAAAATGATCTTGGAAAACTGGATGGACGGCATAGATATATGATACATACATCACGGCAAGTCTCGCAAATGAAGCAAAATAGGTGGATGGCGTGGAATACACCACATAATTCAAGTGGGCCCCACGGAACTTGCTAACTTCAATACCTCAGCTATCAAGTTGGTGTGAGGTACTCCAATCAATCTGCATTCACCATCCATGGGTTTGGACGGTGCGGATGCAATACATTAAATTAAGGTGGGCCCCACATGCTGCCATGGTGGGGCCACGCCCAATGAATGGACGGGGTGGAGAAACGCATACATCATGGTGGAATCCCACCGTCCTTGCATTGGATGGTGAGGATACAACAATTACATCATGGTGTGGTCCACGAATGACGTGGACAAAACACTTACATCAGGGTAGGGTCCACACACATGGCCCACCAGAGAATTGAATCTGATTCATTTTGTCTCAAGCCTAAAGAAGAGCTCGCCAATGGGTGATCAGCTTGGATCAAAACACATCAAAGGTGGGTCCACCACATAAATCGTCAAGATGGATAGCTAAACACATGAATCAAGATGGGACCCCACACGTGTGGATGTAAGCATCAATCAACAGGCCATAAATACATTAAGATGGGTATCAACGGACGGGCCACAAATACATCAAATGGGCCCTCATATGGCAAGTGGCCCACATTACATGGGCCACGTTATATGGGCCACACCAATGGGCCTCACCAACCACACCATTCACCTATATGCTTAAGATCAATTTAGAGCATAAAGAAAATAAATCATATTGAAAGGTCATCTAAACCACATTCCAAATATAAGTGGCGATAATGATCTCCACCATTAAAATCCCCAAGGACCATCATAACATTTATTTTTTTCATCCAATCTGATCATAAGGTAACACAGACCTGTATAAAGAAAAAAAATTCATGTTGATCCAGATTTTCTATGATACCAAGAGGATTTCAATGGTAGTTATTCAATGCTCCACTATTTGTAGTGAATGGCCCACCTGATAAGTAGATCTGACTCATTTTTGGCTCAAGCCATAAAATGAGCTTGCTAAAAGGATGGACGGTGTGGATTGCTAAAAGATGAATGGTTTGGATGGAATACATCCATCAGGTGGGGCCGTAAATGGCACCGTCCAAATGGATAGTGTAAATAAAATACATACACTGCAGTGGGTCCCACCAGAACTTGCTAACGTCAACTTCGCAACAGCAAGCTGTGTGAAGTACGCCAACCAAACCGTTCATCAGGTGGGTCCCACGTAGGAGTGGCCCACCATTCATTTATTAATATAATATATTATATTATATAATAATATATCTTATATATATAGTAGTGTGTGTGTGGGAGTGCAAAGGGCCAGTGTCCAGACCTCTGGACGCTGGATGGACGGCTTAGATGGAATATATCCATCAGCAGTGGGTCCCACGTGGGACCCACCATAACATTAATTTCCATCCAATCTATTAGTAAGGTCACGCAGACCTGGATGCAGAAGAAAAAAATTTCATAATGGTCCAAAACTTCTGACCCAAAAGGGGTTTCAATGGCAGACGTTCAATCCACTGTTTCCTACCGTGTGGGCCACCTGAGTTCCATATGTGGTTGATGTTTGGGGGGCCTACTATCCCAAAGGGGACCTACCAAATGCACAGAGTGGATGTTCTACACACATCATGGTGGGGCCCATGGCTGGGACCCCTTCTCGCTGCCTCTTTCATGTCCACGGCAGCAACAGGTGCTGCTGCACGCTTTATTTATTTATTTTTGAAATATGATTTTTTTTTACGGATTTTCCCAGGTGGGGCCCACATCAGTAGAATCTGACCCAACCATTGGTCTTTATGGCTCAAGACAAGCCAAACAAGGCCAATATCCAAGGTATTTTGGTGTATAAGAACATCAGGGTGACTTTTAACGGTAAGGACCACCTTTTTCCAAGATACGGCCCACCAGATACTCGGATTAAATTCATTTTTCGGCTCAACGCCTAAATTGGGCTGAGAAATGGAATGAATGGCATGGATTAGATGTACACATCAAGGTGGGGTCTGCATGAACGGTCCACTCAAAAGTTTGAACCAAGCTGATATTTTTGTGGTGTCAGTACACCACACCATCTGTTCACACTTCACGGCCTGCCTGGCCACGTCCAGCGTCTCTGGACGCTGGACGGTTTGCACACAACACAGACATCATGGTGGGTCCCACATGGACGTGGCCCACCATGCATGTATATATATATATATATATATATATATATTATATATATATATATATATATATATATTGATATAATATAAATATAATATAGTATATATCATTCAGTCCAGTGTGGGGATCTCCACCGTCCCAACAATGGATGGTGTGGATCCCCACCTGTAATAGGATGGGCCACACCGTCAGATGGACAGTTATACATAACACATAACTGTGGGGCCCACTCCAATCATGATAAATAGAGAGAGAGACGTGAAAGGGGAGGGACACCGCCACTAATGGGCCCTCCCTTAAACAATGCATACATCATGTGGGTCCCACAACAAGTGGCCCCAAAATTTGAGATCAACGGTAGATCATGCACCTCTTGCACTCCTCCTTGATCCCTTAGCCTCCTTAGCTCCTATGCTCAACTTTTAATGGTGGATGATGGAGTTTTGATGGTGGGGATGAGAGATGAGAGGGTGGGCCACACTTGTTGATTTGAGAGAGCTTGGGAGGGCTTGGACGTGGGGTGTTGCTTGGGAGGTTTGAGAATCGAGAGAAAGAGAAAAATAAATGATAAAAGGGGTGGGTGGAATGGTGGTTGTAAGGAAAGAGGATGGGGAGGCATAGGTGAGTTTGAATTTTTGTAAAAAAAGGGATGGTTAGGGGAGAGAGAGGGTTGAATTGTGGAAAAAGAGGGAGTGGTGATTTGTACTTGTTGTAGGGTGAGGTGGCATTGAGGTAAGGTGGCGCACTTAACTTGATTTGATGGGACATGTTGTAGAGATTTCCTCGAAATTTGCAACGCGCGGTGTTTCTTCAAAATGAACATGGATCCACATCTCCTGGCATGGGTATCGGTTCGGTGCGCGAGTTGCGACGTTAGAACCGCGGCGATGGCACGGTCGCTAGGGTACAAGTTTCGGATTAAGCAGACTTCGGTATGCAGGACTCGGCTTAGGATCGTACGCAAACTCGAATACAGGTTGAGGGTTGTCGAAATTCGACCGGGAGGACTGCGGAAGCCTACGGAATGGTACGGACTAGGATACAGGCCTTACACCAATCATATCCAAATGTTGCTACAATTTCGTAGAATATCCATCCCAGCATTCGACAAAATAATTCAAGTGGATTGTCATTTGGGCATTTCATCAAACACATAGACCATTTTAAATATAACTTGCATTTTATCAATTGATTTCATAGAGGAAAACATACATATGCATAAGACAACAAGAAATCCTATCTTAATACTTACAGTAAATACAACTCATCAACAATTTTTCATTTAAACAATTTATCAAACACATAGACTACGCTAGTTACAACATATGATTTTATTAAGTATTCATACAAAGAAATCTATATGCATATGACAATGATGAATCCTAGATTAGGAATCATAGCAAGCACTAATCATTCTCTATTTCCCATTTAGACATTTCAACAAACACATAAGATGCATCATTTATTTATCACAGTTCATAGGTATATTTCATACCGAAATCAATGCATTTAAGACAATACGGTAGCAATCAAGATAGACATAAATCATTAGCTGTCATGAAAGCACTGATAAACCGCAACCTAAGCGTTTATAGTCCACACCTTTCGTTAGAATGCTCGACTCGAACTCGGTCCAAACTCTACGTTTCCAAAAATGGAATGTCGGGCACCTAAATGACGAAACTGGTTAGCTAGGTTGACGAACAACTATCCTCGATCTCTACAACGATATTAGGGTTAGTATTTCTTACCCGAAATTATAGCCGAACGAGATTTGGTAGTGCAACGAGGCGGTGATTTGGCATGTGGATTCGTGGGAGAAGGTTTCTGCACCGATCTCTCAAAGTCCTTCCTCTCTCTATCCTAATTTCTCCTCTTTTCTCCTCTCTCTCCCTTAGGGTTTTGCAAAATTCATATATGGGAGAGAGAGATAGTGAAATGAGGGTTATTCATAGGCTCAGTAGTGATGCAAATGGCCCTAGGGCCACTTTATACATTGTTTATACCCTGTGGTCGGCCGTTTCTGACGAACAGGGCTCATAGGGAGGCCCACGACTCATCTATGTCATAAAGTACGCTCCCTGACAGTGGATCCATGCCAGGACATGATTTTGGTGCAATCAGATAAGTCAATCGACCGTGGAGAGCCTGTCTCAGATCAACGGTCGTACGTGTTCAGTCGGGGCCACGGTTATACTGATATGTACATGGAAATTTTCCTTCCCCATGGGTGAAGTTTGGTCACAAACTAATGGTTAGAAATTCTCAATTTTGCGTGAGAGCGAATGACCCAATTCACTTAAGTTTGAGTTCATTTTCTAAAGATATTCGTGTTTCTCATGTACTTCACTCACAGCTCAAGTTGGGCGTTTCTGGACACTATTTGGGATTGATTCCCGCAATTATTGTCAAGCCCAGCAGGACGGACATAGTCCTATAGTTTCGCGTCATCGGATCCCCGATGTGCGGTCTAGGTCCATTACAAAGTTTCAATATACTCCCGAGAGCGACAGAATCTTGGGATTTCTCTTAGGTCTTAAGATGACATTGAGTCAGTGGTACTCATGGTTTTAGACCTTCCCATTTGTGAAAATGGTGGCCCAAGCTTAATCTACCGATTATGTAATGCCCTGAAAATCGGGGGTCGAGCATAAACTCAACTCCCGAGTTTCAGAACATCACTTATGCAACAAAATGAATGATGATTGAATGTTGACTGTATTCGTGCATTGAACATGAGTGAGATTAAGCCAAAACAGCATATCATACTCCAGAGACAGTTAAATTTGCAAGCGGAAGACTGTAATAGATAGATAAAATATATAAACTATGATGAGTCTCCAGAGTGTGATAACATTACCAGGCCAAATAATTACAAGTGCAGTTCTAAAATATACCAAATGTGAGGAAGTGTAATGTCTCTTATCCCACGTACCATAGCCCCGTCAATACACTATCAGGTCATCATTGACCTGCCAGAGAGATACAGATAGGAGAAATCCTCCTATCATCATAGAAGTAGTCCGGCTCTGCTTCACAAGCATCGCCATCACCTGAAACTCAACAAATCTGGTTGGTGTGTACAACACCGTCCCGTAACGTGGGAGTGAGTGATCAACTCAGTGGAACAATAAAGCATAGGTTAACATGTTATCAATTCAGTCAAGCAGTAATGATAAAGCAGTACAAATCAAACAAGTTTAACTACCCTTATTAAATGCGAGAATGAAATGACATGATGCTGTATGCCCTTGCCAAACCACCCTCATGCGACATCATCTTACATTCGCGAATGCTTAACTCCCTCAGTGCGCCACATCTACTAAGCACATGCGGTGCGATGATGATCATGATTACCGAGTTATTATTAGTCCATTTCAAACAGCAGTATTGGAAAACTAAGGTACCTCCCTTGTATCATTCCCAAACATGATCCATTCTAGGGTCGTCAATCCTAGTTAATCTCATACGATATTATGATTTGAGAGGCTTAGCGAAGGCATCACAAAGGGCTCGTCACCTGTCAGCACGGATACAGATCTCACCGTATGCTGCTCAATTGCTGACCATCAGCTCGAGTACAGGTCTCACCGTACTCGGCTCAATCACTATCCGTCAGCTCGAGTACAGGTCTCACCGTACTCGGCTCCACTCATACTCTAGTCGCTGTGAAAGACTCGTCGCCAATCACAGCCCTTGGAGTATACTCGAAGATACTACAGAGGACTCGTCGCCCGTCAGCACGAGCACAGGTCTCACCGTACTCGGCTCTCGCCGTAAGTATCGATAGCTCGAATACAGTGTCCCATACCACCGTATTCGGCTCACGAGTTTGGTTGCGCAATGGTCACTACGGGGAGGCACATGGCCCCAGCGTAGGCCGACAGCTCGACCACGGTGTCCCATACCACCATGCCCGGCTCATGCGTCTTAGCGGATCGAGGTACCATGGTTAACGGGATCGCCACTGGTAAGTTTGGTACCCTAGGTTCAAGCAGTAGCGACCAAACATGGTGAACATACAAACACATATCGGTTTACTTGACGAGCCTGACTAGCTCGAGCGCACCACAAGTTGGGCGATATGGAGCGCAAAAGCACTCCGTGTGGCCAACCACTATCGCCAACCGAAGTACGACTCGGGTTCGCCAGACACATCCTTTGTGGCGACATGAATCTCAGCCACAATCGCAAGTCTGGTACCGAATGTTTGGACTATAGACATAGTCCCAAACTCAAACAGTTCTCATCAATAGCATGTGGAGTAAAGCATGATAAACAAGTAATACAAGCATGTTAGCAGGCATGTTATAAAGCATGAAATAAAGCATGTTGTAAAGCACTATACAGATAGGGATACAATTTCATACACATCGCAAGTGAGTGGTTATAGTGAACCACCACATGAAGGGAATCCTACATGTCTCTAAGGTAGTCGGAAACCCCATATCAGCGCCTCTCTAAGGCACTAACACTCAAGCATTTACACACACAAACATTTACACAAACACTTAGTTAAGTACGCTATTCCAACATACATGACGTATGTTAGCAAAATGCGTATTAGGGCTATTCTTTCGCCAAGCGGTTATTTTATCCGCGTATACCATATTCATACAACAAATAATCATGACAATTACACTTCCAAAATCTACACATATGCGGTATTTCTAGAATACACAATTTCAACATACATAGCGTTTACAACCGAACATATATTACGGCGATTCCTTTCGCCAAACTAGTATTTTTTATCCATGTATTGTATAATCATACATTAATTAAACATGTCAAACATTTTCCCGAAAAAAATACGTATACGGTATTTCTACGTACACCTAGAGTATGTGAAATTCCATATTCTACAACGTTAATCGAAACATGAAACGGAAAGCACTTTGTACATGTGCATTTACATGCAGATCATGAATCTATCATTATCTGACATTGAAAGCATTGAAAACCGTAACTTATACACTTAAAGTCCTCACCTTTTGTTGTAGAATCGCAACGGAATCGATAGGTTTGCTAAGCTTCCGTATTCGGCAGTTTGGCAACCTATAGAACGAAATAGGTTAGCTATTTTACAACCTACAACAGTCTAAACCCCAAAACAGATTAGGTTTAGGGTTTCTTACCTAGAAACGACGCCGGAAACGCCGGGAAAAGCGTCAAGAAAGGGATGGTGCAGCCCGTGTGGTGGCAGGGAAAGATAGTAGGGAGATCCTCCCACTTCTCCCTCACTTTCTCTCTCTTTTCCCTCTCTCAAATTCCAAATTCGTATGGCTGCCATGAGAGAGGGTTTAAGGTCCTTATATAGTCTCAAAACTCACCGAAATAGACTCCTGTTTAAGGGTTACTGCTAATATAGGTATTTCGTCACTTTTCCAGCTCAAAAGAGAGGTTCTGGTGGCCCTCCTTGAGTCAAACGTCAGACTTAAGCTCACCACACATGGATCTATGTGGGATTACGTTTTCAACTCGATCGGATTCCCAAATCGTACGTGGCGGACCACTTTCAGTTCAACGGTCAGTGGACCACGATCCGAAATTCCAAGTACATGTAAATGTTCGTGAAATTTTTCCTGATCCGAGGGTGTAATTTGGTCTGATTCTGACGGTCTGGTTGCTTCATACTGATGCGCAAGCGAATGGTGCCAGATCACTATTCCAGATATTTATTTTGTAAAGGGAATAGTGTTTTTCACACTCCCTCGCTCCGGATCCAAACGAATGGCCGTGAGACATCGGCTGGACCTGATTTTTGAGATGGTTGTCAAGCCCAGCGAGGCGGTCCTAGTTCCTTAACTTCGTGTTAATCGGACTTCCGACGTGCGGTCCAGATCCGATACGGAGTTTCGAGATGCTCCCGAGGGCAGCTGGGTAATGAGATTGATCCTAGATTATAGGGTATTGTAGCATCGATGATTCTACAAGTTTTGGGTCTTGCAGATCATATTTAAAGCGATTGATGCTAATTTCACAGGTACTCTAGTTTAGCACTAGCTAATTCTTGCCTAATTTCTAAAGGATTTAGTCCTGTATGATTTCTGTCTGAGGTGGTACCTGGGCCTGTAGTTTGTATATAAAGTGATCCAAGTTATACTACTTAGCTAGTTTAGGATAGTGTCTAGGATGAAAGTGCTTAGAAGAATTGAAAGAATAAGGTAGTGAAGGGTGAGATTTGTGAAGGAAATGGGTTCAGAAGCGATTTTAGACTGTGGGGTTCAGTTCTGACGAATTAATAAGGTGTTAGGAGCAACCCATTGCCTAAGGACGTCTAATCCCAGGTTGGCAAAAATCCGGGATGTTACAATCTACCCCCTTAAAAACAAATTTCGTCCCCGAAATTGGCTAAGGGTAATGAGGGAAGATTTCTATTATTTCATTTGCCTAAGACTTATTGATTCCAAGTTTCTATGCGTGGTAGGGTATATACCAGCTGGTTCATTTTAGTCTACCCCCCTTAAAACTTAGTTCTTTATCCATTTCTCATACCCTGATGGTTTGCTACCATTTATTTCTTTACCTATTTGGAGGCTTGACGATAATTCCCACAATTTAGAGTAAGATAGTTGTTTTCATTGTTTGACCAACACGGAGAGACGATAATAGTGGGCTCGATCCCGATACATCGATCATCTACCTGACCAGGGTAGAAGGCTCATCGTATCCCTTCCCAGTCCTGGTAGATCCTGGTCTTCTGCTCGGTCAAGCAGGGAGTCCACTGGTAGCCACCCAGGATTGAGAATTGGGTCAAGCCGCGAATGTTTCGCAGTTGTATATTTCAGTAACTCCGTAGTACGATCACTCTCTAAGAGTAGGGAATGTTCATCATTGAAAGGCTCAAATTGTTTATTCTAAGGTTGCCCTTTAGGTCTTAGTTTAAGAGAGTCCTCGATATTATCTATGTCCAAGGAAAGGGTGAATCAAATCTTACTAGATCATCCTAAAACGGGTTCTCATAGTAGAACTTGCTAGGGCTTCTATAATGTTCGTATTCATTGAGCACCGATTCGATCCTGGGCCAGTGGGGTAGGGTCCACCACGTTTCCGCTGCGCCACCCAGATCAAAGAGGTGTATTAGGTGACCTAACTAGCTTGTGCTCATAATGTTCTACCCCCCTTAAAATTTTATTTTCACCCTCAAGGCTCAAGAGCTATGTCCTGATCCGTAAGTCGGAACAAGGTGTAATTTATAACCTATCCTTGACATGAAATAGAAAATACATTGGTCTGCCTTTCATCGACGATGTGTACTATGACATTGATACCTATGGGTATCGAGAGGATTCAACAAAGGAACGGGGTCTCGTTCCAACCTATTCAAGCCAACTAACTACGTCCATCACTCAATTATCTTAGTATTGTTAGTCGTTATATTTCTTAGTCTAATCAGCAGCCTAGGCTCAACGTATGCGTAGCGGTAATCCACTAGTTGTGATCCAAAGTCTATGCCTCTACACTAGATGATTTCACTTCATTTCTAATACAAGGAAGGGTTTTATCACTTAGGGTCAAAGTTGTCTAATTGGAACTGAGTTGCCTATAGTTGAATTTAACTACGCCCGAGCATTTCACATATGGTCATACCAACTAAGAGGATCCTAAGGTTCACATTATTAATTTATTGGATTTCCTCTACGGTCAGGTCTGTCGAAATCTAGGAGCACTGCTCTAGGTCCAAAACTCTAAGGGTCATATTTGTCAAACAACCATTTACTCTAAAAGCTTAAGCTGTCAGAGTGTGGTGGGTTAATGTATATCAAAGAACTTTATCACTTCAACACTATTTGGCAAGTGGTCTTAAGTTGTATTGAATGGGACCGCATTACTAATCCTACCTCGGGAGTGGAAGTGGCTTATTTGGTAGGAGGGTGGGAGGGGATTAAAATTAATGGTATAGGCTTTGGAAAATGAGCCTTGTGTCGGAAAGTGTGAGATGGGATTTCCAAATCCCAGGAATCGGAACTCCTAAGTGTAAGAGGAACACCCGGGATATACTCTTTATTGCATACATTCCAAACATGGCATTGGAAAACATGGGATACAACCAATCTAGGGCCATACCTACACATACATTTATTGTTACCTTTTCAATTCTATCCACCCTAACTCACCTAATGCAATTGGCCGAACGGGCCCTAAACGTCCTCAAATATCTGAAATATTCTACCAACAACTACAACCATCAACATGAAATCATAAGCACCCTAAGACTGTAACCCGTGCGAACTACGAGGCAACAGTATGGATGATTAGACATCCAAGAGAATGGCCGTACATGCTCGGATAGAGCCATGGAAAAGCGAATGAAAAGTGATGGAGAGAGAGAGATAGGGCTGGAGGTTTGGTTCTCCACGGATTGGGGTCTCAACAGACGTTGTAGAGGCCCAACAGACAGGGTTTAAAGAAAGGAAGTGAAGAGATGGGCTGGGTTGAGAGTTTACAGGAATTTGAGCTCCAAATGGGGGGGTGTAGGAGCTCAATTGAGAGAGAATGAAGAGGAGGGGAGGTAGGTATTACTGTAAACATTGTGGAAGGATGGATGGTGGTCGAAAAAGGTGGAATGTAGGATTGAGAGGGAGATTGGAGAGAGAAACAACAAGTTGGAGGGCTTGGAAGGGTGAAATGAGAGAAAGGGGGGCTCCAGCCCCCAAAATCCTAAACCCCAGGCCAAACCGCACCCACCACGTGCTAGGGGAGGTCAGGCCGACCAGTCCCAGGCCCGGCCCCACGTCCGAATCACCACCTGACCGCGGTCCGCCGCCGGAACCGCGGTTCCGCCGTGGTCCGCCTTGGCCGGAACCGCGCCGCCGTGGTGGGGCCATGTTCTCTGTGGTCCCAAGGTGCTAAATGCACCCTGGTTCGACCCTGGGTCCCATCGGATTGAAGTGGGGAGGCCCCCAACTCCGATTAGCTCCATTTCGGGTAGTTTCAGGATAATCGGACGTAACTTGCAATCCGGAATGAGTTATCTGACGTAAAATATATGAATTTGGGGTAGAACGAGCTAATGAAGCCAACCAACCCTTCTGTTCTGGGTTGCGCAGCCCGGAATTGTGAGAAAATCCTCCGTTTGACGGTCATTTCCCCGTTTCAATTTCGTTTTGCTGAAAAATGGTAGCTTTAGTTTAATTACTCTTCATCGGTCGAGCTTTAGGAGTTACGCTCATTGTGAAAAGAGCATGGAATAATTAGGAGGACGGTTTGGTGAAGCCAAATAGGACACTTACTATTTTTGGCTGAGAACCTTGCACACTAGTAGACATCACGACCTAATAGTAAGTCACAAATTCTAGGAGTTTTAGTTGTAGTTTGTTTCTGATTTCATTCCCATTACTTGGTATCCCTATTTAAAGGGCTGTGAACTCATTTTTAAGCATTCATTAATCAATTTTGAATGTATTAGAATTTATTTATATTGTCTGCTTTCTTTCCTCATGGATTCGGGAAGTCTCTGTGAGGAGTCCAGAGAAGCTCCGAGGATTCGGAGTAGTTATCATCATCACTCTTATCCCGTATTTTACCAATTTTCAACGGTTGGGGCGAGGTGAATTGTAATCTAGAAGCATTTATAGACGGTCTAGGAATGTTTTAAGGTCGACCCGTGCGACCATGGTTGAATACGAACTCGATTTCGGCGTTCAACTTTAGCGAACTTCGCCGATTGGCGAAATCGGAATACCTATGACTATTTCTATGTTCCGTCGCTCCCTCCTAAGTCAGAGTGCGTCAGTGTGCGTGTGTGACCATAACCCAGGTCCGGTTTAATCAAAATCATGCTCAGATTCCATCTTGTAACACCCTGAAAATCGGGGGTCGAGCATAAACTCAACTCCCGAGTTCCAGAACATCACTTATGCAACAAAATGAATGATGATTGAATGTTGACTGTATTCGTGCATTGAACATGAGTGAGATTAAGCCAAAACAGCATATCATACTCCAGAGACAGTTAAATTTGCAAGCGGAAGACTGTGATAGATAAATAAAATATATAAACTATGATGAGTCTCCAGAGTGTGATAACATTACCAGGTTAAATAATTACAAGTGCAGCTCTAAAATATACCAAATGTGAGGAAGTGTAATGTCTCTTATCCCACGTACCATAGCCCCGTCAATACACTATCAGGTCATCATTGACCTGCCAGAGAGATACAGATAGGAGAAATCCTCCTATCATCATAGAAGTAGTCCGGCTCTGCTTCACAAGCATCGCCATCACCTGAAACTCAACAAATCTGGTTGGTGTGTACAACACCGTCCCGTAACGTGGGAGTGAGTGATCAACTCAGTGGAACAATAAAGCATAGGTTAACATGTTATCAATTCAGTCAAGCAGTAATGATAAAGCAGTACAAATCAAATAAGTTTAACTACTCTTATTAAATGCGATAATGAAATGACATGATGCTGTATGCCCTTGCCAAACCACCTTCATGCGACATCATCTTACGTTCGTGAATGCTTAACTCTCTCAGTGCGCCACATCTACTAAGCACATGCGGTGCGATGATGATCATGATTACCGAGTTATTATTAGTCCATTTCAAACAGCAGTATTGGGAAACTAAGGTACCTCCCTTGTATCATTCCCAAACATGATCCATTCTAGGGTCGTCAATCCTAATTAATCTCATACGATATTATGGTTTGAGAGGCTTAGCGAAGGCATTACAAAGGGCTCGTCACCTGTCAACACGGATACAGATCTCACCGTATGCGGCTCAATTGCTGACCGTCAGCTCGAGTACAGGTCTCACCGTACTCGGCTCAATCACTAGCCGTCAGCTCGAGTACAGGTCTCACCGTACTCGTCTCCACTCATACTCTAGTCGCTGTGAAAGACTCGTCGCCAATCACAGCCCTTGGAGTATACTCGAAGATACTACAGAGGACTCGTCGCCCGTTAGCACGAGCACAGGTCTCACCGTACTCGGCTCTCGCCGTAAGTATCGATAGCTCGAATACAGTGTCCCATACCACCGTATTCGGCTCACGAGTTTGGTTGCGCAATGGTCACTACGGGGAGGCACATGGCCCCAGCGTAGGCCGACAGCTCGACCACGGTGTCCCATACCACCATGCCCGGCTCATGCGTCTTAGCGGATCGAGGTACCATGGTTAACGGGATCGCCACTGGTAAGTTTGGTACCCTAGGTTCAAGCAGTAGCGACCAAACATGGTGAACATACAAACACATATCGGTTTACTTGACGAGCCTGACTAGCTCGAGTGCACCACAAGTTGGGCGATATGGAGCGCAAAAGCACTCCGTGTGGCCAACCACTATCGCCAACCGAAGTACGACTCGGGTTCGCCAGACACATCCTTTGTGGCGACATGAATCTCAGCCATAATCGCAAGTCTGGTACCGAATGTTTGGACTATAGACATAGTCTCAAACTCAAACAGTTCTCATCAATAGCATGTGGAGTAAAGCATGATAAACAAGTAATACAAGCATGTTAGCAGGCATGTTATAAAGCATGAAATAAAGCATGAAATAAAGCATGTTGTAAAGCATGTTGTAAAGCACTATACAGATAGGGATACAATTTCATACACATCGCAAGTGAGTGGTTATAGTGAACCACCACATGAAGGGAATCCTACATGTCTCTAAGGTAGTCGGAAACCCCATATCAGCGCCTCTCTAAGGCACTAACACTCAAGCATTTACACACACAAGCATTTACACAAACACTTAGAGTACGCTATTCCAACATACATGACGTATGTTAGCAAAATGCGTATTAGGGCTATTCTTTCGCCAAGCGGTTATTTTATCCGCGTATACCATATTCATACAACAAATAATCATGACAATTACACTTCCAAATTCTACACATATGCGGTATTTCTAGAATACACAATTTCAACATACATAGCGTTTACAACCGAACATATATTACGGCGATTCCTTTCGCCAAACTAGTATTTTATCCATGTATTGTATAATCATACATTAATTAAACATGTCAAACATTTTCCCGAAAAAAATACGTATACGGTATTTCTACGTATACCTAGAGTATGTGAAATTCCATATTCTACAACGTTAATCGAAACAGGAAACGGAAAGCACTTTGTACATGTGCATTTACATGCAGATCATGAATCTATCATTATCTGACATTGAAAGCGTTGAAAACCGTAACTTATACACTTAAAGTCCTCACCTTTTGTCGTAGAATCGCAACGGAATCGATAGGTTTGCTAAGCTTCCGTATTCGGCAGTTTGGCAACCTATAGAACGAAATAGGTTAGCTATTTCATAACCTACAACAGTCTAAACCCCAAAACAGATTAGGTTTAGGGTTTCTTACCCAGAAACGACGCCGGAAATGCCGGGAAAAGCGTCAAGAAAGGGATGGTGCAGCCCGTGTGGTGGCAGGGAAAGATAGTAGGGAGATCCTCCCACTTCTCCCTCACTTTCTCTCTCTTTTCCCTCTCTCAAATCCCAAATTCGTATGGCTGCCATGAGAGAGGGTTTAAGGTCCTTATATAGTCTCAAAACTCACCGAAATAGACTCCTGTTTAAGGGTTACTGCTAATATAGGTATTTCGTCACTTTTCCAGCTCAAAAGAGAGGTTCTGGTGGCCCTCCTTGAGTCAAACGTCAGACTTAAGCTCACCACACATGGATCTATGTGGGATTACGTTTTCGACTCGATCAGATTCCCAGATCGCACGTGGCGGACCACTTTCGGTCAGTGGGCCACGATCCGAAATTCCAAGTACATGTAAATGTTCGTGAAATTTTTCCTGATCCGAGGGTGTAATTTGGTCTGATTCTGACGGTCTGGTTGCTTAATACTGATGCGCAAGCGAATGGTGCCAGATCACTATTCCAGATATTTATTTTGTAAAGGGAATAGTGTTTTTCACACTCCCTCGCTCCGGATCCAAACGAATGGCCGTGGGACATCGGCTGGACCTGATTTTTGAGATGGTTGTCAAGCCCAGCGAGGCGGTCCTAGTTCCTTAACTTCGTGTTAATCGGACTTCCGACGTGCGGCACAGATCCGATACGGAGTTTCGAGATGCTCCCGAGGGCAGCTGGGTAATAAGATTGATCCTAGATTATAAGGTACTGTAGCATCGATGATTCTACAAGTTTTGGGTCTTGCAGATCATATTTAAAGCGATTGATGCTAATTTCACAGGTACTCTAGTTTAGCACTAGCTAATTCTTGCCTAATTTCTAAAGGATTTAGTCCTGTATGATTTCTGTCTGAGGTGGTACCTGGGCCTATAGTTTGTATATAAAGTGATCCAAGTTATACTACTTAGCTAGTTTAGGATAGTGTCTAGGATGAAAGTGCTTAGAAGAATTGAAAGAATAAGGTAGTGAAGGGTGAGATTTGTGAAGGAAATGGGTTCAGAAGCGATTTTAGACTGTGGGGTTCAGTTCTGACGAATTAATAAGGTGTTAGGAGCAACCCATTGCCTAAGGACGTCTAATCCCAGGTTAGCAAAAATCTGGGATGTTACAGATTATTTAATACTTAACTAAATCCCGTCTAAATTATACGACAGGCTACAGTCCTCGGGTCGTTCTACCTGAGGTTGTACTCGGGTCTTTGTATGGATTTTTTCAGGACGTTACATCTGTATAAGTATGCAGATGTTTCACAAGGTTTCTTCTAGAGTATGAGTACGTAATCGGGTTCAATATATACATGTATCATTTCAAAATGAACTAAATGTGGAAATGTAAATGTGTCAAACTAAGCCCAGATGCCCCAGTGATCCCTGCGTAACAGTACGTAGCCTAGATCGGCTCGTCCGAGAGTTGGAAGTAGGAGAATTCCTCCTCATCCAAGAAGTCTTTCTCCATTACATAGAAGTCATATGCACCTGCATCTACATCAGAGTCTGGTTAGTATTTTAAAACACCGTCCTAGAGTGGGAGTGGTGATCAACTCAGTGGTTCTATAAGGCAAAAGTTACACATGTTATCAAGTCAATCAAAGCAGTAATGATAAAGCAATCATAACAATCACTTCCTAAATACTCTTTTTAATGCAGGAATGAGGTGCAAGTAATGATGCATGTCCTCACCTAACAATGCTCTCTCAACACGCGACTCCGACCGCCTATTTCGCATATGACAACACTTCCTCAACTGTGCAACTCCAACGCCTTTTTGGCACATCCTAACTAATGCAGTGTGATGTATGCTCATGTTAGCCAAGTGATTAATTAAGCTCATTCATACAGTAAGTTTGGGAAGCTAGGGTACCTCCCTTTTAATATTGATCCCAAATCGAACATTTAGCATTGGACAACAGCAGTGGTCCTACTCCTATGTTCTGGATCCATCTAGGTTCGTCACTCCTAGTTTAATGCATACGATAGGCAAGTTGGAAGAAGTTGTGCTCGCGGTCACTACGGGGAGGCTCGTCACCCCACCGTAGGCCGACAGCACGAACACAGTGTCCAATATCACCATGTCCGGCTCACGAGTCTTAAGGATCGTGGTACCATGGTAAAAGTGGATCTTTACATTGGTGAGGGGTACCTTAGATTCAAGCAGTCGCGTCCATACATGATAAACACACAATAGGTCAATTGGTTCATTAGGAAAGCTCGATTGGTACGGGCGCACGCTGACTTATCGACATGGAGCGCATAAGTGACCCTCATGGCCTAGCCACTGTCGACCATCATCGTGCGACTCGTATTCATCGAGTTTACCCAAGGTGGAAAGACTAATTCGGCCACCCAAATAAGGACTTTTACCAATTTCCTAGGCTACGTTTGTAGCCTCAATCCTACTCAAATACGGCTAGCAATCACGTGTAATATTTATCCCAGCATTCAACAAACAATCCATGTGGATTTCTCATGTGGGCATTTCATCAAACACATAGACCATGCTAATACAACATGCATTTATCAATTGATTTCATAGAGAAAAATATACATACGCATAAAACAATGAAGAATCCTACCTTAATACTCGTAGTAAATATAATTCATCAACAATTTCTCATTTAGACAATTTATCAAACACATAGACTATGTTAGTTACAACATATGTTTTATCAATTCTTTATACGGAGAGATCTACATGCATATGACAATGATGAATCCCAGGTTAGTAATTATGGCAAGCACTAATCATTT
The DNA here is from genome assembly GCA_021015155.1 of Magnolia officinalis. Classification (NCBI taxonomy): domain Eukaryota; kingdom Viridiplantae; phylum Streptophyta; class Magnoliopsida; order Magnoliales; family Magnoliaceae; genus Magnolia; species Magnolia officinalis. The sequence goes on from JAJHSJ010000001.1 coordinate 53,582,859, forward strand.
TCTTTTGCTCATTTAAACATTTCAACAAACACATAGGGTGCATCATTTATTTATCACAGTTCATAGGTGTATCTCATACAGAAATCAACGTATTTAAGACAATACGGTAGCAATCAAGACAGAACATAAATCATTAGCTGTCATGAAAGCATTGATAAACCGCAACCTAATCATTTATAGTCCGTACCTTTCGTTAGTACGCTCAACTCGGACTAGGTCCAAATTCTACATTTCCAAAAATGAAACATCGGGCACCTAAATGATGAAACTGGTTAGCTAGGTTGACGAAAAACTATTCGGGAGTTCTACATCAATATTAGGGTTGGTATTTCTTACCCGAAATCGTAGCCGAAAGGGTTTGGTTGCGCAACGGGGCGGTGATTAGGCGTGTCAATTCGTGGGAGAATTTTGCAATGATATCCCAAATTCTCCTTCTCTCTTTCCTCTTTTCTCCTCTCTCTCCCTCTATGGTTTGTGAAATTCGTATATGGGAGAGAGGGTGAAATGAGGGCTATTTATAGCCCCAGATGTGATACAAATGGCGCCAGGGCCACTTTATACATTGCTCATACCCTGTGGGCGGCCGTTTCTGACGAACAGGGCTCATAGGGAGGCCCACGACTCATCTACGTCATAGGGTAAGCTCCCTGACAGTGGATCCATGCTAGGACACGATTTCAGTGCGATCGGATAAACCGATTGACCGTGGAGAGCCTGTCTCAGATTGACGGTCTTACGTGTCCAATCGGGGCCACAGTTATAAGGATAGGTGTAGGGAAATTTTCTTTCCCCATGGGTGAAGTTTGGTCACAAACTAACGGTCAGAATTCTTCAACTTTGCGTGAGAGTGTCTCGTATCTGCGTAGCTATTCTGCCTACTCTAGGCTGTAAGGAGTCGACGCATGATAATATCGATCTTTTCTGAGGTCACCTGAACCAGATCTGGGCTAACCAAGCTCTTCTTGTCAACTTCCGCCCAACAATGCGGAGCTCGACATGGGTGTCCATACAAGGCTTCGTAAAGAGCCATGCCAATGCTTGCTTGGAAAATGTTGTTATAAGCAAATTCGGCATAAGGGAGACAGTCATCCCAGCTATCCTTGAAGTCAAGTACGCACACTCGTAACATGTCCTCAAGTATCTGATTTACCCGCTCCATCTGCCCATCAGTCTGTGGGTGGAACGCGGTACTGAATTTCAATTTCACCCCCATCGCCTCTTGGATTCGAGTCTAGAAAATAGACGTGAACCGAGTGTCTCGGTCTGACACAATCTCTAGAGGAACTCCATGCAGTCGTACTATTTCCTTAATGTATAGCTTGGCTAGATCATCTGCCGAATTAGAAACCTGAATCAGGAGGAAATGGGCCGACTTCGTCAACTGGTCCACAATCACCCAAATGGAGTCATGTCCCTTTCTCATCTTTGGTAACCCGGAAATGAAATCCATAGATATGACATCCCACTTCCACTCGGCTATGGGCATGGGTTGGAGTAAACCTGGGGGTCGACGGTGCTCGGCCTTGACTTGTTGACACGTGAGGCATCGAGATACAAAATTTGCTATTTGGGTCTTCATGTTATCCCACCAGTACGAACGCTTCACGTCTCGATACATTTTTGTACTACCCGGATGCATCACCAACTTTAAAATATGTGAGGCCTTTAGGACTTCTCTCCTCAAGTTGTGAAGGTTTGGGACACATAGGCTGCCACGATACCTTAAACCTCCATCTAAGCCTATCCTCCATTGTGATTCTTCACTGTCGCTTGCACGCTCTCTCATCTTCAACAGTAGCTTATCTATTTTTTGAGCCATATTGATTCGATCATCAATAAGTGGTTGTACGTGAAGGTGTGCGACGCTCTCAAACGACTCCTCCACTGTCAGCCTTTGTACGAAATCTCACATGAACTCCACCATATTCCACTCTCTTACTATTAGTGGGGCTGCAAATTCCATGGTTTTCTTGCAGCTCAACGCATCGACCACAAGGTTGGCCTTGCCAGGATGGTAGGAGACTTCAAACTTGAAGTCTTTCAGTGTCTCCATTCAATGGCGTTGCCTCATATTCAGGTCCCTCTGTATAAAGATGTACTTGAGGCTTTTATGATCGTAAAAGAGCTCGAACTCTTCTCCATAGAGGTAGTGTCTCCAAAGCTTTAATGCAAAAATGATTACTGCCAACTCTAGATCGTGAGTGGGGTAGTTTTCTTCATGTTTCCTCAACTGTCAAGAGGCATAGGTGATCACCCTATCCTTCCGCATAAGCACACACCCCAAACTGACTCGAGAGGCGTCGATGTAAATAATATATTTGACCCCTTGCTCTGGCAGCACTAGTATGGGCGCGGACGTCAACTTGTCCTTTAATTCTTGAAAGGCTGCCTCCGCTTTCTCATTCCAAGCAAATTTAAGATCTTTCTGAGTAAGTTGAGACAATGGTCAGGCTATCTTGGAGAAATCTTTAATAAATCGGCGATAATAGCCGGTAAGTCTGAGGAAACTCCTCACTTCTGTAACTGAGCCGGGATGCTCCCAGTCCTATACCGTAGTCACCTTGGCAAGGTCCATGACGATTCCTTCTTCGAAAATCACGTGTCCTAAGAACTTAACTTCTTCCTTCCAGAAGTCACATTTTTGGTACTATGCAAACAACTAATTCTGCGTAAGAGTATCAAGGACTGCTCACAGGTGTTCTTCGTGATCTTTCAGACTCTTTGAGTATATTAGGATGTCATCTATGAATACGATGATGAATCAGTAAAGATATGGCCGAAACACCCGGTTCATGAGATCCATGAATACGGCCGGTGTATTTGTAAGTCCAAACGTCATCACGAGGAATTCAAAGTGCCCGAAGTTACTCCTAAAAGCTATTTTCTGCACGTCTTCATTCTTGACGCGCAACTGATGATACCCGGACTCTAAGTCTATCTTAGAGAAATATTCCGCCCCCTTCAACTGGTCAAACAGGTCGTCTATCCTAGGCAGAGGATACTTGTTCTTTACTGTAATTAGTTCAGCTTGCGGTAGTCTATACACAAAGGCAGCGATCCATCCTTCTTTTTCACAAACAACACAGGCCCCAAGGAGATACGCTCGGCTGTATAAAATCTGAGTCCAATAAATCATCGATCTATTTCCTCCATCTCACACAGAGGCATGCGGTATGTCAGCAATGAGATAGGTGTTGCGCCTGGCACAAGGTCAATGGTAAAGTCAATCTCGCACTGAGGAGGTAGTCCAGGGATTGTTTTGAACATGTCCGTGAAATCTTAGACCACTGGCGTGTCCCCAAGTAACGGACCATCATAATTTTCTAATAGGGAAGCGTAACAACGAATGCGGTAGGGACAACTGACCTGAACTGGGAAGGTGAAGGTCGTGCCCTCGGGCTCATGGGCTGTTACCAACTTGGTCTCATAGTCAAGCTCCGCCTTCATTTTGGTGAGCCAATCCATGTTGAGGATGACGTTGTAATGATATATCTTGGTTACAATCAGGTCAATGTACACCACTCTGCTCCTTAAGTCTACCGGACAACTCTTACAAAGCTTAGTGGTGTTTGAGAAGGTTCCTGCTGTGGCGATGACTCTCACCCCAATCATTGGGGTAGTGTCCAACCCTAATCGCTTGATTGTAGAGCATGCTACCATAGAAACAGTGGACCGTTTTCCAATAAAAGGAATACAGGTGTACCTTCAACATGGGCCGTGACTTCAAATGCTAGCGGTACTGTAACTACTGATTTAGCTATTTCAGTGTTGAGTGCATGTACGCGAGCTTGTTACGGGTGGTTAGGCAGCACTATCATAGGCCGTTGAGGCGGCTTATTTCGGGATGCAGGAGGTCGATTGTATGGTTGCGCCGGTGCCACGGATTGTAAAGGAGGGGCTGAAATAGCTACGGGGGCTGGCGGTTAGCCCTTTGAGGTGGCGTGTAGCCGTTACCCCTCATCTTTGTAAAGCAAAAGGGGTCAGTGTGACCCACTTTTCCATAGTAGGTGCACATGCGATTAGAACCCCTTTGTTGGGCCGGCAGAGCCATCAGTCTAGGAAGTGAGTTCATACGTGACCTCTTACCGAGAAGCGGCTGGGTCTGTAGCTGGGGCCTAGGCCTCGGGCCCATTGGCAAGCATGTTCGAGACACCCGCTCACCATCCTGCTCAGCTCACAAGGACAGGTTCACTAATTCAGCATAGTTGGGGATGCTAACACAACATATCTTGGTGCGGATGTCAGCACGCAACCCTTCCGAGAATCGCCGCATTCTCATCGGCTCATTAGCCAAAATCAAAGGAGCATATCTAGCTAGCTCCGTGAAACGATTCTCATATTCGGCCACTGTCATTCCCCCCTGCCTGAGGCGGAAGAATTCGCCCTCTTTTTCATTACGATAAGTGAGGGAAAAGTATTTCTCATGGAAACATGTTTCGAACTCGTCCCATGTCCACAAAAATCCTGTGGGAACGGTTCATAGGACATTGTCCCACTACAAGCTAGCCTCCTTCTCAAACATGTATGTAACAAGCTCGACTTTTTCCGCTTCAGTACAGTGTAATGGCTTCAATATCTTAGATATACGATCCAACCAGTACTCGGCCTCCTCGGGTCTATGAGTACCCACAAAAGTGAGACGACGGAGGCGCTGAAAACGCTCAAACAGGTCACATGCGACCGTTGCCCCGGTGGCCTGCATGAGTTGCATCGGCGGAGCCACATTCATATTTTGTGCGATGGCCCCCGCTATAGTTGTTAAGACCTGTTGTTTTTATTGCATCAACAACACCATCTGATCCAATCTGTTTGAGGGAGGGGGTGCCCGAGGTATATGTGGCGCCGACGAAGAAGCACGGTTTTGACCTAAAACCGGTGGTCCACTCGGTATTGGCCCATTTGTGGGGCTGGTGGCCAGTTGTGAATCCGGCATCATCTCGCTACCTGGACCCAAACTAGGGCCCGTTTGGCTATCATTCGGGAGAGGGCTCCATCAACCAACCCGCTAGGTGGGAGACGTGTCATATTCCAATTGGTCTTGGGAGGCATTCTCTATATACAACATAGGGTACAAAATTTATGAAATCAGAGTGATATCGTACATACATCATCAACTTTTTCCAAACATTCCATGCATTATCAAAACAAAAGAAGCTTCGTGCATTTCATCAAACAAAAAATTTGTCATAGGTACATATGGTATAACATTACATGTACTATGACAGAGAATGCACGATAGCCAACTAAAGCAAAAGGATCCCATCATTTACAACCCCAACCAGTAAATTAAGCCTATATAAGGCCATTACAAAAAAGTAACTACTAACTACACTACTAATCCTCCGATTCTGGCGAAGGCGGAGGTGCTCCCTTATCTTGCATGCAGCACAGGAGGGCTTTCAGGTTGCCGGACATCTTCTTAAACTTTTGCTTCAGATAGGCTTGGTTTTCCTCGATCTTGGCCAGACGGGCATCGTGGGCAGCCCGATCCTGGCGGTCGTCACGAGCGGTGGGAGGCTTCCAGTCGAAGTCCTGAGTCTCTCTTTCTTCTTCCTGTTCCTCTTCTTCACCTTCTTCCTCTTCTTCAGTCTCTTACTCTATCTCATCCCCGAATTCCTTAAGTCGGGCCTGGCTTTGTCTGGGACCTATTTTCATTTTGTTGAGGGTGGTCTCGTTGATGAAATGGATAAGGGCGAGATTTTCCATATGGAGCCTGAATCCAAAATTGCGGGCAATCTTGCAAACCAGTCGGCCAAATGGGAGGGACACATCCCCCCCAAGTAGATTGCGCCACCTTCACTATCTGAGTCAAGGCAAAGGCAGGCATACGTTCTCTCCCTGTCCAACTCGGTACAGGAAATCCACCATAAATCTAGTGCATTCCGTACGGTTACTCCATTTAGGATACACGTTGTACATGCATATATGGTGGAGTAGGCGATAATCGTCAGTCATGTGCGTCGTTCTAAGGCTGTTCTCCCACCTCCACTCAAAGAGTCGGCTACAAAGGAAGCGTGTACGATGATCTCTCTCCCATCCATCAATGAGATTCGTCTCACTGGTATGTACAATGCCGCGCTCAACTCCCATAATGCGGGCTATCATATCCACATCAACTCTAGTTTCTATTCTTCCCAAAGGAATAATAAATTGGAGAGGATTAAGAGTCGGGTCCTTTATATGCGCGTAGAAGGCCCGCACGGAGCCCTCACTAGTGTGTGTCTTGCCTTCAAACATAAGACCCCATCCATTATCCAAGAGGTGGTAGATCACCAGATATATCCTAAACAATTTCTCATCCACATGAGCTTCAAAAATAACTTTATGATGACGGAACTTACCGAGTTCAGTGCCCTCCGGTAGCACCTCGCTATCGGGATTTGGGGGTCAAGGTCCCGCTTTGACCACCGTTCGGCGCTCAAACTTGCCCCGACACTTGTCTTCTTTTTTGAGCGACTCAGACGACTTGGCCCGACCTCATTTGCGGCCGCTCGTTTCTTCCCCATAAGGGAAAGGAGCGTAGAAATGGAAAAAAATGGCGGCCACTATCTCGAAAAGAGCCATGGAGATGGAAAGGTGTATGTGATGGAAGGATTTTAAGAGAATGAGTGGTTTGGGAGCCCTAGATGTTGGATTTGTGCTTAAATGATCAAGAAAGGAGAAATGCAAAGGATGATTTAGAGAAATAGAGATGGAGGGCTGTAGGGAATAGGAAATGTAATGAAGAGATTAGATTCAAGAGTTTTAAAATGGGGATTTGAGAGTGGAAATAGGGTTTGGAGGGGTTTAGGAAGGGTAGAGGGTTTGAAAATGGGAGGAAATGAGGGAAAAAGGGGTGGTAGGGCCGTTTAAGGGGACCCCCATATGTGGGAGGGGCCCACACACTCAGGTCGGCGGTGGTATGCCGCCAATCTGGCGGCGCCGCCTGGCCCTGTTGGAACCAGCAGTAGTGCGCCTCCGATCGAGCGGTACCTCTATGATCCTCTGGCCATTCCGGCGGTGCCCCCGCCATCCGGCGGTAGCCACCTCTCTCGGGTCGGTATTTTTGGTCTGTGGGACCCCCTGGGCCCCACTAAATTCATTGGTTTAAGTGGGTCGGGTCACTTATCGCAGTCCGACGGACATTTATTCGCACCACTTAGATCCATCTCATGTTCAAAATTTGTCAACTGACGACTCAAATCTGTCGACTGACGGCCTAGAGGCGACTTAAGTCACTACTCAGGATCTAAATCCCTTAGAAGCCATAGCGCTCTGTCTCATTTATCGGCGAAACCTTGGGATTCTAATGTCGTCTTTAAATTCCATTGCCCCATTCCTAAGTCAGAGTACGTCAGAGTGCGTCAAGATAACCTATAACCCTAGGTCCAATTTAATCCAATTCATGCTCTGATACCAACTTGTAACGCCCTGAATTTCAAGGGTCGAGCAAAGCTCTACTCCCGAGATTTAGAACATCACTTATGTCTTATGGATGATGATATTCAGATTTCTTTCATGTTCATGAGTTAAGCATGTATGGGATTATACTAGACAACACATCATACTCCGGATTTAATTAAGTTAAGCAAGTATGAAATTCTAAGCATGTCTGTATAAGTATGCAGATGTTTCACAAGGTTTCTTCTAGAGTATGAGTACGTAATCGGGTTCAATATATACATGTATCATTTCAAAATGAACTAAATGTGTCAAACTAAGCCCAGATGCCCCAGTGATCCTTGCGTAATGGTACTTAGACTAGATCGCCCCGTTCGAGAGTTGGAAGTAGGAGAATTCCTCCTCATCTAAAAAGTCCTGCTCCATTGCGTATACATCATCTATACCTGCATCTACATTAGAGTCTGGTCAGTGTTTTAAAACACCATCCCAGAGTGGGAGTGAGTAATCAACTCAGTGGTTCTATAAGGTAAAAGTTACACATGTTATCAAGTCAATCAAAGCAGTAATGATAAAGCAATCATAACAATCACTTCCTAACTACTCTTTTTAATACAGGAATGAGGTGCAAGTAATGATGCATGCCCTCACTCAATAGTGCTCCCTCAACACGCGACTCCGACCACCTATTTCGCATATGACAACACTTCCTTAACTGTGCAACTCCAATGCCTTTTTGGCACATCCTAACTAATGTAGTGTGATGCATGGTCGTGTTAGCCAAGTGATTAATTAGGCTCATTTATACAGTAAGTTTGGGAAACTAGGGTACCTCCCTTTTTAATATTGATCCCAAATCGAACATTCAACATCGCACAACAACAGTGGTCCTACTCCTATGTTCTGGATCCATCTAGGTTCGTCACTCCTAGTTTAATGCATACGATAGGCAAGTTGCAAGAAGTTGTGCTTGCGGTCACTACGGGGAGGCTCGTCACCCCAGCATAGGCCGACAGCATGAACACGTTGTCCAATACTACCATGCCCGACTCACGAGTCTTAAGGATCGTGGTACCATGGTTAAATTAAATTTTTACATTGGTGAGGGGTACCTTAGATTCAAGCAGTCGCGTCCATATATGGTAAACACACAATAGGTCAATTGGTTCATTAGGCAAGCTTGATTGGTACGGGCGCACGTTGATTTAATCGACATGGAGCGCATAAGTGCCCCTTGTGGCCTAGCCACTGTCAACGATCATCGTGCGACTCATATTCATCGAGTTTACCCAAGGTGGAAAGACTAATTCGGCCACCCAAACAAGGACTTTTACCAATTGCCTGGGCTACGTTTGTAGCCTCAATCCTACTCAAATGCGACTAGCAATCATGTATAATATTTATCCCAGCATTCAACAAGCAATCCATGTGGATTTCTCATGTGGGCATTTCATTAAACACATAGACCATGCTAACACAACATGCATTTATCAATTGATTTCATAGAGGAAAATATACATACGCATAAAACAATGAAGAATCCTACCTTAATACTCGTAGTAAATACAATTCATCAACAATTTCTCATTTAGACAATGTATCAAACAGATAGACTACGTTAGTTATAACATATGTTTTATCAATTCTTTATATAGAGAGATCTACATGCATATGACAATGATGAATCCCAGGTTAGTAATCATGGAAAGCACTAATCATTTTCTATTGCTCATTTAAACATTTCAACAAACACATAGGGTGCATCATTTATTTATCACAGTTCATAGGTGTATCTCATACAGAAATCAATGTATTTAAGATAATATGGTAGCAATCAAGACAACATAAATCATTAGCTGTCATGAAAGCATTGATAAACTGCAACATAATCGTTTATAATCCGCACCTTTCATTAGTACGCTCAACTCGGATATGCTCAACTCGGCTCGGTCCAAATTCTACGTTTCCAAAAATGAAACGTCGGACACCTAAATGATGAAATTGGTTAGCTAGGTTGATAAAAAACTATCCTGGAGTTCTACATTGATATTAGGGTCGTAGTCGAAAGAGGTTTGGTAGCGCAACGGGGTGGTGATTAGGCACGTTAATTCGTGGGAGAAGATTTCTGCAGCGATTTCCCAAAGTACTCCTCTCTTTCCTCTTTTCTCCTCTCTCTCCCTCTAGGGTTTGTGAAATTCGTATATGGGAGAGAGAAGGTGAAATGAGGGCTATTTATAACCCCAGATGTGATGCAAATAACCCCAAGGCCACTTTGTACATTGTTTATACCCTGTGGGCGACTGTTTCTGACGAACAGGGCTCACAGGGAGGCCCACAACTCATCTACATTATAGGGTACACTCCCTGACAGTGGATCCATGTTAAGACACGATTTCGGCACGATCGAATAAGTGGATCGACCATGGAGAGCCTGTCTTAGATCGACGGTCTTGCGTGTCCAATCGGAGCCACGGTTATGTGGATAGGTGCAGGGAAATTTCTTTTCCCCATGGGTAAAGTTTGGTCACAAACTAACGGTCTGAATTCTTCAACTTTACGTGAGAGTGAACGGCCCAATTCACTTAAGTTTAAGTTCATTTTCTAAGGATATTCGCATTTCTCATGCTCTTAACTCACGACTCAAGTTGGGCGTTTCTGGACACTATTTGGGTTTGGTTCCCACGATGGTTGTCAAGCCCAGCGGGACACATCTTCCTATAATTTCGCGATAATCGGACCCTCGACATGCGGTCTAGGTCCGTTACCATGTTTCAATGTACTCCCGAGGGCGACAGGCCCTTCGGATTTCTTCTAGGTCTTAAGATGACATTGAGTCAGTGGTATCCCTGGTTCTAGACCTTGCCATTTACGAAAATGGTGGTCAAAGCTTAATCCACTTATTATTTAGTACTTAACTAAATCCCGTCTAAATTATACGATAGGATGCGGTCCTTGGGTTGTTCTGCCTGAGGTTGTACTCGGGTCTTTGTACGGATTTTTCCGAGACGTTACATTGCACTACTGTAGGGCACAGGCAAACCAATCCACGGGACCCTAGCCCTAGGAACGGGTCTGAAAGTCGATGTACCACTCCAAGGTGCGGACCATTACCCCTAGGTTATCGTATATCAAACCCATATCATGATTAATGATTTGTATAGTGAATAGATGTTTGTATGTTAACTAGTGCATACTCGTATGGTTGTTTGCCTTCCATAAAGTGTTAATCATGTGTAATGTGCATGAACATTCAATTGAATGTTAGAATAGGTTGAAATTACTAAATTTATTGTTCATGCTTCACCTATATATGCACTAAATTTGCCTTACCTCATGTGAATTACAATGATTAGTGGTAGTACGCCTACGTGTTCGATAAAATGCCCAAATCAAGTAAAATTTTCCTAATTTGTTGTTTTGTACTCTTTCCTATAGATGCGAAAATTAATTTATTAAGTAGATTGATCGATTGTGGTTATTTGGTTAATCGGGTTGGCCAACTTACAAGGGCAACCCCATTTGAGTTGGCCGCCTTAGACCAGTCCAATTGACCTGGGCTGAAAGCGGACAACAGATAGTAGTTAGACGACACAGGATGCTTGTAACCATTGTCGGTTGCGTTGAGGTCCACCCGAATAAACCGAACTAGTCTACCAACTGACCAACAATGTGTGTCCACCATGTATGATCACACCTGCCTAAATATGTAGCACCCCATACCCATGAGAGGCCTATTAATAACCATTAGTGATATGATCCTCAAGTCTCAGGCCTACTAATAAAACACTACTATTACCGACGAAAAAAAAAATTCGTCGGTAAAAAACTGTAACGCCGTGAAAATCGGGGGTCGAGCGGGAGCCCAACTCCCGAGTTCCAATACATCACTTATGCAACATAGCTAATGGTGATTAAATGTTGTCTGTATTAGTGTATTAAACATGAGTGGGATTCTACCAAAACAGCATATCATACTCCAGAGACAGTTAAATTATGCAAGCAGAAGACTGTGATAGATGTATAACGCATATAAGTGGATTGTGAGTCCCTAGAGTATGAACATGTCACCAGGTCAAATAATTACATGTATAGTTCACAAAATAACAAAATGTGAATGTCCAACTAATCATATAATCCTGTAATTGAAAGTGCCCTGGTTTGTCAATTAACTTGAGTGTTGAGTCAGTCAGACTGCAGAGCCTCATAGGAAGATCAATTCAAGCGTCTGTCTCAACCGAATGTGTGCAAGCTCGCCACAGGTAAACCTAGCCTCACATCCCTTGTCCCAAAACACCAGGTATAAAAATCTCTTAAAACAAACTAGAACATCATAGGGTTTTTGAGTTAAGAAAACTTTTTTCAAAATAGGAAAATTCTCTAAGTTTTCTTGCTTTGTCGATTTTATCGATACACATCTCGATATGATCAACATACGCTGTCGATGTCCTCGATACCTAAACGATATCATTGGAATGAGGACAAAAGTGTCCAGCAACCACATATATATCTAGACGGATTTATCGATGTATCGATATATCTATCGATATCATCACTATTTGAATCTCAAGTCCATCGAAGGTGACTCGAAAATATCGACAGGCAGATCTCTGGTGCCCCTGCTTTTTCTTAAGAATATCATATATGCATTGATAAATCGAAGCCTCCTCGATACCATCGAAATTCAAATCTCGATGATATCAGAAGGCTCTCGATGATATCGGTCTTGGGCGCCAAGTTCTTCCAGTAAAATATTTCAGGATGGTTTATCTATGATCGGGGGTCTCTTGATAGAATCGATGTTCAAATGTTGATAATATCGGTATGATCTCGATTGCATCGAACATGGACATAAATTGTCCAGCAAGCTTAAAGGAAAATCCGTTGGATTTATCGATGTATTAACACGGGTATCGATATCATCGACATTCACATTTCGATGATCTCAATGGTCCCTCGATCATTCTTGTAAACCTGAAATATTTCAAGTCAAGTCTCTCTCATTATTTAAATGTCGATGAATCGACACTAGTATTGATTGAATCGGAGTTCAAAATCCGATGACATCGACACCTATTTCGATTCCATTGACCAACTGGCAAGAGGTTTCAAAAGCGTGTGGCATTTGAGCTTGTGTCATCGAGCGGATCATCGATGCGATTGAGAGTATATGGTCGATGATATTGAACTCTGTCATAAATACGACCGTTTTACATCCGTTGGAACCTTTCACCTATATATAGAGGACTTATTTATTATTACTGGTAGAGAAAGAAGAGACTGCTTTTGTGTGTTTTGAAATTGCGGTGAAGACCGCTTTAGTTGAAGTAGGAATATTCCAATATGTCCTAGAGGGGGTGAATAGGACTTTTAAAGTTTTTATGGTTTATTTAAAATCCTATTACACTAATCATAACAACAAGCTCATATTAGGATTACTCAGAAATAACTCTACTGGCTTCCAAGCCTAGCAGAGGATCCAATCACAAACTATTTAATAAACGAAAAGTATGCAAACTAGTTTATGATGGATATGACTGTGTATGTGTGTGAGGTGTGATCTTAGATATTCAGATATGAAAATATTAAATTAAATCACACAATCAGAAAAATAGAAATCTCAAACACAGTCATTTTTATAGTGGTTCGACGATCAGTCTACTCCACTCCAGGCAATGCACTCAACCCTTGAGTGTGCCGAATTTCACTAAGGAGGTTTCACAGCAGTTCACCTCAAACCTAAGGTTTTAAATCAGGTTCATCTTCAACCTTTACAACCTACACTGAGGCTGACTGTTTATACTCTCACGAGCAAGGGTCAACACAACGCACCCACTATTAGGCACACTGGCCAAAGATCTTTCATAAGACCCTAACTGAGGTTTTACGCGTTTACCCCTAACCCGAGGTTTCACACGGTACACCTCAAACCTAAGGTTTTGAATGGTTCACCTTCAACCAGATGTTTATGCTCTCCACAGAACAAGGGTCCACATAATGCACTTACCATGTACACTCCTGCCGGAGGCCTCCTACGAGGGCTTGAAGGGGTGAGAAACACCTAAGACTCAATCCTGAAAAGGAATGATCATAAGTGTCTTCTGGACTCTAGACACTTACAGATAAGTGGATGAGTCCCATTAAGCACGTTGACGAAGATCTCCTCCCTTGTTGATGAAGAGTCTACGGTCTCCTTGATCCATAACTCAAAAGATGTACCAATGCATGACGACGGGTTAGGTCAAGGTTATGAAGAAATCCTACTCTCAAAAGATTTTCCTAAAAGGAAGATAGAACGATTTCAATCATCTATGCATTCAAGGCATCCCAGCTTCATGATTTGCCATTAAGGTAGTAGCTGGAGGATCCTTGAATGCGAAAGTTCATTCCCCAATCCACTCTATTGAATATCAATGGTGAGGGTGGATTGGAGGATGAACTCCCTTGAGAAAAAGGGCTTTGGGTATAAGATCTAAGGTTAGACACTCAAAAGCTCTCTCTTCTTTCTCTCACAGCAACAATAGACAAGTCCTCTTTATATAGGCAAAAGGTTCCAACGGATATAAAATGGTCACATTTATGATAGAGTTCGATATCATCGAGCAGGTTCGATATCATCTAACATATACTCTCGATAGCATCGATGGTCCGCTTGATAACTTGAACTCAATGTCATACGCTTTTGAAATCATTTGCTAGCTAGTCGATGAATCAAAACGATTGTCGATGTCATTGGATTTGGAACTCCGATTCCATCGATTAGAGGTTCGATCCATCGACACATGAGAAATGAGAGAGACTTGACTTGAAATATTTCAGGTTTTCATGAGTGATCGAGGGAACTTCGAGATCATCGGAATTTGAATGTCAATGATATTGATAGTTGTGTCGATGCATCGATAAATTAAAAGGATTTTTAATAAAGCTTGTTGGACAGTTTATGTTCATGTTCGATGCAATTGATATGGCATCGATATCATCGATATTTGAATATTGATTCTATCAAGTGACCCCCGATCATAGATAAATCACCCTAAATATTTTGTTGGAGAACTTGGCGCCCAAGACCGATATCATCGAAGGCCTACTGATATCATCGAGGTTTGAATTTCGACAGAATCGAGGAGGCTTTGATATATCGATGCTTATATGATATTCATTAAGAAAAACAGGAGCGCCGAAATTTTGCCTGTCGATATTATCAAGTCACTTTCGATAGACTCGAGATTTGAATATCATGATATCGATAGGTGTATCGATACATCGATAATTCCATCCAGATATGTATAAGGTTGCTGGACATATTTGGTCCTCTTTTCGATGGTATCGATGAAGCATCGAGGACTCGACAGCTCAGGTCGATCATATCGAGGTGTATCGATAAAATCGACAGGGCAAGAAAACTTAGAGAATTTTTCTATTTTGAAAACGTTTTCTTACCCTAAAAACCCTATGATATTCTACCATTTTTTAAGGGTTTTAGTATACCTGGTGATTTGGGACAAGGGATGTGAGGCTCAGATTTACCTGTGGCGAGCTTACACACATCTGGTTGAGGCAAACGCTTGAAATGATCTTCCTATCAGGCTCTGTAGTCTAACTGACTCAACACTCACGCTAATTGACAAATTATGGCACTTTCAATCTCCCCCTTTGTCAATTACATGACAAAATCCCAAAACACCCTAGAGCACTGGACAAACACATTCTAAATTGTGTATACCTGCATTTTACACAATTTTACAATTTCTATTGAACCCATGCACACAACCCAGTATCTGCTCCCCCTAAATGTAAACTCCCCTTCGCTTGATGCAGTTGCTCCCCCTAACACCTGCAACATCATTCAAGCAGATATACAATTTTCTGTTCAGGGTGTTTGAACTGTTCTCCCCCTTCTTGTCAGTCATTGAGAAAGATATAGCAGTTGATATTGACTGAAACTTGAAGTATTTGAGAGAACCACTCATCCAGTAGAACATACATATAAAGATGTATAATGATCAGCAGGGTTAGACATCATATTCAGAAATAGTGTATGCATATCAGACAGAAATAGAGCAGTGATGTAATCAATTAGCATAATCAAACAAAAAATCACATGCATTCCGTATCGGACACTTGATAAACCAGGGGATCTTAAAACATAATCATGGCAGTAAAAATAAGAATTATACTCAGCCATAACCAAAATTATCCAAAAACATCTCTATTCTGCCAAGGATTGGCAGTAACTTAATAGTTATCCCAAAAAAAATCACCAAGCCCATGCACGGGTATCCAAAAAAGACGTAGTGATAGAATTTGTACAGTCAGCTCCTACCAACTCCGAGAATCACCTTGGGTGAGCAAGTCTACCACTTGCTGATTTGTTTGCTGGAGAGCATCGACTTTTTCTTCAATCACGTGAGACGTCTTTCATAGTTGTAAAGTTGCTCCTCCATACTCGGCATACCATTCAGTAGGTGACGTTCGAGTTGATGAGTTTGGCGGTTTGTGATAGACTATGGATTCAGCAGTTGCGTGCAATTGGATCCCCGTGGACATGACGGATGGGCATACGGAGCAGCCGACTGCAGGGGAACACTATTCTCGGGAAGGGCTGAACTGAGACACAACTGCTGAGCCACCTGAGTCGCATCACTATCAAACCATGTATCTGGATAAAATGTATCAGATGTGGCAGGGAGACCAACATGATGAGCTAGTTTATAGATTAGTACAAGAAAGACTACTGTATCCTGATGGTTGCCTTGAATGATACGAATTAGCTGCTTAAGAAGAAGCGTTGGGAGGCACACCTGAACTTCTTGATACACATCATATATCACATTCAACACAAAGGGAGAAAGATGATTACCATTGACATCACACGGATAAACATTTGACCCAAAAATGCTATGGAGGATTTTGAAAGTGGGTCCAAGCTGATTAATATGAAGGGAATTATCATCGTTCCGAGAAATAATAGTTCCTTGATATAGTGCGCGAGTTACCTCTCCCCAGACGCCTAGACCATTTAGATTCTGACTGGTAACTGGAATGAAAGTGACCTCGAGATCTAAAAGATTACTCAAAGTGATGGGAGTGATGTGCTTGGAGTAATGCAAGAATTCAATTTGAATGCATGGTGGATCATTACGAATAACATGACATTTACTGAGGAAGTCATGGATCACCCCTATTTGATAAGTACCACCAAGATTTAGAATATTTTGTCATCCTATTACTTCTAGAAGGAGGTCCACTCCAAAAGGCTCAATGACACTGTTAAGAACCAGACGTTCAACAACAGTGGCAGGATGTCTTACCGTTGGAATGAGTTGATGCATACTGGGTTGCTTGGCTTTTCCTTTCGAAGATTGAGAAGGAAACTTACCTTTTCCTTTGTTCATGATGTTTCAGTGTAAGAGACAGGTAAAGGTAACTTTGGGAAGGAGGATAAAAATTTTCTTTTAAAGAACCTAAAAATACCCGACCAAAAGTGGGATTGACTCGGGAATGGAAGGATAATAGCAGTTTACGAGGAGCTTCCGGGACACACCGATGGACTTCCGGTCAGGGATTCGAGCAAAAAAAAATATAAAGCTTTTTCCAGAAAAATAGAATTTTTTCCGCTCGACCTCCTTTTATCAGCTGGCAGTCTTCGATTCAATCGAACTTTCTTTCAATTGTATCGACAATCCTCATTGGATGTTATCAACAATAGCTTCGATGATAGTCTTGATCATGTGACTTTCCACATTCTGAAGGGATGTCGATGATATTGATAGTTGATCGATTTGATCGGAAATGCACATGACTTATTGACAGTCATATCGAAGATGAGTATTTTTCATTAGCCCAAATATCGACAGACATATATGTATAGTATGGATCATCATTAAATCTGACATATACAGCAAAATTTTGTACAAGATTTGTACAAGTCAAAATTATAAACATCAAGGTGTTTAGGTACAAAAAAAATTGAGGTGAGGAACCTCAGATATATCATTTAGAGCTCAGCAAAATTTGCATCATTTCACCAAACATCCAGATCTAGATGCATGATCTGGACTTGTTTTTCTCTGCTCAGTACTTCTAAACATCAGTCCTTTCTATGCCTCTGATAATATAGCAGTGGTTGCTTGTGCGATGACCTTCCATTACTGATTTTCTTGATTGGTTTAGGATTTCGCATTCTTGTCTGTTGAATTTGACCACATGCCCATTATCACAGATTTGAGTATGCTTAGGAGATTATGTGTCAAACCTTTTATGCAGAAAGTATTCTCATTTTTAAGTAACTTAATCCCTTTTATGATTCCCTATCCAATTACTTTAACAGTGGTTCCATCTCCATAGGTGACTATCCCATTATAAAGATTCTTATAGTTTGAAAGAAGGGACATATCTCCTATAACATGTCTCGAGCAACCACTGTCTAGGTACCACTTAGTGTCATTGCCTGTTAAGTGATTTGAATGAGTAGTCAGACAATTTTTCTTTTCTTTAATTATCCACTTTATGATAGGGTTCTTGTTTGTAGTAGATTTAATTTTTTTTATTTGATTCAACTACTTGATTAGTTTCTGTGTTGCTACTGGAGGCATCGGATTTTTCAAGTATTTGTGTTTCATACCCAGTTTTAGTTCTAACTTTCTCATACCCTAAACCATTTTTGTTATTTCCAGATTTTCTCGTACCTAAAGGTTTTTCTAACTTATCACCACTCTGGGAAAACTTACAGTTTAGCTTGGCAATTTTTCTGGACTCTTCTAGATCAAACAGAAGTGTATGATTTTCATTTTGAAGGAGCATATTTTTCTCTTTTAATTGCTCCACCTGTTTGTTTAGTTTTTCGGACTCGGATTTAAGAAAGGAGTAAATTCTCTCAAGTCTATCATTGTTAGAGTGATATTGCTGTAAATCATTGATGAGATGTGTATTAATTCCTAGATTTTTATCCAAATCTTTTTGCAGCAATTCCATTTTGTTCTCAGATACTCCAAGTCTTTTAACAACTTTGATGCTATGGATATACAGTTGATTGTAGGCATCTTGTAGTTTATCCTGTTTTTCTTCTTCTTCAGTTTCCTCATTGTCAGATGTAAATGATTCAGTGGCTTGCTGTTCTTTCTCGTTCTCAGATTCGCTGGGAATGATTGGAGTAGTGGAGACCATAAGAATTTTCAAGGATTTTTGGTCTCCATCACTTTCTGAGCCACTAGATTTTGAATTTGACTCTTCAGTATCATCCCACGTAGCAACCATTGCCTTGCCCATAGTTTTTCTATTTGGGCATTCGGTTGACATGTGTCCATACTCCTGACTGGCATAGCATTGTGGTTCCTTGGTCCTTTTACCAAATTTGCCTGTTGAAGTTTTGTTGTTCACCTTTCTTCCTCTGGAAGGCCGGCCACGATTCTTCAGAAAGAATTTCTTGAATCGTTGTGCCAGCAAAGCCACTTCTTCATCTTCATCTTCTCTTTCACTTTCACTGTCCCCGTTTGTTGTTTTCTTGGAAGTTTCTAGGACAGTTGTTTTGGATTTTTGGGTTTGTTTGAAGTGTAGTTCAAAAGTTTGTAGGGAACCTACCAGTTCTTCTACTTTCATTTCGTCTATGTTCCTACACTCTTCAATTGTTGTTACCTTGGGATTAAACCGTTCCAGCAGTGATCTAAGTATTTTTCTACAGATTTTTGAAACCGAAACTTTTTCTCCCAATCCACCCATGGAGTTACAGATGATATTCATATTTGTGAAAAACTCCATAAAGATCTCATGCTCTTCTATTCTGAGACTTTCGAACTGTGAAGTCAAAAGTTGTTATTTGGACCTCTTCATAGTGCTTGTGCCTTCATGGGTTGTTTCCAATAGATCCCATGCTTCCTTGGATGTCCCACACATACTTATTTGATTGAAGATGTCTTAGGACACGGCACAGTAGATGGCGTTCATAGCTTTTGCTTCAACAGTCTGTTTTTTTTTATCGAATGCCGTCCACTTTTCTTTAGGTTTGGATTTTGTGATGGTTGTGCCACTGTCAAGTACAATTTGTTCAGTTGGTGGCACGTATCCGCTTTCAACTATATCCCAAACATCATGATCCAAAGATTTCAGAAAGTAATGCATCCTAGCCTTCTATTATGCATAATTTAAGCCATCAAATACTGGAGGCCTAGTGACCGATGAGCCCTCTCCTTTGGCCATACTCCGAACTTCAGTCAAGATCACTCTCTAGGCAGTGAAGCCCTTAAAGAGAGACCCACTTTCATACCAATTGAAATTGCGATGAAGACCGCTTTAGTTAAAGCAGGAATATGCCAATATGTCCTAGAGGGGGGTGAATAGGACTTTTAAAGTTTTTATGGTTTATTTAAAATCCTATTACACTAATCATAACAACAAGCTCATATTAGGATTACTCAAAAATAACTCTACTGGCTTCCAAGCCTAGTAGAGGATCCAATCACAAACTATTTAATAAGTGAACAGTATGCAAACTAGTTTATGATGGATACGACTGTGTATGTGTGTGAGGTGTGATCTCAGATATTCAGATATGAAAATATTAAACTAAATCACACAATCAGAAAAATAGCAATCTCAAACACAGTCATTTTTATAGTGATTCGACGATTAGTCTACTCCACTCCCGGTAGATGCACTCAACCCTCGAGTGTGCCGGATTTCAATAAGGAGGTTTCACAGCGGTTCACCTCAAGCCTATGGTTTTAAATCAGGTTCACCTTTAACCTTTACAACCTACACTGAGGCTGACTGTTTATGCTCTCTACAAGCAAGGGCCAACACAACACACCCACTTTTAGGCACACTGGCCAAGGATCTTCCATAAGACCCTAATTGAGGTTTTACACGGTTTACCCCTAACCTGATGTTTCACACGGTTCACCTCAAACCTAAGGTTTTGACTAGTTCACCTTTAACCAGATGTTTATACTCTCCACAGAGCAAGGGTCCACACAATGCACCCACCACGTACACTCCTGCCGGAGGCCTCCTACGAGGGCTTGAAGGGGTGAGAAACACCTAAGACACAATTCTAAAAGGGAATTATCACAAGTGTCCTCTGGACTCTAGATACTTACAGATGAGTGGTTGAGTCTCATTAAGCACGTTGACGAAGATCTCCTTTGTTGATGAAGAGTCTTCGGTCTCCTTGATCCGCAATTCAAAAGATGTACCAATGCATGGCGACAGGTTGGGTCAAGGTTATGATGAAATCCTACTCTCAAAAGATTTTTCTATAAGGAAGATAGAGTGATTTCAATCATCTATTCATTCAAGGCATCCCAGCTTCATGATTTGCCATTAAGGTAGTAGCTGGAGGATCCTTGAATGCGGAAGTTCATTCCCCAATCCACTCTATTGAATATCAATGGTGAAGGTGGATTAGAGGATGAACTCCCTTGAGATAAAGGGCTTTGGGTATAAGATCTAAGGTTAAACACTCAAAAGCTCTCTCTTCTTTCTCTCACAGCAACAATAGACAAGTCCTCTTTATATAGGCAAAAGGTTCCAACGGATACAAAATGGTCACATTTATGACAGAGTTCGATATCATCGAGCAGGTTCGATATCATCGAGCGTATACTCTCGATAGCATCGATAGTTCGTTCGATGACTCGAACTCATTGTCATACGCTTATAAAATCTTTTGCCAGCTGGTCGATGAATCAAAATGATTGTCGATGTCATCGGATTTCGAACTCCGATTCCATCGATGAGAGGTTCGATCCATCGACACTTGAAAAATGAGAGAGACTTGACTTGAAATATTTCAGGTTTTCATGAGTGATCGAGGGACTTTCGAGATCATCGAAATTTGAATGTCAATGATATCGATAGCTGTGTCAATGCATCGATAAATTAAAAGGATTTTTCATAAAGCTTGTTGGACAGTTTATGTCCATGTTCAATGCAATCGATACGGCATCGATATTATCGATATTTGAATATCGATTCTATCGAGTGACCCCCGATCATAGATAAATCACCCTGAAATATTTTGTTGGAGAACTTGGCACCCAAGACCGATATCATCGAAGGCCTACCGATATCATTAAGGTTTGAATTTCGACGGAATCGAGGAGGCTTCGATATATCGATGCTTATATGATATTCTTTAAAAAAACAGGGGCACCGAAATTTTGCCTGTCGATACTATCGGTCACTTTCGATAGACTCGAGATTTGAATATTGATGATATCGATAGGTGTATCGATACATCGATAATTTCGTCCAGATTTGTATAAGGTTGCTGGACATATTTGGTCCTCTTTTCGATGGTATCGATGGAGCATCGAGGACTCGACAGCTCAGGTCGATCATATCGAGATGTGTATCGATAAAATCGACAAGGCAAGAAAACGTAGAGAATTTTCCTATTTTGAAAACGTTTTCTTACCCTAAAAACCCTATGATATTCTAACATTTTTTAAGGGTTTTAGTATACCTGATGATTTGGGACAAGGGATGTGAGGCTCAGATTTACCTGTGGCGAGCTTGCACACATCCAGTTAAGGCAAATGCTTGAAATGATCTTCCTATTAGGCTCTGTAGTCTAACTGACTCAACACTCACACTAATTGACAAATTAGGGCACTTTCAATCTCCCCCTTTGTCAATTACGTGACAAAATCCCAAAACACCCTAGAGCACTGGATAAACACATCCCAAATTATGAATACATGCTGTAATGACCCGTAAATTTTCGTACGTTGGCTCGAGTACCACCTCTACCAGAAATCAATTAGGATTAAATCCTTTAGAAATTTAACAAAGTTAACTAAGTGCTAAACTCGATTAGCCATGAAATCCGTTGGGATCGCTTTAAATACGATCTGCAAGACCCAAAACTTGCGAAATCAGTGGCTCTAGGTTACCCTAAAGTTTAGAACCAAACTCATTACCCGGCTGCTCTCGGGAATGAAATAAAACTTCGTATTAGGTCTAGACCGCACATCGGAAGTCCGATTAACACGAAGTTAAGGAACTAGGACCGCCTCACTGGGCTTGACAACCACCTCAGAAATCAGGTCCAGTCGATGTCCCACGGCCATTCGTTTGGATCCGGAGTGAGGGAGTGTGAAAAACACTATTCTCTTTACAAAATAAATATCTGGAATAGTGATCTGGCACCATTCGCTTGCGCATCAGTATTAAGCAACCAGACCGTCAGAATCAGACCAAATTACACCCTCGGATCAGGAAAAATTTCAGGAACATTTACATGTACTTGGAATTTCAGATCGTGGCCCACTGACCGTTGAACTGAAAGTGGTCCGCCACGTGCGATCTGGGAATCTGATCGAGTCGAAAACGTAATCCCACATAGATCCATGTGTGGAGAGCTTAAGTTTGACGTTTGGCTCAAGGAGGGCCACCAGAACCCCTCTTTTGAGCTGGAAAAGTGACGAAATACCTATATTAGCAGTAACCCTTGAACTTGAGTCTATTTTGGAGAGGTTTTAGGCTATAAAAGGAGATTAGAACAGCCCCTCTCACAGCCATACGAATTTGGGATAAAACCCTAGAGAGAGAGAAAAGGGAGAGAAAAGCTTGAGATTTGTGGGGGTACTTCCTCCTGCTGCTTTCAATCATCGCACGGCCTACACCGCCTCCTTCCAGGCACTTTCCCGGCGGTATCCACTTCGTTTTAAGGTGAGAAACCCTAACCCTAGGTCTGATTTGAAGTGTATAAGCTATAGGTTATGAAATGGCTAACCGATTCCGCTCTTTAGGCAAGAAAACTCCCGAATACGGAAGCTCACCAAACCTTACAGATCCGTTGAGATTCCAAGGGCAAAGGTGAGGACTTTAGGTGTATAGGTTACGGTTTTCAATGCTTTCAATGTCAGATAATGATAGATTCATGATCTGCATGCAATTGCACATGTACAAAGTGCTTTCCGTTTTCTGTTTCGATTAACGTTGTAGAATATGGAATTTCACATACTCTAGGTATACGTAGAAATACCGTATACGTATTTTTTTTGGAAAAATGTTTGACATGTTTATTTAATGTATGATTATACCATATATGGATAAAATACTAGTTTGGCGAAAGGAATCGCCGTAATACATGTTCGCTTGTAAATGCTACGTATGTTGAAATTGTGTATTCTAGAAATACCGTATATGTGTAAATTTTGGAAATACAATTGTCATGATCATTTGATGTATGATTATGGTATACATGGATAAAATACCCGCTTGGCGAAAGGATAGCCCTAATACGTATTTTGCTAACATACGTCATGTATGTTGGAATAGTGTACTCTAAGTGTTTGTGTAAATGCTTGTGAGTGTAAATGTTTAAGTGTTAGTGCCTTAGATAGGTGCTGATATGGATTTCTCGACTACCTTAGAGACATGTAGGATACCCTCCATGTGGTGGTTTACTTTAGCCACTCACTTGTGATGTATATGTAATTGTATCCCTATTGTATAGTACTCTACAACATGCTTTACAACATGCTTTATTTCATGCTTTATAACATGCTTGCCAACATGCTTGTATTACTTTGTTATCATGCTTTACTCCACATGCTATTGATGAGAACTGTTTGAGTTTGGGACTATGTCTATAGTCCAGACATTCGGTGCCAGACTTGAGATTGTGGTTGAGATTCATGTCGCCACAAGGGACATGTCTGACGTACCCGAGTCATACTTCAGTTGGCGATAGTGGTTGGCCACACGGAGTGCTTT
The DNA here is from genome assembly GCA_021015155.1 of Magnolia officinalis. Lineage (NCBI taxonomy): Eukaryota > Viridiplantae > Streptophyta > Magnoliopsida > Magnoliales > Magnoliaceae > Magnolia > Magnolia officinalis. The sequence continues at coordinate 53,606,955 of JAJHSJ010000001.1, forward strand.
TGCGCTCCATATCGCCCAACTTGTTGTGCGCTCGAGCTAGTCAGGCTCGTCAAGTAAACCGATATGTTGGATGTGTGTTCACCATGTTTGGTCATTACTGTTTGAACCTAGGGTACCAAACTTACCAGTGGCGATCCCGTTAACCATGGTACCTTGATCCGCTAAGACTCATGAGCTGGACATGGTGGTATGGGACACCGTGGCCAAGCTGTCGGCCTATGCTGGGGCCAAGTGCCTCCCCATAGTGACCATTGAGCAACCCGAACACGTGAGCCGAATACGGTGGTATGGGACACTGTATTCGAGCTATCGATACTTACGGCGAGAGCCGAGTACGGTGAGACCTGTGCTCGTGCTGACGGGCGACGAGTTCTCTGTAGTATCTTCGAGTATACTCCAAGGGTCTGTGATCGGCGACGAGTCTTTCACAGCAACTAGAGTATGAGTTGAGTCGAGTACGGTGAGACCTGTACTCGAGCTGACGGCTACTGATTGAGCCGAGTACGGTGAGACCTGTACTCGAGCTGACGGCCAGCAATTGAGCCGCATATGGTGAGATCTGTATCCGCGCTGACGGGTGACGAGCCCTTTGCGATGCCTTCGCAATGCCTCTCAAACCATAATATCGTATGAGATTAACTAGGATTGACGACCCTAGAATGGATCCTGTTTGGGAATGATACAAGGGAGGTACCTTAGTTTCCCAATACTGCTGTTTGAAATGGAATAATAATAACTCGGTAATCATGTTCATCATAGCACCGCATGTGCCTAGTAGATGTGGAGCACTGAGGGAGTTAAGCATTCGCCAACGTAAGATGATGTCGCATGAGGGTGGTTTGGCAAGGGCATACATCATCATGTCATTTCATTCTCGCACTTAATAAGAGTAGTTAGAATTGTTTGATTTGTACTGCTTTATCATTACTGCTTGATTGAATTGATAACATGTTAACCTATGCTTTATTGTTTCACTGAGTTAGCTACTCACTCCCACATTACGGGACGGTGTTTGCAACACCAACCAGACTCTGTCGCAGGTATAGACGGCGCGACGGTTCAGGAGCCGGAGCCCGATTTCGACGAGGACCAGGATGAGTTCTCGTTTATGCAGTATTCGGACGGCTTTGCTTAGGCCGATTGCATCACGGGGATTACAGGACACATCTTTATATTGTATTTTGATTTTTGACTCTAAAAATAGTACATGTATATGGGTACTCAGTTAGCGATCATACTCTGATGTTCATAAAAATTTTGTTTCCTTACATACTTTAAATATACAATTTCAGTCTCCCGCTTGCCTTTATACAATTGAACTGGAGTATGAATTACTGTTTTGGTATAATCTCATTCATGTTTATTGCTCTAACTCAGACAACATCTAACCATCATTGTGTATGTTGCATAAGTGATGCGTTGGAACTCGGGAGTTGAGTTCATACTCGACCCCCGAATTTTAGGGCGTTACACATGCATTTTACACAATTTTACAATTTCTATTGAACCCAAGTACACAGCCCAATATCTGCTCCCCTTAACTGTAAACTCCCCTTCGCTTGATGCAGTTGCTCCCCCTTACACCTGCAATATCATTCAAGCAGATATACAATTTTCCATTCAGGGTGTTTGAACTGTTCTCCCCCTTCTTGTCAAGCATTGACAAAGATATAACAGTTGATATTGACTGAAGCTTGAAGTATTTGGGAGAACCACTCTTCCAGTAGAACATACATATAAAGATGTATAATGATCAGCAGGGTTAGACATCATATTCAGAAATAGTGTATGCATATCAGACAGAAATAGAGCAATGATGTAATCAATTAGCATAATCAAAAAAAAAATCACATGCATTTCGTATCGGACACTTGATAAACCAGGGGATCTTAAAACGTAATCATTGCAATAAAAATAAGAATTATACTCCGCCATAACCAAAATTATCCAAAAACATCTCTATTTTGCCCAGGATTGGCAATAACTTAACAGTTATCCCAACAAAAATCACCAAGCCCATCCACGGGTACCCAAAAAATACGTAGTGATAGAATTTGCACAGTCAGCTCCTACCGACTCTGAGAATCACCATGTGTGAGCAAGTCTACCACATGCTGATTTGTTTACTAGAGAGCATTGACTTTTTCTTCAATCACGGTGAGACGTCTTTCACAGTTGTAAAGTCGCACCTCCATACTCACCATAGCATTCAGTAGATGATGTTCGAGGTGATGAGTTTGGCGGTTTGTGATAGACTCCGAACTCGGCAGTGGTGTGCGATTGGATCTCCGTGGACATGACGGATGAGCATATGGAGCAAACGACTGCAGGGGAGCACTATTCTCGGGAAGGGCTGAACTGAGACAAAACTGTTGAGCCACCTGAGCCGCATCACTATCAAACCATGTCTTTGGATAAACTGTATCAGATGTGGCAGGGAGACCAACATGATGAGCTAGTTTACAGATTAGTATAGGAAAGGGTAGTGTATCCTGATGGTTGCCTTGAATGATATGAATTAGCTACTTAAGAAGAAGCATTGGGAGGCACACATGAACTATCTTGATACACATCATACAGCACATTCAGCACAAAGGGAGAAAGATGATTACCATTCACATCACACGGATAGACATTTGTCCCAAAAATGATATGGAGGATTTTGAAAGTAGGTCCAAGATGATTAATATGAAGGGAATTATCATCGTTCCGAGAAATAGTAGTTCACTGACACAGTGTGCGAGTTACCTCTCCCCGGACGCCTAGACCATTTAGATTCCGAATGGTAACTGAAATGTGAGTGACCTCGAGATCTAGAAGATTACGTAAAGGGATGGGAGTGATGTGCTTGGAGTAATGCAAGAATTCAATTTGAATGCATGGTGGATCATTACGAATAACATGACTTTTATTGAGGAAGTCATGGATCACCCCTATTTGATAAGTACCACCAAGATTTAAAATATTTTTCCATCTTATTACTTCTAGAAGGAGGTCCACTCCAAAAAGCTCAATGGCATTGTTAAGAACCAGACATTCAACAACAGTGGCAGGATGTCTTACTGTTGGAATGAATTGATGCATACTGGGTTGCTTGGCTTTTCCTTTTGAAGATTGAGAAGGAAACTTACCTTTCCCTTTGTTCATGATGTTTCAGTGTAAGAGACAGGTAAAGGTAACGTTGGGAAGGAGGACAAAAATTTTCTTTTAAAGAACCTGAAAATACCCAACCAAAAGCGAGATTGACTCGGGAATGGAAGGATAATACCAGTTTGCGAGGAGCTTCCGGGACCCACCGATGGACTTCCGGCTGGGGATTCGAGTAGAAAAAAAATATAAAGCTTTTTCCAGAAAAATAGAAAATTTTCCACTTGACCGCCTTTTATCAGCTGGCAGTCTTCGATTCTATCGAACTTTCTTTAGATTGTATCAACGATCCTTATTGGATGTTATCGACAATAGCTTCGATGATAGTCTTGATCATGTGACTTTCCATATTCTGAAGGGATGTCGATAATATCGATAGTTGATCGATTTGATCGAAAATGCACATGACTTATCGACAGTCATATCGAAGATGAGTATTTTTCATTAGCCCAAATATCGACAGACATATATGTATAGTATGGATCATCTTTAAATCTAACATATACAGCAAAATTTTGTACAAGATTTGTACAAGTCAAAATTATAAACATCAAGATGTTTATGTACCAAAAAAATTGAGGTGAGGAACCTCAGATATATCATTTAGAGCTCAGTAAAATTTACATCATTTCACCAAACATCCAGATCTAGATGCATGATCTGGACTTGTTTTTCTCTGCTTAGTACTTCTAGACATCAGTCCTTTCTATGCCTCTGATAATGTAGCAGTGGTTGCTTGTGCGATGACCTTCCATTACTGATTTTCCTGATTGGTTTAGGATTTCGCATTCTTGTCTATTGAATTTGACCACATGCTCATTATCACAGATTTGAGATATGCTTAGGACATCATGTGTCAGACCTTTTATGCAGAAAACATTCTCATTTTTAAGCAACTTAATCCCTTTTATGATTCCCTGTCCAATTACTTTAGTAGTGGTTCCATCCCGTAGGTGACTATCCCATTATAAAGATTCTTATAGTTTGAAAGAAGGGACATGTCTCCTGTAACATGTCTCGAGCAACCACTATTTAGGTACCACTTAGTGTCATTGTCTGTTAAGTGATTTGAGTGAGTAGCCAGACAATTTTTCTTTTCTTTAATTAACCACTTTGTGACAGGGTTTTTGTTTGTAGTAGATTTAATTTTCTTATTTGATTCAACTACTTGATTAGTTTCTGTGTTGCTACTGGAGGCATCAGATTTTTAATATTTGTGTTTCATACCGAGTTTTTCTTCTAACTTTCTCATACCCTAAGCCATTTTTGTTATTTCCAGATTTTCCCATACCTAAAGGATTTTCTAACTTCTCACCACTCTGGAAAAACTTACAATTTAGCTTGGCAATTTTTCTAGACTCTTCTAGATCAAATAGAAGTGTATGATTTTCATTTCGAAGGAGCATTTTTTTGTCTTTTAATTGCTCCACCTATTTGTTTAGTTTTTCAGACTTGGATTTAAGAAAGGAGTTAATTCTCTCAAGTCTATCACTGTCAGAGTGATACTGTTGTAAATAATTGATTAGATGTGTATTAATTGCTAGAGTTTTATCCAAATCTTTTTGCAGCAATTCCATTTTGTTCTCAGATACTCCAAGTCTTTTAACCACTTTGACGCTATGGATATACAGTTGATTGTAGGCATCTTGTAGTTTATCATGTTTTTCTTCTTCTTCTTCAGTTTCCTCATTGTCAGATATAAATGATTCAGTGCCTTGTTGTTCTTTCTCGTTCTCAGATTCGCTGGGAATGATTGGAGTAGTGGAGACCATAAGAATTTTCAAGGATTTTTGGTCTCCATCACTTTCTGAGCCACTAGATTTTGAATTTGACTCTTCAGTATCATCCCACGTGGCAGCCATTGCTTTGTCCTTAGTTTTTCTGTTTGGGTATTCGGTTGACAAGTGTCCAGACTCCTAACAGGCATAGCTTTGTGGTTCCTTGGTCCTTTTATCAAATTTACCTGTGGAAGTTTTGTTGTTCACCTTTCTTCCTCTGGAAGGCCGGACACGATTCTTCAGAAAGAATTTCTTGAATCGTTGTGCCTGCAAAGCCACTTCCTCATCTTCATCTTCTCTTTCACTTTCACAGTCCCTGTTTGTTGTTTTCTTCGAAGTTTTTAGGACAATTGTTTTGGATTTTTGGGATTGTTTGAAGTGTAGTTCAAAAGTTTGTAGGGAGCCTACCAGTTCTTCTACTTCATTTCGTTTATGTTCCTACACTCTTCAATTGTTGTTACATTGGGATTAAACCGTTCAGGCAGTGATCTAAGTATTTTCCTACAGATTTTTGCAACCGAAACTTTTTCTCCCAATCCACCCATGGAGTTACAGATGATATTCAACTTTATGAAAAACTTCATAAAGGTCTCATTCTCTTCCATTCCGAGGCTTTTGAACTGTGAAGTCAGAAGTTGTAATTTGGACCTCTTCACATTGCTTGTGCCTTCATGGGTTGTTTCCAATAGATCCCATGCTTCCCTGGATTTTCCACACATACTTATTTGATTGAAGATGTCTTGGGACACGACATAGTATATGGCGTTCATAGCTTTTGCTTCAGCAGTCTGTTTTTCTTTATCGAACGCCGTCCACTTTTCTTTGGGTTTGGGTTTTGTGATGGTTGTGCCACTGTCAAGTACGATTTGTTCAGTTAGTGGCACGTATCCGCTTTCAACTATATCCCAAACATCATGGTCCAAAGATTTCAGAAAGTAATGCATCCTAGCCTTCCATTATGCATAATTTAAGCCATCAAAAACTGGAGGCCTAATGACCAATGAGCCCTATCCTTTGGCCATATTCCGAACTTCAGTTAAGATCACTCTCTAGGCAGTGAAGCCCTTAAAGAGAGACCCGCTTTGGTACCAATTGAAATTGCGGTGAAGACCGCTTCAGTTGAAGTAGGAATATGCCAATATGTCCTAGAGGGGGGTGATTAAGACTTTTAAAGTTTTTATGGTTTATTTAAAATCCTATTACACTAATCCTAACAACAAACTCATATTAGGATTACTCAGAAATAACTCTACTAGCTTCCAAGCCTTGTAGACGATCCAATCACAAACTATTTAATAAGCGAACAGTATGCAAACTAGTTTATGATGGATATGACTGTGTATGTGTGTGAGGTGTGATCTCAGATATTCAGATATGAAAATTTTAAAGTAAATCACATAATAAAAAATAGCAATCTCAAACACAGTCATTTTTTTAGTGGTTCGACAATTAGTCTACTCCACTCCCTGCGGACGCACTCAACCCTTGAGTGTTCCGGATTTCACTAAGGAGGTTTCACAGCGGTTCACCTCAAACCTATGGTTTTAAATCAGGTTCACCTTCAACCTTTAAAACATACACTGAGGCTGACTATTTATGCTCTCATGAGCAAGGATCAACACAACGCACCCATTTTTAGGCACACTGGCCAAGGATCTTCCATAAGACCCTAACTGAGGTTTTACGCGGTTTACCCCTAACCCGAGGTTTCATACGGTTCACCTCAAACCTAAGGTTTTGACTAGTTCACCTTTAACTTGATGTTTATACTCTCCGCAGAGCAAGGGTTCACACAATGCACCCACCACGTACACTCCTGCCGGAGGCCTCCTACGAGGGCTTGAAGGGGTGAGAAACACCTAAGACCCAATCTTAAAAGGGAATTATCACAAGTGTCCTCTGGACTCTAGATACCTACAGATAAGTGGATGAGTCCCATTAAGCACGTTGACCAAGATCGCCTACTTTGTTGATGAAAAGTCTTCGGTCTCCTTGATCCACATTTCAAAAGATGTACCAATGCATGGCAACAGGTTGGGTCAAGGTTATGATGAAATCCAACTATCAAAAGATTTTCCTATAAGGAAGATAGAGCAATTTCAATCATCTATGCATTCAAGGCATCCCAGCTTCATGATTTGCCATTATGGTAGTAGCTAAAGGATCCTTGAATGCGGAAGTTCATTCCCCAATCCACTCTATTGAATATCAATAGTGAGGGTGGATTAGAGGATGAACTCCCTTGAGAGAAAGGGCTTTGGGTATAAGATCTAAGGTTAAACACTCAAAAGCTCTCTCTTCTTTCTCTCATAGCAACAATAGACAAGTCCTCTTTATATAGGCAAAAGGTTCCAACGGATATAACATAGTCACATTTATGACAGAGTTTGATATCATCGAGCAGGTTCGATATCATCGAGCATATACTCTCGATAGCATCGATGGTCCGCTCGATGACTCGAACCCAATGTCATACGCTTTTGAAATCTTTTGCCTGCTAGTCGATGAATCGAAATGATTGTCGATGTCATCAGATTTCGAACTCCGATTCCATCGATGAGAGGTTCGATCTATCTATACTTGAAAAATGAGAGAGACTTGACTTGAAATATTTCAGGTTTTCATGAGTGATCGAGGGACCTTCGAGATCATCGGAATTTGAATGTCGATGACATCAATAGCTGTGTCGATGCACCGATAAATCAAAAGGATTTTTCATAAAGCTTGTTGGTCAGTTTTTATCCATGTTCGATGCAATCGATACGACATCGATATCATCGATATTTGAATATCGATTCTATCGAGTGACTCCCGATCATAGATAAATCACCCTGAAATATTTTGCTGGAGAACTTGGCTCCAAAGACCGATATCATCGAAGGCCTACCGATATCATTGAGGTTTGAATTTCGATGGAATCGAGGAGGCTTCGATATATCGATGCTTATATGATATTCTTTAACAAAAACACAGGCGTCGAAATTTTTCCTGTCAATACTATCGAGTCACTTCCGATAGACTCGAGATTTGAACATCGATGATATCGATAGGTGTATCGATACATCAATAATTCCGTCCAGATATGTATAAGGTTGCTAGACATATTTGGTCCTCTTTTCGATGGTATCGATGGATCATCGAGGACTAGATAGCGTAGGTCGATCATATCGAGATGTGTATCGATAAAATCGACAGGGCAAGAAAACTTAGAGAATTTTCCTATTTTGAAAACGTTTTCTTACCCTAAAAACCCTATGATATTCTAACATTTTTAAAGGGTTTTAGTATACCTGGTGATTTGGGACAAGGGATGTGAGGCTCAGATTTACCTGTGGCGAGCTTACACACATCCGGTTGAGGCAGATGCTTGAAATGATCTTCCTATCAGGCTCTGTAGTCTAACTGACTCAACACTCACGCTAATTGACAAACCAGGGCACTTTCATGTTTTACCTTAGATCATACACATAAAGCCCTTTCTCTCAGGGAAGTTCATCCTCTAATCCACCCTCATCATTGACATTCAATAGAGTGGATTGGGGAATGAACTTCCGCATTCAAGGATCCTCCATCTACTACCTTAATGTCTAATCATTAAGCTAGGATGCCTTGAATGCATAGATAGAATCACTCTATCTTCCTTATAGAAAAACACTTTATACAGTAGGATTCCGTCCTAACCTTGACCTAACCCGAAGCCTCGCATTGGTACATCATTTGTGTTGTGGCTCAAGGAAGCCGAAGATTCTTCATCAACAAGGAGGAGATCTTCGTTAATGTGTTGAATGGGACTCATCCACTTATTTGTAAGTTATTAGAGTCCAGAGGACACTTGTGATCATTCCTTTTTAGGATTGGGTCTTAGGTGTTTCTCACCCTTACAAGCCCTCGTAGGAGACCTCCAGCGGGAGTGTACGTGGTGGGTACGTAGTGTTGACCCTTGCTCTGTAGAGAGCATAAACTTCCGGTTGAAGGTGAACCTGTCTAAAACCTTAGGTTCGAGGTGATCCGACTGAAACCTCCGTTAAGGTCTTATGGAAGATCCTTGGCCAGTGTGTCTAAAAGTGGGTGCGTTGTGTTGACCCTTGTTCGTGAGAGCATAAACAGTCAGCCTCAGTGTAGGTTGTAAAGGTTGAAGGTGAACCTGATTTAAAACCTTAGGTTTGAGGTGAACCGCTGTGAAACCTCCTTAGTGAAATCTGGTACACTCAAGGGTTGAGTGCGGTTACCAGGAGTGGAGTAAACAAGTAGTCGAACCACTATAAAAATGACTATGTTTGAGATTGTTATTCTTCTGTTTGTGTGATTTACTTTAATATTTTCATATCTGAATATCTGAGATCACACCTCACACACATACACAGTCATATCCATCATAAACTAGTTTGCATATTGTTCACTTCTTAAATAGTTTGTGATTGCATCCTCTATCGGGCTTGGAAGCCAGTAGAGTTACTTTTGAGTAATCCTAATATGTGCTTGTTGTTAGGATTAGTGTAATAGGATTTTAAATAAACCATAAAAACTTTAAAAAGTCCTATTCACCCCCCTTAGGACATATTGGCATATTCCTACTTTAACTAAAGCAGTCTCCACCGCTATTTCAATTGCCATCAGAGCGGGTCTCTCTTTAAGGGCTTCACTGCCTAGAGAGTGATCTTGGCTGAAGTTGGGAATATGGCCAAAGGAGAGGGCTCATCAGTCACCAGACCTCTAGTATTTTATGGATCAAATTATGCATACTAGAAGGCTAGGATGCACTACTTTCTGAGATCTTTGGATCACGATGTTTGACATATAGTTGAAAGTGGATATGTGCCACCAATTGAACAAATTGTGCTTGACAGTGGCACAACCATCACGAAACCCAAACCCAAAGAGAAGTGGACGACATTCGATAAAGAGAGACAAACTGCTGAAGCTAAAGTAATGAACGCCATCAACTGTGCCGTGTCCCAGGATATATTCAATCAGATAAGTATGTGTGGGACATCCAAAGAGGCATGGGATTTATTGGAAACAACCCATGAAGGAACAAGCACTACGAAGAGATCCAAACTTCAACTCCTAATTTCATAATTCGAAAGTCTCAGAATGGAAGAGCGTGAGACCTTTATGGAGTTTTTCACTAAGCTGAATATCATTTGCAACTCCATGGGTGGATTGGGAGAAAAAGTTTTGGTTCCTAAAATCTGTAGGAAAATACTGAGATCACTGCCAAAACGGTTTAATCCCAAAGTAACAACCATTAAAGAGTGTAGGAATATTGATGAAATGAAAGTAGATGAACTGGTAGGCTCCTTACAAACTTTTGAACTACACTTCAAACAAATCTCTAAATCCAAAACAATTGTCCTAAAAACTTCAAAGAAAACAACAAATGAGGACAGTGAAAGTGAAAAAGATGACGAAGATGAGGAAGTGGCTTTGCTGGTACAAAGATTCAGGAAATTCTTTCAGAAGAATCATGGTTGTCCTACTAGAGGAAGAAAGATGGACAACAGACCGTCTACAGGAAAATTTGGTAAAAAGACCAAAGAACCACAATGCTATGCCTGTTAGAAATATGGACATCTGTCGGCTGAATGCCCAAATAGAAAAACTAAGGGCAAGGCGATGGCTGCCACATGGGATGATACAGAAGAGTCAAACTCAGAATCCAGTGACTCAAAGAGTGATGGGGACCAGAAATCCTTGAAAATTCTTATGATCTCCACTACTCCAATCATTCCCAACAAATTTGAGAACGAGAAATAACAGTAAGCCACCAAATCATTTCCGTCAGATAATGAAGAAACTAAAAAGGAAGAAGAAGAAGAAAACAAGCTACAAGATGCCTACAATTAACTTTATATCCATAGCATCAAAGTGGTTAAAAGACTTAGAATATCTGAGAACAAAAAGGAATTGCTACAAAAAGACTTGGATAAATTTCTAGAAATTAATACACATCTAATCAATGATTTATAGCAATGTCACTCGGATAATGATAGGCTCAAGAGAATTAACTCTTTTCTTAAAATCAAGTCCGAAAAACTAAATAAACAGGTTGAACAATTAAAAGACAGAAATATGCTCCTTCAAAATGAAAATCACACACTCCTGTTTGATCTAGAAGAGTCCAGAAGAATTGCCAAACTAAAGTGTAAGTTTTCCCAAAATGGTGAGAAGTTAGAAAGACTTTTAGGTATGGGAACATCTGAAAAAGACAAAAATGACTTAGGATATGAACAAACTAAAGCAAAAACTGGATATGGAGCATAAAAAGAAAAATCTGGTGCTGCAAAAAGAAATACAAGAACTAACAGGATGAATGAACCATTAAAGCAAGTGAGTGAATCAAATGAGAAAGCTAAAACTACCACAACAAAAAACTCTGTTACAAAATAGGTAATTAAAGAAAAAAGAAATTGCCTTGCTACTCACACAAATCTTTTGACAGGCAAGAATACTAAGTGGTACTTAGACAGTGGTTGCTCAAGACATGTCACAGGTGACAAATCTCTTCTTTCAAACTATACAGATCTTTATAATGGGATAGTCACCTACGGAGATGGAACCACCGCCAAAGTAATTGGACAAGGAATCATAAGAGGAATTAATTCGCTCAAAAATGAGAATGTTTTCTGCATAAAAGGATTGGCACATAATCTACTAAGCATATCTCAAATCTGTGATAATAAGCACGTGGTTACATTCAACAAAGATGAATGCAAAATCTTAGACCTATCAGGAAAAACAGTTATGAAGGGTTGTCGCACAAATAACCACTGCTATGTCATCAAAGGCAAAGATAGGGCTGATTTCTATGCCTAAAATGTCAAAATATGAAATGAACAAGTCCAGGTCAAGCATCTAGGTCTGGATAGTTACTGAAAAGATGCAATTTTGCTGAAGCTTTAAATGATATATCTGAGGTTCCTCACCTTAAATTATTTTTGTATAAATAGTCTGGTGTCTATAATTTTGATGTGTATAGTGATTGTACAAAATTTTACTGTGTATACTGTTGACCAATAGATATGCAAAAAGGGTATGCATAAAGGGTTGTCTGAATGCTGAAAAATTGAAAACATTCATCCTCAATATATCTCTCGATAAGTCATTCTCGATCAATCGATCCAAGGTCGATATCATCGATGCCTCTTCAGAATGTAAAAAGTCATATGATCAAGAATGATATCGAAAATGGTCTCGATAACATCGGGGGAACTACATCAATGTCATCGGAACACTAATCGATGATATCGAAGACTGCTGCCTGATAAAAGGCGGTCGAGCGAAAAATTTTTATTTTCTTTCTGAAAAAGGCTTTTCGTTTTTTCTTTTTGATCAAATCCTCGGCCGGTAGTACATCGTGCGTCCTGAAAGCTACTCGAGAACTGGTATTATCCTTCCACCCCTTCCATTCCAAAGTCTATTTTATCTTTTGGTCGGGTACTTTCAGTTTCTTTAAAAGAGGAACTTTGTCTGTTCTTCCAAAATCTATCGTTATGGGTAAGGACAAAGGCAAGGCATCTGGTCCGGGTGAGTCATCAAGGTCCACTCGACAAAAAGTGGTCGCTTCAAGAGGAAGTGCAACAGCCCCGGAACATGAGACCCCCACAAGGCAATGCACGAGACATAGTGAATCCCAGTCCGAGGTAAAGGCACCTCCATCGGTACAGGTCAATCCGGTCCTGGCTAAGTTCACTGGGAGAAAAGTTATTCCCGAGAGGAAAGTCAACAGAAGTTGTCTGACTCCATATAATCTGGAACCTCTATTGGCCGCCATAGATTGGTTACCAGTTCTCGACTTTGGGGACCATATTAACTCGAATGGACATACAATTTCTTTAGCGCCTGTCATTCTCCAGTGTCCGACCCTCCATCCATCACTGTGACCGTCGATGGTGATGATCTGCAAATCACTCCTAAGTCTATTGCAGGAATTTTCAACCTTAATCTATCACCTGCAGGACTCTCAGATATTGACATGGAAAGTATTGAGGTTCGGTCCGAGGTCACCAAATTCCTATGTCATGACCGTGATGTTCAGTGGCACGAAGGGAATGCCCTAAAAGCCAGATTTATGGAACCACGTTATCGGGTCTTGCATGGTATCCTTGCTTCAAACATCTACTCTAGGGGCTCCAACAGGGCAGATCTCACGGGCTTCATAACTATGATAATCTATTTGATCGCCTCTGGGATCAAGATTTGTCTGCCTACCCTCATCGTGCATCAGTTGGTTTATGCTTTTCATACGGCAAGAGATGTCCACTCACCATACCCTTGGATCATACATACAATATGCAATGTCATAGCCTTTCCAACTATAAGTGATCATGTGCTTCCTCTCCAAACCTTCAACAAAAGTAACATTTGAAAGATGGATTTGAAGTTTCATAAATATCCTGAGGATCCACCGGAGGCAGGCATTCACGTAGAAAGGGAAAGTGGTGCAGGTGTCACTCCTTCTGAGTGGACAAAAATGCCCGGAGATGAACCACCTGGACCTGATCCAGCAGCGTCAACATCAATGCCCGGGTATGCCAAGTGCATCAAGCTGGATAAGATTGGAGAAATTTAGAGGCATATCCACTCAGTGCACGAGAGACTTACCATTTTGGAACGGATGGTCCAAGGAGTGTAGCAGACAATACAACAGTTGGTCGAGCTGTTCACCTGTCGTCGCGATGATACGACACCATCTTCCTTGGCTCCATAAGTACTGGTCTCTGGGTGCTATCATATACACTTCACTCTCATTACTACGTATGAACATTAGTATCTTTTTAGATGTTCTGTGCTCTCATAAGTGTATGTGATAGCTCACTAACTTGCACAGTCTAAATTGTTTTTTTTAAGTATTGCCCATGGATGGGCTAAAAAAACTGATGTTTTATGATGGGTGCTCTTAAATGGGCTTGGTGATTTTTTTATTGGGATAACTGTTAATCTACTGCTGTCTGTGGCAGTAGGTGTTTTGGATATTTGGATATTTTTGCCTGTGGCTAGATGTAATTCACATTTTTACTACCATTTCTATGTTTCATAAATCCCCTGGTTTATCTGATATGGAATGCATGTGATGTCTCTTAATGATTATCCTATTTGTCATATCACTGCTCTATCTAATCTATTATTCATACATACCTACTGCAAATGATGTCGGTTAATCAACCGTTAAAATATTTTTATATCTATCTGTTCTATGCATATTCCTCTGGATGTCGGTTCTCCCATGTTATTTTAACTTCAGTCAATATCAACTGCTATATCTTTGTCAATGACTGACAAAAAGGGGGAGAACAGTCCAAAAACCCCAAACGGAAAATTGTATATCTGCTTGAATGGTGTTACAGGTGCTAGGGGGAGCAGCTGCACCAAGATAAGGGGAGTTTGAACTCAGGGGGAGCAGATAATAGGTTGTGTACATGTCTTCACTAGAAATTGTAAAATTGTGTAAAATACATGTACACACAATTTAGGATGTGTTTGTCTAGATATTGTTCTATGGCGTTTTGGTATTTTGTCACGTAATTGACAAAGGGGGAGATTGAAAGTGCCCTGGTTTGTCAATTAGCGTGAGTGTTTAGTCAGTCAGACTGCAGAGCCTCGTAGGAAGATCAATTCAAGTGTCTATCTCAACCGGATGTGTGCAAGCTCGCCACAGGTAAACCTAGCCTCACATCCCTTGTCCCAAAACACCAGGTATATAAAACCCTTAAAACAAACTATAACATCATAGGGTCTTTAAGTTAAGAAAACTTTTTTTCAAAATAGAAAAATTCTCTAAGTTTTCTTGCTTTGTCGATTTTATCGATACACATCTCGATACGATCGACCTGCGCTGTCGATGTCGTCGATACCTAAACGATATCATCGGAATGAGGACAAAAGTGTCCAACAACTATATATATATCTAGACGGATTTATTGATGTATCGATATACCTATCGATATCATCGATATTTGAATCTCGAGTCCATCGAAGGTGACTTGATAATATCGACAGGTAGATCTCTGGCGCTCCTGTTTTTTTCTTAAGAATATCATATATGCATCAATAAATTGAAGCCTCCTCGATACCATCGAAATTCAAATCTCGATGATATCGGAAGGCTCTCGATGATATCGGTCTTGGGCGCCAAGTTCTTCCAGCAAAATATTTTAGGATGATTTATCTATAATCGGGGGTCTCTCGATAGAATCGATGTTCAAATGTCGATAATATCGGTACGGTCTTGATTGCATCGAACATGGACATAAATTGTCCAGCAAGCTTAAAGGAAAATCCGTTGGATTTATCAATGCATCGACACGGGTATCGATATCATCGACATTCAAATTCTGATGATCTCGATGGTCCCTCAATCATTTTTGTAAACCTGAAATATTTCAAGTCAAGTCTCTCTCATTATTCAAATGTCGATGAATCAACACTAGTATCGATTGAATCGGAGTTCGAAATCCGATGACATCGACACCTATTTTGATTCCATTGACCAGCTAGCAAGAGGTTTCAAAAGCGTATGACATTTGAGTTTGTGTCATCGAGTGGATCATCGATGCGATCGAGAGTATACGCTCGATGATATCGAACCCGCTCGATGATATCGAACTCTGTCATAAATATGACCATTTATATCCGTTGAAACCTTTTGCCTATATATAGAGGACTTGTCTATTATTGCTGGTAGAGAAAGAGAAGAGTGCTTTTGTGTGTTTTACCTTAGATCATATACCTAAATCCCTTTCTCTCAGGGAAGTTCATCCTCCAATCCACCCTCATCATTGACATTCAATAAAGTGGATTGGGGAATGAACTTTCGCATTCAAGGATCCTCCAACTACTACCTTAATGGAAAATCATTAAGTTAGGATGCCTTGAATGCATAATCGAAACCACTCTATCTTCCTTATAGGAAAGCACTTTATAGAGTAGGATTCCGTCTTAACCTTGACCCAACCCGAAGCCTCGCATTGGTACATCATTTGTGTTGCAGATCAAGGAAGCCGAAGATTCTTCATCAACAAGGAGGAGAACTTCGTCAATGTGTTGAATGGGACTCATCCACTTATTTGTAAGTTATTAGAGTCCAGAGGACACTTGTGATCATTCCTTTTTAGGATTGGGTCTTAGGTATTTCTTACCCTTGCAAGCCCTTGTAGGAGGCTTCTGGCAGGAGTGTATGTGGTGGGTACGTAGTGTTGACCCTTGCTCTGTGGAGAGCATAAACTTCTGGCTGAAGGTGAACCTGTCTAAAACCTTAGGTTCGAGGTGATCCGACTGAAACCTCTATTAGGGTCTTATAGAAGATCCTTGGCCAGTGTGCCTAAAAGTGGGTGCGTTGTGTTGACCCTTGCTCGTGAGAGCATAAATTGTCAGCCTTAGTGTAGGTTGTAAAGGTTGAAGGTGAACCTGATTAAAACCTTAGGTTTGAGGTGAACCGCTGTGAAACCTCCTTAGTGATATCCGGTACACTCAAGGGTTGAGTGCAATTACCGGCAGTGGAGTAGACAAGTAGTCAAACCACTATAAAAATGACTGTGTTTGAGATTGTTATTCTTCTGTTTGTGTGATTTACTTTAATATTTTCATATATGAATATCTGAGTTCACACCTTAAACATATACACAGTCATATCCATCATAAACTAGTTTGCATATTGTTCACTTCTTAAATAGTTTGTGATTAGATCCTCTACCGGGCTTGGAAGCCAGTAGAGTTACTTTTGAGTAATCCTAATATGTGCTTGTTGTTAGGATTAGTGTAATAGGATTTTAAATAAACTATAAAAACTTTAAAAAGTCCTATTCACCCCCTCTAGGACATATTGGCATATTCTTACTTCAACTAAAGCAGTCTCTACCGCTATTTCAGTAATCCCGTCGATCAGAACAGTCTACATAAACCAGCCTGATAACTGCATGTATGAGAACTCCTCCTCATCATCGTAGAAGTCTTGCTCGGCCTCATACGTTACGTCAGTATCTGCATCTAAAACAGAGTCTGGTTGGTGTTTTAAAACACCGTCCCAGAGTGGGAATGAGTGATCAACTCAGTAGAGCTATAAGGCAAAGGTTAACATGTTATCAATTCGGTCAACCAGTAATGATAAAGCAATACAACAATCAGGTCCTAAGTACTCTTATTAATGTAAGGATGGTATGTGATAATGATGCATGCCCTCGCCTGCACTCCCTCAGGGACATCATCTCACGATCGCGCATGCTACACTCTCGGTAAACATGCGCTTCCTCGCCAAAGCACCGTGTAATGCGATGCATGGTCGTGTTAGCCAAGTTCTTATTTAGGCTTATTCATACAGCATATTCAGGAAGCTAAGGTACCTCCCTTTATATCGTTTACCCAAATAATGATCCATCTAGGGTCATCAATCCTAATTAATCTCATACGATAGCAGTTCTAGGTCGCTACGGAGAGGCTCGTCACCTCAGCACAGGCCTAGTTATACTTTAAGTAACTACGAAAAGGCTCGTCACCTTAACATAGTCCTAGTATATACTCGAGGTCACTACGCGAGGCTCGTCACCTGATCGTAGGCCGACAGCTTGAATGCAGTGTCCCATACTACCGTATTCGCCTCACTAGTTGTAACGCCCTAAAAATCGGGGGTCGAGTAGCAACTCAACTCCCGAGTTCCAAAACATCACTTATGCAACATATATGCTTATGATTCAATGTTGTCTGTGTTGTCTGTGTTAGTGCCTTCATCATGAGTGGAATTATACCAAAACAGTAATTCATACTCCAGATCAAGTTGTAAAACGCAAGCGGAAGACTGAAAGACATAAATACACGTATATAAGTCAAAGATCACGATCGGTCTCCAGAGTATGAATACATCACTGAGTCACTATATACATGTAATAGTCTCAAAAATCAAAATGTCAAAATAGTACAACTACAATGATAATCCCTGTAGCCCCGTCAATCCGGATAGCCTAAACGAAGCCACCGGAGAACTGCATATAAGAGAACTCGTCCTGATCATCGTAGTAGTCAGGCTCCGCCTCAGGGGTCACGCCGTCATCTAAAATCAAGACAGAGTCTGGTTGGTGTTTAAAACACCATCCCATAACGTGGGAATGAGTGATCAACTCAGTGGAACAATAAAGTAAAGGTTAGCATGTTATCAATTCAATCAAACAGTAATGATAAAGCAATAAATCACACATCCCCAAGTACTCTTGTTAATGCAAGAATGGTACGAATGTATGATGCATGCCCTCTCCTATGCTCCCTCAGCGACTTCATCTCACGTTCGTGCATGAACAACACTGCCTCAGTGCTTGACCTGCTACGCCTGAATGCACGCATAATGCGGTGCATGCATATGATTACCAAGTTCTTATTAGTCCTTTTCATACAGCAAGGTTGGGAAACTAAGGTACATCCCTTATATCATTTCCCAACTGATGATCCATTCTAGGGTCCTCAGTCCTAGTAATATCATACGATATTGCATTTCTAGGTCACTACAAAGGGCTCGTCGCCAAATCAGTACAGGCCTAGTTTATACTCTAGATGCTACGGAAGGGTTGTTACCTCCACGTAGACTCAGAGTATGCTCGAGGTCACTACAAAGGGCTCGTCACCAATCAGTGTAGGCCGACAGCTTGAATACAGTGTCCCATACCACCGTATTCGGCTCACAAGTCTGGGTTGCTCACTAGTCACTATGGGAAGGCTCGTCACCCCAGCATAGGCCGACAACTCGACCACGGTGTCCCATACCACCATGTCCGTCTTATGAGTCTTAGCGGATCGAGGTACCAAGGTTAATAAGATTCCACTGGTGAGTTTAGTATCTTAGATTCAAGCAGTAGTGTCAATACATGGTGAGCATACATCGGCACATCGGGTTACTTGACGGGCTCGACTAACATAGCGCACCCAAAGTTGATCGACATGAAGTGCATAAGCTCTCCGTATGTGTAACAGCCCGGATTTTTTCCAACCTGGAATTAGACGTCCTTAGGCGATGAGTCAATCCTAACACCGGTTTAACTTCTCAAACACTCAATTAAAGCCTCAAATCCCTTTTCAAACCATTTTCTTCACAAATCCCACCCTTCACCACCTTGTTCTTTCAATATTTTCTAAGTACTTTCACCTTAGACACTATCTTAAAGTTTAGGTAATGAAGAACAATACTTAAACTAAACATTGCTAGAAAGAACTAAGTACCACCTCAGACCGAAATCACTCAGGATTAAATCCTTTAGAAATTAGGCGAGATATAGCCAGTGTTAAACTAGAGTACCTGTGAAATTAGCACCAACCACTTTAAATACGATCTGCAAGACCCAAAACTTGTAAAATCATTGACGCTAGGTTACCCTAAAGTCTAGGATCAATCTCATTACCCGGCTGCTCTCGGGAGCATCTCGAAACTCCGTATCGGATCGGAACCGCACGTCGGAAGTCCGATTAACACGAAGTTAAGGAATTAGGACCGCCTTGTTAGGCTTGACAACCATCTCGGAAATCAAATCCAGACAGTGTCCCACGGCTGTTCCCTTAGTCCGGAGCGAGAGAGTGTGAAAACACTTGTTTTCTTTACAAAATAAATATCTTGAATAGTAATCTGTCACGTGTTTCTTGCGAATCAGTTTTAAGCAACCAGACCGTCAGAATCAGACCAAATTACACCCTCGGATCAGGAGAAATTTCATACACATTTACATGTACTCGGAATCTCTGATCGAGATCCGCTGACCGTTGAACTGAAACTGGTCCGCCACTCGTGATCTGGGAACCCTACTGGAACAAAAACTTAATGGTACGTAGATCCAGTGTTAGTAAGCTTAAGTCCGACCTTTGGCTCAAGGAGGCCCGCCAGAAGTCCTCTGTTGAGCTGGAACAGATGCCCTTTGGATAAAACTCAAGTATACCTTGTTGCCAAGTCTGTTTTGGTGACATTTTAGACTATATAAGGGCCTTTGAATCCTCTCTCTCATAGCCATACGAATTTGAGATTGGGAGAGAGAAAAGGGAGAGAAAGTGTGGGAGTTGTGGGAGGATCTCCCTGTCATGCCTCCCTGCCGTTATGCAAGCACAACCACTCCATTCTAATCGCTTTTCCGGCGATTTCAGCTCCGTTTTTAGGTAAGAAACCCTAACCCTAATCTGATTTGCAGTGTTGATGGTTGTAGTTTATGAAATAGCTAACCTACTTCGTTCTCTAGGTGTCCAAACTGCCATATACGAAAGCTTAGCAAACCTATTGACTCCGTTACGATTCTACGACAAAAGGTGCGGACTTTAGATGTATAGGTTATGGTTTTCAACGTTTTCAATGTCAGATAATGATAGATTCATGATCTGCATGCAATTACACATGTACAAAGTGTTGTCTGTTTTCCGTTTCGATTAAAGATGAAAAATATGGAATTCTACATACTCTAGGTATTTGTAGAAAGTACCATATACGTACAAATTTTGAAAATGAGTTTGACATGATAAATTGTTGTATGAATATATTATATATGGATAAATTACTTGTTTGGCGAAAGAACTTGCCCTAATACATGTTTTGCTTATATACACTATGTATGTTGAAATTGTGTATTCTAGAAAGTACCGTATACGTACAAATTTTGGAGATGTATTTGCCATGATTATTTGTTGTATGAATATATTATACATGGATAAAATACTTGCTTGGCGAAAGGATAGCCCTAATACATGTTTTGCTAACATACACCATATATGTTGTAATAGTGTATTCTAAGTGTTTGTGAAAATGGCTGAATGAGTATAGAATTCTCATTCGTGCTCGCCATGACTAATTGTCATGGATATATGGATGTTGTATTGGCGATACCCCTTTGACGAAAGGATTTGCCCTGAATCAAGCCACGGCCACTATATGCTATATATGTTGAAATGTGTAGCCCAAGTGTTTGTGAAAATGTTCAAATGAATATGAAACTTGGATTCCTACTTTCTAATACTATCCGTCGTGGGTGTACACGTGTTATGATTGGGGCAACTCCCTAGTGAAAGGATTTGGCCTAATACTTATGTGAACAACATATGTCATGCATGTTGATGTATGTAGTCTAAGTGTTTGTTGAAATGTTTGAATGAGTAGTAGTTAGTAAATTGTAATGTATAAGGGTGTTGAGATATGATTCTCAACTCCTTTAACTATGTGTATGATTTCCTTGGATAGCTGTGTGATTAGGAATTGAATATGTACAAACTCATGCTTGTGTTGTGCTTCATAACATGCTCAACTGATTGTATGATTTTATCTATGTAATGTATATGCTTAAATTCATATTTACGTTGTATGATCCGTCATGGGTGATGGAGGAGTGGAGCAACGAGTGCGTGTAACAGCCCTGGCAGCCCTAAACGGAAAATACCATACTTTGATTGTATGATTTGAATTCTGATCCATTACTGCTTTATTTATCTGCAAGTTATTGTGTTTGGGGCTATGATTATAGTCCAGACAATCGGTACCAGAATTGAATTCGTGGTTGTGATTCATTTACCACGTGAGATGTGTTCGACGAACTCGAGTCGTACTTCAGTTGGCGATAGTGGTTGGCCACGCGAAGTGCTTATGCACTTCATGTCGTTCAACTTGTTGTGCGCTCGAGCTAGCCGAGCTCGTCAAGCAACCCGATCTGTCTTATGTATGTTCACCATGTTTGGACACTACTGCTTGAACCAAGGGTACCAAACTTACCAGTGAAATCCCTTTTAACCATGGTACCTCGATCCGCTAAGACTCATGAGCCGGGCATGGTGGTATGGGACACTGTGGTCGAGCTGTCGGCCTACGCTGGGGCCACGTGCCTCCCTGTAGTGACCAGTGAGCAACCAGACTCGTGAGCCGATTATGGTGATATGGGACACTATATTTGTGCTGTCGGCCTACATTGATAAGGTGATGGGGGAGTGGTGCAACGAATGCGAGCAACAGCCCTGACAGCCCTTTGTAGTGACCTCGAGCATACTCCGAAATCACGGTGAGCCTTAGAGTTTTGCCGTGGTATATAGAGTAGGAACTATGCCTGTTTCTATATAGTGATGAATCGTTAAAGAGGTGATGAGGGAGTGGTGTAACCTTTATGCGTAACAGCCCTCGCAGCCTTTGTAGTGACCTATAAAACACACCATCGTCTGAGATTAACTAGGACTGACGACCTTAGAATGGATCATGTTTGGGAATGATGCAAGGGAGGTACCTTAGTTTCCCAATCCTACTGTTTGAAATGGACTAATAATTACTCGGTAATCATGCTCATCATCGCACTGCATGTGCCTGGTAGATGTGGAGCACTGAGGGATGAACGCATTCGCGAACGTAAGATGGTGTCGCATGAGGGTGGTTTGGCAAGGGCATACATCATGTCATTTCATACTTGCATTAAATAAGAGTAGTTATAATTGTTTGATTGTACTGCTTTATCATTACTGCTTGACTAAGTTGATATCATGTTAACCTATGCTTTACTGTTCCACTGAGTTGATCACTCACTCCCATGTTACAGGACAGTGTTGTACACACCAACCAGATTTGTTGAGTTTCAGGTGATGGCGATGCTTATGAAGCAGAGCCGGACTACTTCTATGACATTGAGGAAGAGTTCTCCTACACAAAATCTCTGACAGGTCTATGAAGACCTGGTATTGTATTGACGGGGTTATGGTGCTTGGAATAGAAGACATTACACTTACACATTGGTATACTTTAGAAATGCACTTGAAATTTATTAACCTGGTAACATTATCACACTCTGGAGACCCACCACTGTTTTTTTATATTTTATATATCTATCACAGTCTTCCGCTTACTAATTCACTGTCTCTGGAGTATGATATTCTGTTTTGGCTTAATCTCGATCATGTTCAATGCACTAATACAGACAACATTCAATCATCATTATCTATGTTGCATAAGTGATGTTCTGGAAACTCGAGAGTTGAGTTACTACTCGACCCTCGATTTTTCGAGATGTTACAGTTGGTATCAAAGCATGATTTAGATTAAACCGGACCTGGGTTATGGTCACACAACGCACACTGACGCACTCTGACTTAGGAGGGAGCGACAGAATGTAGAAACGGTCATAGGTATCCCGATTTCGCCAATTGGCGAAGTTCACTGAAAACAAACGCCGAAATCGAGTTTGTATTCAACCATGGTCGCACGGGTCGACCTTAAAACATTCCTAGGCCGTCTATAGATGATTCTAGATTATAATCCACCTCACCCCAACCGTTGAAAATCGGTAGATTACGGGATAAGAGTGATGATGATAACTATTCCGAATCCTCGGAGCTTCTCTGGACTCCTCACAGAGACTTCTCGAATCCATGAGGAAAGAAAGCAGAAAGTAGAAATAAATTCTAATAAATTCGAAATTGATTAATGAATGATAAAAAAAAAGAGTTCACAACCCTTTAAATAGGGATACCAGGTAATGAGAATGAAATCAGAAACAAACTACAACTAAAACTCCTAGAATTTGCGACTTACTATAAGGTCGTGATGTCTACTAGTGCGCAAGGTTTTCTGCCAAAAATAATAAGTGTCCTATTTGGCTTCACCAAACCGTTCTCCTAATTATTCTAAGTCCTTTTCATGATGGGCGTAACTCCTAAAGCCCGACAGATGAAGAGTAATTAAACCAAAACTACTATTTTTAGCAAAACGATATTGAAACGGGGAAATAACCGTCAATCGGAGGGTTTTCTTGCAATTCTGGGCTGCGCAACCCAGCATAACGGGGTTGGTTGGCTTCATTAGCTCGTTCTACCCCAAATTCATATATTTTACGTCAGATAACTCATTCCGGATTGCAAGATACGTCCGATTATCCAGAAACTACCCGAAATTGAACGAAATGGAGTCGGGGGGCCAAACGGAGCACTTCCAGGGGTACCCAGGGTGGGACCCAGTATTTTTTGGGACCTAGGGGACTGGAGGAACACGTCCATGGGGCCCCCTTTTGAAACCACAAATTTTTTCGACGAGGCCCTCGCCAGGTCGGCGAGGCCTCGCCACTTTCTTTGTTGGACCGGGCCCGCAGCTCGGGCCGACCAAGTTTGGGGGTTGTGGGAACCCCCTGATGTGTGTCCCATCCATCGAAACCCTCCCAAACTCCTACTTCCTTCACAAACCTCCCCTCCAAGCCATTTTCTCTCTCCAAACTGGCTGTTCCTCTTCAAAACCGTCCTTCTGATCGTTCTCCCTTCTGATGCGGGATGAACGGAGAGGGTAGGGAGGAAGGGACTGTTGTGGATGATCGATTTGTCTAGCAACCAATTTGTCTACCAACTCAATGTCAATTTGTCTAGCAACCTTGTCTAGCAACCAATTTGTCTACCAACTCAATGTCAATTTGTCTAGCAACCAACTCAATTTGTTCCTCTTCAATTTGTCTAGCATCGAATTTGTTCCTCTTCAATTTGTTCCTCTTCAATTTGTCTAGCAACCAATTTGTTCCTCTTCAATTTGTCTAGCAACCAACTCAATTATCTTTCATAAATTCGATGTCATCGAATGTGTCTTCGATGTCATCGAACGGTGATCGATGGCTTAGTCAATGTGAATTCTGCACTTGTTCTTTTGACTTCATTCCTTCTCCACTTGGTTTTCTTGAATCATGGGACCGTGAAGTCTTCAATCTTTGTCTCCTAAGATCCATTCTTTGCCTTGGTGATCTTTGAGCATCAAATCCATCATTTTAGCACCTTTTCCAATCCAAGCTCTTAAATTCGCCTTGCAACACAAACATTAGTAGAATAGGACATTAAGCAGCATCATATTCATAAAACCAAGATATAAATGGGGGATAATATGCAATATTTGACCCTCAACACACTCCCCAGATGTAGACGATGATATGATTAGGGAGATGGATGCCTTGCTTGATGCTACGCCGGTACTCGAAGTTAACCGGTGGAGGCCACAATTTGAAAAATTGCCCCGAACCAATGTAGTGTCTCTATCGTCTAACTTCAAAGCACCGAATCTTGACCTAAAACCTTTGCCCACTGATTTAAAATATGTCTATTTAGGTCAAGATGAGATGTACCAGGTGCTGATTCTTCCCACCTTGAGCAAGAACAAGAGAGTATACTTATCTATACTTTCATTGAGCATAAAGGAGCCCTTGGATGATTGATTACAGACCTCAAGGGAATTGACCCATTGATTTATACTCACCACATTCATCTTGAGGATAATGTGAAGACCTCCCGACAACCACAACGTAGATTAAATCCAAAGATGAAGGAAGTGGTTAAGGCCGAGGTTCTTAAGCTATTGAATGTGGGTATCATATACCATATATCCGATAGTTAATGCGTGAGTCCAACTCAGGTGGTTCGTAAGAAGTTCAGAATCACCATCATAGCGAATGCCAACAATGAACTCATGCCAACTAGAGTTACTACTGGTTGGAGAATGTGCATGGACTATAGGAAGTTAAATGCCGTCACGAGGAAGGACCACTTTCCTTTGCCCTTCATTGATCAAATTTTGGAAAGGCTAGCCGGTCACTCCTATTATTGCTTCCTTGACGAATATTCGAGTTATAATCAGATAGAGATAGCCCTTGTAGATCAAGAAAAAAATCACTTTCACTATTCCTTTTGGCACCTTTGTTTATCGAAGGATGCCATTCGGACTGTGTAATGCCCCCGCCACTTTCCAGCGATGTATGTTGAGTATTTTCTCTGACATGGTGGGGCAATATTTAGAAGTCTTCATGGAAAATTTCTGTCTTTGGTTCATCCTTCAGCGAATGTTTGGATAATTTGAAAAATGTGCTGAAGCGATGTGAGGAAAAGAATTTGGTAGTAAATTGGGAGAAGTGTCATTTCATGGTTCGTAAGGGAATCGTTCTTGGACATATCATCTCGTCCAAGGGAATTGAGGTGGATAAGGCAAAAATTGATCTTATCTCTAACCTACCTCCACCCAGGAGCATATGAGACGTGCGATCCTTCTTAGGACATGCCGGGTTTTACAGGAGATTCATAAAGGACTTTAGTCACCCTTCTCATCCTTTATGCAATCTACTTCAAAAGGATACCCCATACAAGTGGACTGAGCAATGCCAAGAA
The DNA here is from genome assembly GCA_021015155.1 of Magnolia officinalis. NCBI lineage: Eukaryota > Viridiplantae > Streptophyta > Magnoliopsida > Magnoliales > Magnoliaceae > Magnolia > Magnolia officinalis. The sequence goes on from JAJHSJ010000001.1 coordinate 53,632,985, forward strand.
GCTTTCTTTAAGCTCAAGGGCATGTTGACTACCACACCTATCATGTAGCCACCCGATTGGAGCATACCTTTTAAAATTATGTGTGATGCGTTCGACTATGCTATTGGGGCGGTGTTAGGCCAGAGAAAAGAAAAGAAACCTTACGTCATTCACTATGCAAGTAGAACTCTAAATCCTGCCCAAGTGAATTACTCTACTACGGAAAAGAAACTCTTAGTAGTAGTATTCGCTCTGGACAAATTTAGGTCCTACTTGATTGATCCAACATTATCACCTACACCGATCATGCAGTGCTCAAGTCTCTTCTTTCTAAGAATGATGTTACGCCCCACTTGATAAGATGGATCCTTCTATTCCAAGAATTTGACTTATAAATAAAAGATAAAAAGGGAAAAGAGAATGTAGTGGCTGACCATCTTTCATGCCTTGATCTCCCTAACTTCCTTGAGACGACACCTATAAATGACATGTTCCCTGACGAACAACTATTTAAACTCTCCCACTTACCTTGGTTCGCTGACATTGCTAATTATCTTCCTATAAGTTTCACGCCGACACATTTAACTGCGCAAGATAAAAAGAAATTTTTTGCCAAGGCACGCAAATTTTTCTGGGATGATCCGTATTTATTCAAATATTGCCCAGACCAAATTCTAAGCAGATGTGTGCCAGACAATGAACACCAAAGTGTCATCTCCTTCTGCCACTCTCAGGCATGTGGTGGTCACTTTTCTGCTAAAAAAACCATGGCCAAAATTCTGCAATGCGGGTTTTACTGGCCCACTATTTTCAGGACACTCATGAGTTTTGCAAAGCTTGTGAGCATTGTCAAAAATTGGGAGCATTGTCTCATCGAAATATGATGCCTTTAAACTCAATTCTTATCATTGAAGCATTTGATTGCTGGGGCATCGATTTCATGGGACCGTTCCCCCAATCCTTTAGAAATTTATATATTTTCTTAGAAGTAGACTATGTCACTAAATGGGTTGAAGCGATCCTGTGCCAGAATAATGATCGTTAAACGATCATGAAATTCTTTTTTTAAAAAAAACATCTTTTCCCGGTTCGGAATGCCTCGGGCCATAATTAGTAATGGAAGCTCACATTTCTGTAATAGGCCATTCAAAAATTTAATGAAGAAATATGCCATCTCTCATAAGGTGAGCACTCCATACCACCCACGAACAAGTGGACAAGCTAAGATTTTCAATAGGGAAATTAAACACATTCTAGATAAAACAGTTAACCTTGACCGTAAGGATTGGTCAATTCGATTGATCGATGTTTTATGGGCCTACCATACAACCTTTAAGACTCCCATTAGAATGTCTCCCTTTAGACTCGTCTATGGGAAAGCTCGCCACTTGCCTGTAGAATTGGAATATAGAGCCTACTGGGCTATTAAAAATCTGAAGTTCAATTTGGACAATGCGGGCTCGCTGTGCAAACTTCAGTTAAATGAACTCGAGGAAATCCGGAATGACGCATACGAGAACTCGAGATTTTAAGAGGACAAGATGAAGGTGTTCCATCACTAGCACATCCTTCAAAAATCATTCTAGACTGGTCAAAAAGTCCTTTTGTACAATTCTTGGTTACATCTTTTTTCGGGAAAACTCCAATCTCGTTGGACCGACCCTTTCACTGTTACTAATGTTTATCCTCACGGGGTTGTTGAGATAAAAAATCCAAACAATGGCAATGCGTTTAAAGTGAATGGACATCGTTTAAAGCCATTTGTTGAGAAATTCGACGCAGAGGAGATGTCCATACCTCTGAATGATCCTATTTACTAGGATTAACCTCTTAGTCTGTAACGTCTCAGAAAAATCCGTACAAAGACCCGAGTACCACCTCAGGCAGAAATCACTAAGGACTAAATTCCTTAGAAATTAGACGAAAATTAACTAAGTGTTAAATGAGATCCCTTGTGAAATTAGCACTAATCACTTTAAATACGATCGATAAGACCTAAAACGAGTAGAACCGTTAACGCTACATTACCTAAAAACTTAGGATCCATCTCAAAACCCCGTTGTTCTCGGGAGCACACTGAAACTCCGTATCGGACCTGGCCCACGCGTTGAAATTTTGATAACCACAAAACTATACGGTTATGACCGTCTTGTTGGACTTGACTACCATCTCAAAAATCAAGTCCAGATAGTATCCCAAAACGCACAACTTGAGCCTGGAGCAAAGTGTGTGAGAAACGCGAATACTTTTAGAAAACAAACTCAAATTTAAGTGATTTGGGTCATTCACTTGCGGGCCAAATTTAAGGATTCAGACCATCAGATCCTGACCCAAATACACCCTCGGATCAGGAAAATTTTCCTACACAGGTCAGTGTACTTGTGGCCCTGATCGAGTGACAATGACCGTTGAATTGAAACTGGTCCGCCATGGTCGATCCAAAAATCTGATCAGACTGAAAACCTAATTTGACCTAGATCCAATGTCAGGGGACTTACTCCGGACTGTACGAAGAAGGGGGGCCTCCAGATGAGCTCCGTTGGCCCGAAACAGCCAACTTTTGGCTATAACCTAAGTATACCATGGCCCTAGGGCCATTGAGGTCAATTTTCGTCCTATATAAATACCTAAACCCACCCCTCTCTCATTCCATATGAATTTGTAAACCCTAGGAGAGAGAAGAGAGCAAAGAGAGAAGGAAAGAGAGAGAAAGTGAGAGAGAAAGTGGGAGAGAGTTCCCGGGATTCGATCCCACCACTCCCCGTGCTTAATCACCTCATCCGTGTCGCTATACCGGTGATTCTGATTCTGTCCTTGGATAAAAAATCCTAACCCTAACCTATTTTAGGGATTCAAATTGAGCAGATGGTGGAATAGCTAACCTATCTCATGCTATAGGTTGTCGTTGTGCCTTTGACAAAGACATAGCGTTCGAACTGAGTTCGTTACGTGTTTACCGGTGAAAGGTGCGGACTATAAACGTTTAAGTTATGGTTTTCAAGGCTTTCAATGTCAGCAATGATTTATGTCTGACTTGATTGCTATCACATATGCATAGATACAACGCTTTTCGTATATTTCACATATATGTAAACTATGTCGATTCTAAATGCATTCTATGTGTTTGTTGAAATGTCTAAATGAATATGGAATTATAATTTGTGCTTGTTATGATGCATGTTTGGGAACACATGATGGTTGTACGTGTGGAAACACCTATGTGGAAGGATTTGCTATAACATGCGTTCTAACTAATTTGTTACATGTATGTGATATGTGTAGTCTAAGTGTTTGATAAAATGCCTAGATGAGAGAATGCTTGTTGAAATGTATTTAATTAGGGTGTTGAGAGGTGACTCTCAATTCCTTTTCCTATAGTTACAATTTCCTTCATGTAACCTAACTTACTACTATGTGCTTTATATATGAAATGCATATGCATGACAACATGTGTACTACGTGTTTGTTGAAATGCTCAAATGAGATTTCTATTTAGACTAGTTGTCACATGTGAATGCTATCGTTTGGAGTGTGATTGGGGCTACGAGGTAGTCCAGGCAATCGGTAATGGTGTCCGAATTAGTGGTCGAGGTCGTCTCGCCACACAAGACATGGTTAAGGAATCCGTGTCATACACTGATTGTCGGTAGTGGTTAGGCCACCCGGAGTTCTTACGCGCTTCATGTCGATCAACTCAACGTATGCTCGTACCAGTCAAGCTTGTCAAGTAACCCGATTAGCCTAATATATGTTCATCATGTATGGACGGTACTAGCTTAAATCTAAGGTACCTACTTACCAGTGAAAATCCCATTTAACCTTGGTACCATGATCTGCTAAGACTCATGAACCGGGCATGGTGGTATGGGACACCGTGGTCGAGCTGTCGGCCTATACTGGGGTGACGAGCCTCACCGTAGTGACCAGTGAGTAAACTAACCTCATGAGCCAAATACGGTGGTATGGGACACTGTATCCGAGCTGTCGTCCTATGCAAAGGTGACAAGCCTTCCCCGTAGTAACCTCGAGTATAAACTAAGGCCTATGAGGATGGTAACGAGCCTCTTCATAGTGACCTGAACTTGCCTGTGCACTGCTTTATATTCAGGGGTGACGTTGCCCTATAACTTGCCTATCGTATGTGATAAACTAGGATTGACGACCCTAGATGAATCATCGTTGGGTAAATGATATAAAGGGAGGTACCTTAGCTTTCCGAATCTGCTGTATGAATAAGTCTAATTAAGAACTTGGCTAATCACGTACATGCACCGTATTTACATGTGTCTTTGGCGTTGGAGTTAAGCACAGAGGAAGGAGTGCATGCCGTGATCGTGAGACGATGTCGCAGAGGGAGTGCAGGCAAGGGCATGCATCATTACAGCATATCATTCCTACGTTAACAAAAGTACTTAAGATATAAGTGTTGTACTGCTTATCATTACTCCTTAACTGAATTGATAACATATTAACCTTTGCCTTATAGCTCCACTGAGTTGATCACTCACTCCCACTCTGGGACGGTGTTTTAAAACACCAACCAGACTCTGTTTTAGATGCAGATACTGGCGCGACGCATGAGGCTGAGCCAAACTTCTACGATGATGAGGAGGAGCTCTCATACATGTAGTTATCAAGCGAGTTTATGTAGACCGTTCTGATTTACGAGATTACAGGGTTATATGATTAGTTGTACATTCACGTTTTATTATTTTAGGAATTATACATGTAATTATTTGACCTAGTGACATGTTCATACTCTGGGGACTCAAAATCCACTTATATGTTTTACACATCTATCACAATCTTCCATTTGCGTAATTTAATTATCTCTGGAGTATGATATGTTGTTTTGGTATAATCTCACTCATATTTAATGCACTAATATGGATAGCATTTAATCATCATCATCTATGTTGCACAAGTGATGTGTTGGAACTCGGGAGTTGGGCTTCTGCTCGACCCCCAATTTTCAGGGCATTACAAGTTGGTATCAGAGCATGATTTGGATTAAACTGGACCTGGGTTATGGTCACACGACGCACACTGACGTATTCTGACTTAGGAGGGTGCAATGAAACATAGAAATAGTTGTAAGATTACCCGTTTCACTGATCGACGAAATTGACCGTTGAAATAGGGGCCCGTACGCATCTGAGATCATACGTGGTGACCCCAAATCTTTTCTAAACTGCCAACCGATGGGTTTAGATGATAAATTGACAAATTTCACACTCAAATTACCCAAAAATCATGAATATACACGAGATGGGACCCGAAATGACTCAAACGGACTAGGGGGCTTAAACGGTGCAAAACGGGGGGGTCCAAAGTGGACCCCGCACACATACGGCACCCTGGGAGGGGATGCCCCACCCACCGCGGTGGCACCGTGCCTGGGTCCAGCGGACCGCAGCTACGCCATGCCAATAGTGGTGCACCGCCCCCGAGCTCGCCCTGGCCTGTCGGGCCAGCACAGGCTGGTCGGGCCGACTCCCATACATTGTTGTGAGGCCCACCAAATCACTTGGGACCCCTTTTAACCCTTCCATTTGCTCTCTCTTCCTCCCTTACACACCTCCAAGCTCTCCAAATCTCTCAAAACCCCATTTTTTTCTCTCAAATCTCTCCCCTATTCTCACATCTTCTTCATCTTCTTCACTAAAAACTCATTCTCCACTATTCCTTTCAAACCCATCTCTTATCTCTCTAAACCCCTCTCATTTGAGCACACAAAACACTATCTTGTGTTTCAAAATCTCAAAGCCCAACACCCATCCCATTCCTCCATTTTTTATTTCACTCCAATGGCTCTTTTCGAGCTCATGGCGGCGATTTTCTCCATGTCCACACATCTTTCCCTCATGGGAAAGAAAAGAGCTCCTACGGGTGAAGTCGGGCCTAGCTGCCCTACCCATCTAAGGAAGAAGGAGGGCGCCGAAACTAGCACAAGCGCCGCCCAAGAGCGAAGATTGAAGCGGGATCTCGATCCCCAAATCCCACTCGAGAGAGTTCTACCGGCGGGCTTCGAACACGGTGGATTTAGTGGTCGTAGGGTTGTGCTTGAAGCTTATGTAGATGAGAGGCTATCTGGGCTGTATCCAATGATGGATTACCTGGTGGACGCCGGGTGGGGTCCCATATTCGAGGGCAAGTCTCACGCATATGAGAACATTGTCCAAGCCTTTTACGCCCATATACAAGAACCATCGTTGGAGCCCCTGCAGTTCAAGATTCCCGTGGGAAGGCGGGAAGCAATAATCGATGTAAATTTGGTGTCCCGGATCATGGGGATCCCGCATGGAGAGGTGCACCCTAGCGATAAGTACCTCAAGAACGCGCGAGAAAGAGATCGCCACACACGTTACCTCTACAGCCGATTAGCTCATTAGAAGGAAGACAGAAGCCTCCCATCGACGGAGTTGACAGACGATTTTCGTTTGCTTCACCACATATTCACGTATAACGTGTACCCTAGGTGGGGCAACCGTACCGAATGTACTCGATTGATGGTGGATTTTCTATATAGAGCTGGGCAGGGAGACAAGGTGTGTTTGCCTACGTTCGCCCTGCTACAGATAGTCCAGACGGCGCGTTCTATTAGGAACGATGTCTCACTTCCATTTGGCCAACTCATATGCAAGATTCCTCGAGAGTTCGCCTACAGACTTAACATGGATGACATTACGCCGATCCACTTCATTAATGAGACTACGCTCAACAATATAAAGATTGGCCCTCAACAACGTCAAGCCCGACTTGACGAGTATGGGGATGAGACAGAAAGCGATGAGGAAGAAATTAATGAGATAAAGGAGGAAGATGAGTCAGCAGAAGGGAGTGGTGAGGAAGGCAGCAAAGAGGAAGGTAGTGATGAAGAGGAGGCCCAAGGCACTGAGGAAGGCTCTCCTCCCACCGCACAAGGGCATGACAGTGATCGGGCTACTTCAGAAGCCCGCTTGACTCGAATCGAGGAGGGCCAAGCTGCCCTGCAACAGGAGGTCGGACAGGTCCAGGCCGAACTTAAACAGACCCGAGCCAAGTTAGAAGAGAATTAGGCCTTCGCGAAGCGAAAATTCAGCAAAGTATCTCGCACCCTGAGGTCTATCCTGTGTTGTCTGCAGGATAAGGGTGCACCTCCACCATCGCCAAACTCTGACGACTAGTCGTACATGTAGTCGTCTTTTAGTTTGCTTTGTTGCTTGTTTTCTTGTTTCTATGAATAGCCTTGATATGCTTAGTAATGTGGTAGAGTAGTTTGTAGGTTTTAGTGTAAGACCCGTATCCTAGTTCGTACTGTTTCGATGAATCCTGCGATCATTTCCGTCGAAGTCCGGCAATCCGCGACTGATAATCGACGTTGCGATCGATCGTAAGTCGTATCCTTTAGATTCGAGTCTGTTTAATCCGAGACCTGTATCATTGCGACCGCACCGTCGCCACGGTTCCAACGCCGCGACTCACGCACCGACCCGATACCCAAGCTAGAAGATGTCAGCCTGCGTTCAATTCGAATAAAACACCACACGTTGCGAACTTCGAGGGAATCTCTACGAGATGTCTCATCAATCAAATCAATCACTCATGTCAATTACAAGTCAAGTCACACCTACCCAAGTACAACAACCCATGCCTCTCTCTTACACAAGCAAGCCCAAGTCAACTCTCTCTCTCATTTTCAACTCTACCCATGCGCATGACATCATCCCTCCATCCCTCCCTCTCCTTTTATTTTATTTCTTTTTTTCTCTCTCTCTCATTCTCCCATTTTCTCCCTCTCACACGTCCAAACTCTTCTCTCCCTCCTAAACAACAAGTGTGGCCCACCTTTCCATCCCAAGATCTCCCATCCTAGCCATCCATTCCTCATCTCCTCCGTTAAAATCAAAGCAAAGGAGCTAAGAAACCCATTGGAGCAAGGAGATCGGACGGTGGGTGTTTTAATAGGGTAGTTTTCATGCTTTCTTAGATGGGCCAAGTGAGGCCTACCGATCAATGGTATGGATCTCACTTGGGACCCTATGATGTGGCTAATGGCCCACTTTGATTACCTTTTTATGTATGATGGAATGCAAGGGAGGGCCCATAGTGTCGGGGTCCCTCCATCACACGTGTGTCCCACTCTCTCTCTTCCTCTCTCTCTCTCTTTTTCTTTTCTTGTGATGTTATGTTTGTATGGCCCACTTCGATGGACCCCACAATGGAGCATGCATTGGAATCCAAACCATCTAAAGGTGGGGGCCACTTTACATACGTATGGTGACCACACCACCTCACCATGTGGTGGCCCATCTACAAAGGGCCCACCCTAAAGGCATTGGATGCCCAAACAAAAAAAAAGAGTCCAGGGACTCTCTGGACGTAAAAAGGAAAACACAAATATGGCTTGATTTTACAAGCCATTGGGTGACCCACTTGTATAGGACCCACCTTGATGTTTGTATCCAATCCAAGCCGCCCATCCTTTTTCCAAACTCGTTTTAGGCGTTGAGCCGAAATGGGAAGTCAATCCAACTTTTGGGTGGGCCATACCCTTGAAAACAGTGATGTTCACCTTTTAAAGTCACCTAAATCTCCCTACACGCCGAAAAATACCCTAAATTGGTCTTGATGGACTGGTACCGGGCTGTGGAAGCCAGTGGTTGGGGTGGATTTGGCCGAAGCGGACCCCACACGTGAAAAACCCCAGGATTTTGGGTTATTTCAAAAAAAAAAAAAAAAAAGGGAAAGGGGCAGCGCCTGCTGCTGCTGACACAGCAGCAGGACGCTGCCTGCGTCAGCGTGAAACGGACAGGGTCCCACGGCTCCAGCCGTGGGCCCCACCTTGATGTTTATTTATCATCCAATCTGTTCATATGGTGGGCCACCCCCTGAAGTGGGCCCCCATCAAGTTTCAGCCGCATCCATGGCTCAGGTAGCCCACACCACAAGAAACAGCGGTGATTGAATTCTACCATTGAAACTCTTTTGGGCCCCACAGAAGTTTTGGATCAAGATGAAATTTGTGTTTTCCCTTCTCCTAGGTCTGCATGACCTTATGAACGGGTTGGATGGAATGTAAACATCACAGTGGGCCCCACGTGGAGCCCACAGGACATGTGCATTTGCCTCCACCGTCCGCTGGACGGTGGAGCCCACAGTTATGTGTTTATCATTCCCCACCGTCCAGGGACAGTGGGTGTGCGTGTGTGGTTGCATGCGTGTGTGTGCGTGTGGGCACGTGTACGTGGGTGCGTGCGTGGGTGCATGCATGTGCGTGCATGGCTGTGCGTGGGTGCGTGTGTGTATATATCTATATATATTTATATATATGTATATATATGTATATATACATGTATATATAAATATGTATATGTATATATTTATGTATATATATATATATATATTATATAAATGCAAATATATTATATTATATTAGGAAACACCGGATGGTGGGATTTCATGGGCCCCACCATGATGTATATGTTACATCCAATCCGTTTATCCATTTTGAAGGGCCATTTTATGGCATGTGTTAAAGAATGAAACAGATCTAAAGTCTAAGTGGACCCCACCTTGGCATGTTTTGAGGTCCATCTTAATGTATTTGTGGTAGATCATTGGGGCCCACTTTGACGTGGATGTAGGGCCCATATTATGAGGCTCATTCGACGTATTTGTAACCGTGGTTGAGGCCCACTTTGATATATATAAGGCCCATGTTGCGAGGCCCATTTTGATGCATTCTAAAGCCCATGGGTTATGGCCCATTTGATGTATTTAAAGCCCAATGGGATGTCCTTAGGGTCCATTGCAATGTGTGATTCCTCCATGGTCTGTGTAATGATGTTTTATGGCGGGCCATGCCTTGGGAGCAATGTTGGTTTGATGTCCACATTGCAAATATAGTGTTGGTTAAATGTCCGCATTATAACTCTCCCTAGGACCCATTAGTAAGCCCGTACTTGTTGATAGTTCACCACTTTATAACATGTTTAGTATAGCTCCATGATTCATACCCATACGCATCATATGCATGCTTGAGATGAGGGGTGATTGATCATAGCATATGCCTTCGGGCAAACTATTACGGGCTCCCTGATAGGCGCAGTTGCCCTGCATGAGCGCATGGTTTACGCAGGACTGTTGCATGACTGGTAGTGTGACTCATGCACTTGCATTGTGTGATTGTAGTTACGGTATGCCCTAGCGATACCAGGGCCATAGCCTCTACAGACACATCGTGGGTGGCTGGATTGGATACCGGAAATGTTTGGTTCTAGCATACGGGCGCCATAGATGTCCCTGGGTGAAAATCCCTAAACCCGATGGTACCAGAGGATGACTCCAACGTCGAGACCGAGTGGATGTACGAGCGCATGAGGGCCGAATACCAGGAGGCCGCGTCTCCCACTGTGTCGTGGTCGGTTGGAAAGGAGTGTGACCTTACCCGCCTGAGTGAGGGGGCAATTTCTAGGTTGAGTTTGACCAGCTTGAGGAATTGTTCCGCTATCGACGAGCCGGGCCCGATATTGGCAGGCGGATAGTGAGGTCTCTTCCACTCTCCCAGTTGTGCGTTCGGATAGGGGCGGCAAGCTGGCTTGAATGTACTAAACCCCGGTGATTATCCAGACTGATAACTGTATTGACATGAGGATTGACATGCTTGAGCTGCATTATGCATCGCATGGCCTTGATATGGCCGATATCATTTATATTATGTACCGCATAGCCTTGGTATGGCTAACTGCATTCTGAGCACGCTCATATTGCGCACACACTTACACCACCCTCTAAGCTTTCTATAAGCTTATGCACGATTGATGCGTGCAGGTGACGCCAGGACGCAGCCGTAGTCTCGCCGCAGTTAGAGCGTGCAGCCGAGCCTTTGGAGTTTTTGTCATTTTCAGTATCTTGTATTTCCTTTTATACACCGTGTACTCAAAGTTTTTGATCATAGTGGATTTTGTGATGGTGTTCTTGTGGTTATTGTTCGTGGGTTATGCTTGTGGTTATGCTCATTACAAATCAATTTGATTATTAGAAATCCTCCTTGTAGCATCCCAGGATCGGAACCTGGCGTATGGGCGCTGGGAGCCGAGAATGGGGTTCTACGGAGGCTGTCCGCACCGGATTCGGCGATCGGGAATTTTGTGAGCCCGGTTTCCGAGTTTGGGGCATGACATTTAGTGTGTGTGAACCTTGCTTAGACTAGCTCACATGCATCTTCTGTCATGGTCCATGTAATACTGCATCTCATATATTGTGACAATTTTGGTAAATGAAATGCATGAAGCTTCTTTGGATTTGAAATGTAAATGATGTGTGTATGCGAGTGTAATCTTGTGTTGAATCTGACATGGGTTGCACCCTATGTTGTATGTAGGGGACGCCACCTAAGGCCACACGGAGTACAGCATGTCTCACACTTGGTGACTCGGTTGACGGGGCACCTCCCCTCAGCGATTGCCATATGGACCCTAGTTCAGGCCCGACTCACGAGACTATGTCGGATTCTCAGCCGACCACTACCTCACTAATGGGACGACACCTGTTGCACCATCGGTTCCTGAGCAGAACCGTGCGTCTACTTCGACGTCGCACGTGCCTCAGTCGACTCCTCCTACTGATAGGTTGGAGCAGATGATGCTCTTGATGCAGCAGCAACAATAGCAGCAGCAGCAGTTTTTGGCCACCATTGCTTGGGCCCTTGCCCAGAATATGTGTGTGGTTCTACCTGCATCACTTATGCATCCTGTCGGGGGCATGAGTGTCAGCGGCTTGTTTAAGCGATTCCAGCGCTTTCAACCTCCCACTTTTACCGGTACTCACAGACTTGAGGAGGTCGAGTATTGGCTTGACAGCATCTCTAAGATGCTGAAGCCGCTGCACTGCACTAAGGTAGAACAGGTGGAGTTAGTCACCTACATGTTCAAGAAGGAGGCTAGCCTTTGGTAGGACAGCGTCCTTCGGAACATTGTTGTTGGTTATGTGTGGACGTGGGAGGCCTTTGAGACACACTTCTACGAGAAGTATTTCCCTCTCACGTACCGCCATGAGAATGAGGGAGAGTTCCTTCACCTCCGTCAGGGAGGGATGACAATGGTAGAGTACAAGAACAGATTCACGGAGCTGGCTAGGTATGCTCCGTTGATCTTGGCCGATGAGCCGATGAGGATGCGACAGTTTTCTGAAGGGTTGCGACTCGAGATACGCTCGAAGATGTGTTGCACTAGCATACCTCACTATGCTGAAGTAGTAAGCATGTCCCTACGGGCAGAGCAGGATGGGGACAGATTATCCCATACATGTGTGCCTATGGTTCCTATGCCGCAACCAGATCTGACGAGCAAGCCTTTCCTCGGTAAAAGGCCCCGTGCAGACTCGCCTCCCAGACTTACAGCTCCACTAGCCCCGTTGAGGCGATCAGACTTGTGGTGCACTTACTGTAAGAGGTCGGGTCATTCTGACATGTATTGTTTCACCAGGATGAGGGACTACGGCTTCTCGCCGCCTCAGAGGATCAACTGCTAGCTTCCTCAAGCTATTGCAGCCCCACCTCTACGGTCAGCACCAGCAAGTCTATCTTTTCGGCCGCCTACACCTCGATTTAGGCCCCCCCAGCGACCTATGGCACCACAACCGAACCGTTCTCAACAGGCTCGGGTGCACTCACTTGCAGTTGAGGCATCTGAGACAGTAGTTACATCACCGATGGCTATCGAAGTCACAACACATATTCAAGGTACACCAGTTTTCTCATTGGTGGACACCGGATCCACTATCTCGCTCATATCATGCACAGCAGTCAAGCGACTGTTGTTGGATACAACTCCTACGAAGGGGGTGAGGATCCTTACCGCCACAGGGACGTTTTCAGATGTTACCAAGATGTGTAAAGATTGCTCGATAGACTTAGGAAGCAGGACAGTACTCATTGACCTAATCGTTACCTCACTACATCATTACGACGTCATTCTCGGTATGGATTGGCTCACTAAAATGAAGGCCAAGATCGATTGCGATACCAATGTGGTGACTGCCCGTACACCTGAGGGCACGGCCTTTACTTTTCTAGTTTAGGTCAGTTGGCCCTGCCAAGTTAGTTGTTATGCTACCCTACTAGAGCATGTTGATGGTCCAACATTGGAGAACACACTACTAGTTCAGGATTTCACGGACGTGTTCAAGACAATTCCTGGATTACCTCCTCAACATGAGATCAATTTTACTATTGACCTGGTGCCTGGTGTGACAAGTATATCTCTTCCGACGTATCGCATGCTTCCACGTGAGATGGAGGAACTGAGGAGACATATCGATGATCTGTTGGATTCAAGTTTCATATGACCGAGTGTATCTCCTTGGGGAGCACCTGTGCTGTTTGTAAAGAAGAAGGATAGATCACTGCGATTGTGTATTGATTATCGCAGGTCGAACCAAGTGACAGTGAAGAGCAAGTATCCTTTGCCCAGGATAGATGATCTGTTCGACCAATTGAAGGGGGCACAGTATTTCTAGAAGATTGACTTATAGTCAGGGTATCACCAGTTGCGCGTCAGGGATGAGGACGTGCAAAAGACAGCTTTCAGGACCAGTCTTAGGCACTACGAGTTCCTTGTGATGTCGTTTGGACTCACAAATGCACCAGTTGTGTTCATGGACTTGATAAACCGGGTGTTTCAGCCGTATCTATTCTGATTTGTCATCGTATTTATAGATGACATCCTGATATACTCCAAGAGTCGGGAAGATCACGAGGAGCACCTGCGAGTAGCCTTTGATACGCTTAAGAAGAACCAGTTGTTTGTGCAGTACAAGAAGTGCAACTTCTGGAGGGAAGAAGTGAAGTTCCTAAGACATGTGATGTCCAAGGAAGGGATAGTTGTGGACCTTGCTAAGGTAGCCGCAGTTCAAGACTAGGAGCAGCCTGATTCGGTTACTGAAGTGAGGAGTTTTCTTGGCCTGGTAGGTTACTATCGGCGATTCATTCGGGATTTCTCCAAGATAGCCAGGCCGTTGTCTCAGCTGACTCGGAAAGATCTCAAGTTTTCCTGGAATGAGAAGGCAGAGGCAGCATTTCAGGAGTTGAAGGACAAGCTAACATCCGCCCCTGTGTTAGTATTGCCAGAGTAAGGGGTCAAGTATACGATATACACTGACGCATCTCGTGTTAGTTTGGGTTGTGTTCTGATGTAGTAATCTACTTCAAAAGGATGTACCATACAAGTGAACTGACCAATGCTAGAAAGTTTTTACTAAGCTCAAGGGCATGTTAATTATTGTACCTATCTGCAGCCACCCGACTGGAGCCTTCCTTTTGAACTTATGTGTGACGCGTCTAACTATATTCTTAGGGCAGTTTTAGGCCAGAGAAAAGAAAAGAAGCCCTACATTATTCATTATGTAAGTAGAACTTTAAATCCTGCCCAAGTGAATTACTCTACTAAGGAAAAAGAACTCTTGGCTGTAGTATTCGCTTTGGACAAATTTATATCTTACTTGATCGGATCCAAGATCATTATCTACACCGATCATGCAGCTCTCAAGTATCTTCTTTCAAATAATGATGTTAAGCCCCGCTTGATAAGATGGATCCTCCTACTCCAAGAATTTGATTAGGAAACAAAAGATAAAAAAAAGGAGTAGAAAACGTAGTGGCTGTCCACCTTTCGAGACTTGACCTACCTAATTCCCTTGAGATGGCACCCGTAAATGACATGTTCCCTGACGAACAACTGTTTAAAGTCTCCCATTCACCTTAGTTCATTGATATTGCTAATTATCTTGCCATAGGTTTCACGTCAACACATTGGACTGCGCAAGGTAAGAAGAAAATTTTCGCCGAGTTACGCAAATTCTTCTTGGATGATCCGTATTTATTAAATATTGTCTAGATCAGATTTTAAGGAAATGTGTGTTAGACAATGAACACTAGGGAGTCATCTCCTTCTGTCATTCTTAGGCCTGTGGTGGTCACTTTCCACTAAAAAGACCATGGCCAAAATTCTGCAGTGTGGCTTCTATTGGCCCACTATGTTCAGGGACACTCATGAGTTTTGCAAAGCTTGTGAGTGTTGTCAAAAATTGGGAGCATTATCCTATTGGAATATGATGTCTCTAAACCCTATTCTCATAATTGAAGCATTTGATTACTAGGGCATCGATTCATGGTACCATTCCCCCAATCTCATGGAAATTTATACATTATATTAGCCTTAGACTGTCACTAAATAGGTCGAAGCGATCCCATGCCAGAATAATGACCATCAGACGATCATTAAATTCTTAAAACAGAACATCCTTTCCCAGTTCGGAACTCCTCGGGCTATCATTAGTGATGGAGGCTCACATTTTTACAATAGGCCATTCACAAACTTAATGAAGAAATATGGCATCTCTCATAAGGTGAGCACTTCATACCACCCACAGATAAGTGGGCAAGCTGAGATTTCCAATAGGGAGATCAAACACATCCTGGAAAAGACGGTTAACCCTGACCATAAGGATTGGTCAATCCGCTTGATCGTTGCCTTATGGGCTTACCGTACAGCCTTTAAAACTCTCATTGGAATGTCTCCCTTTAGACTTGTCTATGGGAAAGCTTGCCACCTACCTGTGGAATTGGAACATAGGGCTTACTGGGCTATAAAGAATTTGAACTTTCACTTGGACAACACTGGCTCGCTGCATAAACTTCAATTGAATGAACTCGAGGAGATCCGGAACGATGAATATGAGAACTCAAGAATTTACAAGGACAGGATGAAGGTGTTCCACGAGAAGAACATCCTTCGGAAATCATTCTTGATCGGCTAGAAAGTTCTCTTGTATAATTCTCGGCTACATCTTTTTTCAGGAAAACTCTGATCTCGTTAGACCGACCCTTTCGCTATTACAAATGTCTATCCTCATGGAACTGTTGAGATAGAGAATCCAAACAATGGTAATGCTTTTAAAGTAAATGGATATCAATTAAAGCCATTTGTTGAAAAATTCGATTAAGAGGACATGTCCATGCCTCTGACTAATCCTGTTTACCAGGATTGATCTCCTAGTCTGATGGAGGTATAGGTAGATTTATAACTTTCATAGGACTAGGGTTGTAATGCCCCGATTTCTAGAACCCAAGTATGAGACTCGTTTTCAGAAATCGGGAGTTTATAAATCAGAGAACCAGCGGAATGAAAATTTAGAGTGCGATAGCAAAAAGAAAATATATATGTAATCATGTGAACCCAAATATTCGACCCGCCCAGCTGGGGGTCTTAGTTACAAAATTTCCCATAAGTTTCCAAAATATCAAACTACTGAAATCAAAGTATCAAACTACTCATTAATGCCAAAATACGTCGTTGCATCTTAATGCAGCTCGTCATCATAGAATTCTCCTTCGGGCTCCACAGTCGCACCTTCCAGGTCGGCACCGACGTCCTCTACATCTATCCCTGCATATTCTATACGGTTGGATAGTTGATGGATGAGTGGCCAGCTCAAGGTCCCTATTTCCCACACATTTGTCTAATTACATCCCAAGTGTAGCTTGCATACAATTATGGAATCTTCCACGTGTAGCATTATGAGATTATGTACAGAGGCAATCAAAATAACATGTGATAACATATAACTTCGAAGAAAAACATGAAAGGAGGCATCAGAATTTTAAATAATGATTTTCGACAATGTATCAACAAGACAGGTGAATAGTAATCATTTTTCATGGGTTAGCTAACATGTGAGCCTATCATGTGGTGGAAGCAAGTATCACAATAGTGGTAATCTAGTGTAAACTATGTTTAACTAATTTAGAAATGGAAAGCCCAAGGGGAAAGTCATCACCTGTATGGTAGTACTCACGAACTTAGTCTGAGTCTCCTTGTGGCCCCGAGGGTACTCAAAGAATCTCCTAAAATTACAATTTACGTTTGTCAGGTATTTCTACGGCTTTGTACAAAAGTTTAAGGGATGCAACATCAAGGCCCTATAGGCTTGTGTTAGGCCCACCATGTATCTTAACAAGGTGACCCAACGGGACCCCAGCTCATCCCTTTATTTTCTGCAGTGTGGTCCGCATAATATCAGGTCTTATTTTCCTTGTCTTCAAGCCTTAGGACTGGCCCTTCCAAAAATATGGATGCTTTGGATGAACCACGCCATCACGCATGCCCCCCAACCTAGATGGTTGGGATGGCGCATGAGTTCGTTGGAGTGAGGCGGTCCACGTCCAGACCTTGGATGGTCTGATTTTTAACTCACGCACTTGGTGGTCTTCACAAGCATAGTTCAAAAAGGGACGGTGCAGATGTGATTGCCCACACCATGTGTCTAATATGTATATATGTACTATATCAATGCCACCTGCACCTAATATCTATTTAAATATTATATATCGCATGTATCTGGCATATATTTAAATATCATATATCATACGTCTCTGATATGTATTCCAACATCATATCAACGTGGGTCCCACACGCTATCTACTGGGTACAGCATGGCACGTGGGGCCCATCCCATATGTGTGTGTATAGGCTACATCTTCTTATATTATTATATGTGTACCTATTTCCTTTTTAATACATATGTCAAACGTCCATCACTGGTTGTTCATAGATGGACGGCCTAGAATGAACGGCCAGGATAAAATATGGAGGTCTATCAAAATGGACGGACGGACGGACAGAACTCGGTGTGGCCTTCCACTTGCCATCGGCCCATCAGCAATTTGGTGAGGCCCAGCTACATTTGTGTTGGGCTCATGGTGATGCGGTGTGGCCCATAGTGATTTACATGGTATGGCCCACTGCACAGACCGTGCAGATGAAACACTCATACCATGGTGGGGTCCACATACGTGGCCCACCCTGGGACGAGCTTGCTGCATGGATAGATGGCTAGGATCGGACATGCTCATCAGTGGTGGGTACCTCACGTGTTGAGGCCTACATAGGATATGTACATATATATGTTATATACGTAACATGTTTACCTAATGGGTTCCACGTGGACGTGGGGCCCATATAATATTCTATTGTATTAACTCGTACTGGAGGGTATTCCAACCGTTCATACAATAAGTGGGTCCCACGTGGATATGGGGCCCATTTAATATATCTTACTGTATATTCTATACTTACCGGAGAGTACTCCAGCCATCCACACCACAGGTGGGTCCACACATGTGGGACCCACCATTTATTGTGGTATTTCATCTAATATAATATCATTTATTATCATAAAATTTATGTGCATGTGTTATGTATACATATACATACTCCTCCTTTTCTTTTTCTTTTTCTTTTCTTAAAGCATGCAGGGTTTGACAAAATGGGTGCACGGTCTGACTACACCGTCCATAGATGGACGGTTTGATTTTGGTGCGGCCTGCCATGGCTCGATGGTGCGGCCCACAAGCTGAAGTTGAAATGGATGGACGACTGAGATACATCAATGGGGTCCCACCTGTTCTACGTGGGAGACAGATGGTCAACTGGATTTAGTTCATATACACCATAACTCATGCACTTGAGATAATATTTTAAAATATCCATGCACGTACAGATGCATGTATGAATATTTTAATAGATATTTATTATTTTTATTTTTTTGAAACAACATCCAGGCCTGACTTCTGATGGACGGCCCAGATGTTCCACGTCATCAAGGTGGGGCCACATACATGGCCCACCGACCGTTATGGGGTGGGGTCCACCCGCTGATGCAGGGTGCGGCCCACCTGCACTTGTGCTGGGCCCACAACTCGGGCATTTCATTGGTTTTTGGGTGAGGCCCACTTGCATTTGTGCAGGGCCCACCTACATTTGGTGAAGCCCACATGCAGTCCTCCTTCATTGCAACGTGCTTAGCACCCTACTCCCCGACGACGTGGAAACAGCCACCATTGCAGACCATTTTGGAGGCCGTTTCCAGCCCCAATCTTGGCTCAAGCACAGTATCCAACCTATCTCAATGTTCAACAAGGCACGTTGGCTGCCATTTCTTTTTAGCCAAAAAGCGGCCTGAAACGAGGTGTTTCCACTCAGATTTCCAGACTGTTGTCAGTCCGCTCGTTGCAGCTCAAGCAAGGCTGTTTGTGGGCTGGCTCTGGGCGGGGTTCTATCCCCTAGCTAAAGCTATTTGTATGACATTATTTGGCCTCAAGCAGGGCCTGAAATTCAGGCCACATTCGGCCTTAAAACAGCACCTGAACACAGGCTGTATTCATCTTCAAAACAGAGCCTGTCCTTGGCCATATACACAATCCCTGCTGCTGGTGTACCTCAGCCAATGTGAGGTGTAATGGAGCTTAGTGTAGGTTTTCTAAAGTTTCTTTTTAACAAAAAATGTAGGGAAGGGCTCTACCTTCCTCAATTAGGTCCGAACTTGGGCTGACTTGTACGCACACACTGCTCCTCCTCCTTATTCTCTCTTTTCTCTCTTTCCACAGGAGTGGTGTGGTTGCAGACTTACACTAACTCGGCTCGGTCTGTTCTCACGGACTGAGTGGGGACAGTGTGAGCCGAGCTCACCTTCTGTCTCAGTCCTCTCTCTCTCTCTCTGTTTTCTCTCCTTGCTTCCTTCCTTTCTCACTTCCCTTCTGTGTGGAGCCTGAGAGGCTAATCCTTCCCTTTTATAGGCAAGGAGAGGAGAGATCCGATGGCTGAGATTTGCTCTGTAAATCCCCAAGTGGAGGCCGGTGGTGGCAGTCTCTGCTTTTCCTGGAATGGAACGTTCGGCGTGTAATTCCTCTTGGTTGGGTCGTTTTTGGTTAGAGAGAGGGAACCCTCTCAGACTGGTGGTGCACGTCGGCAATCCTCCAGATAAGCCGACACTGCCTTGCCCAGCACGTCAGCAATCCGTTCGTTCTTTAAAAGATCCAGCCATGCGTGCCAAAAATGGATGGCTCGAAGCTACTTCTTCCGTTCCTTTGCAGGGGCCCTTATCTTAATATGGTTTTGTTGGGATGGACCCCACCAACAAAATGGACGGTCTGGATTACCCAAAAAGTAGTCGGCGTGGCTCACTTAGGGGTTTGAAATCCTTCATTTTCAAATTGAAAACGAGTGGGAGAACTCCTTCCAATTTTTGTGTTTTGGATCGGTCAAGACAATTTTGACCGATCAGGTTGGTGTGGTGCACTTCGTGCACGATTGTGTATGGTATACATGCATTGAGTGTGAGGTCCCTTGTGACGCCTGTGACAAATCTACTCCAACCAATTATTTAGGGGTCCCTGTATAGGGGCCTCGACCCAGTTTGAGGTGCACTATGAGGCCCTAGTGGGTCGTTATGTACCTTTTGGAGCAGAATTTGGTCTGCATGATGTGATTTGTCGGTCAGATGGTTTCAATATTTATTTTCAACAGTTAAATGCATGTCAAAGACACAGGGGTGCTTCATTGGTTATCCTCTGACTTCTGTGGATAAAGTTTTCAGAGTACTGCTAACACATACGGTCTTAGAAACTGGTTGAGCTTAAGTGGTTCGGTCCTGCTTACCTCTTTGATTAGTGTGGAGTGTGAGTTAATCCTTCAAAGTCGTGGTTGATTGTCTCAATGCTGCTTGGGAAATCTGGCCCTGTGCGTGTCAAGTTAAGTCATTAGATTGATGGGTCTCGAGTTTTAACATTTATGGGTTTTAAAAGGTAACACCCGAGTATTAGAGGTACGGGGTGTTATAGCCTTCCTCAAAAAAAAAATTCGTCCTCGAAATTACCTGTAGTGTGTTACTGAATAGGTGGGGAAAATTTTTCCTAACTTTGGCTTCTCGCTCCCACGTAGCCTCCTCTTCTCCATGGTGTGACCAAAGAATCTTGACCAATGGTAATGTGTTTGTCCGTAGGACCTGTTCCTTGTGGTCCAAGATGTGAATGGGTTCTTCAATATAAGAAGCGTCGTAGGCAAGTTCAATCTGCTCTCAGCTAACCACGTGTGACTCGTCTGGCGTGTACTTCTTCAACATAGACACGTGAAAAATGTTGTGGATACCAGTCAGTGCAGTCAGTAGTGCAAGGCGATATGCCATGGCTTCCACACGATCCAAGATCTCGAAAGGTCCGATGAAACGAGGTGCAAGCTTCCCTTTTTGTCCAAACCTCATCAAACCCTTCATAGAAGAGACCTTCAAAAATACGTGATCGCCAATTACAAATTCCAGATCACGTCGCCGATTGTCCCCATAACTTTTTTGTCTGCTCTGAGCGGTACGCAAACGCTTCCGAATGACATCGATTACTTGGGTGGTAACTTGGACGAGTTCAGGTCCCAGCAAACTTCGCTCTCCCACTTCTGCCCAACACTGCGGGGCCCGACAAAGGCGACCATATAGAGCTTCGTATGGTGTTATGCCTATACTGGACTAGAAGCTGTTATTGTAAGCAAATTCGGCGAGGGCCAAATGGTCGTCCCGGTTTCCCTTGAAGTCGAGTGCACAAGCTCTCAACATGTCCTCCAACACCTAATTTACTCTCTTTGTCTGTCCATCTGTCTGGGGGTAAAATGTCATGCTGAACTTGAGTTCCGTTCCGAGTTCCTCCTGTAACCTTCTCCAAAAAGTGGACGTAAAGCAAGAGTCACGATCTGATATGATCTCCCGAGGAACTCCATATGACTGAACGACTTCACGGACATAGAGTCTTGCTAGATTGTCAGTCGAATCTGCCGTCCGAATAGGCAAGAATCGAGCAGATTTTGTCAACCTATCCACAATGACCCAGATTGAGTCATGCTTCCTCTGAGTCCTTGGAAGCCCAATAATGAAGTCCATAGAGATGATGTCCCACTTCCACTCTGCTACTGGTAGGGGCTGAAGAAGGCCTGCGGGTTTGCGGTGCTCGGCCTTTATCTTCTGGCACACCATGCACCTTGATATGAAACTAGTTATGTTTCCTTTCATGTTACTCCACCAGTATTGCCTCTTTATGTTGTTGTACATCTTCGTACTCCCCGGATGTATGGCCATTCTGGATCGGTCAAGGCAGTTTTGAGATCCTTAGGGGTTTGAAATCCTTCATTTTCAAATTGAAAACGGGCGGGAGAACTCCTTCCAATTTTTGTGTTTTGGATCGGTCAAGGCAGTTTTGACTGATCAGGTTGGTGTGGTGCACTTCGTGCATGGTTGTGTATGGTATACATTCATTGAGTGTGAGGTCCCTTGTGACGCCTGTGACAAATCTACTCCGACCAATTATTTAGGGGTCCCTGTATAGGGGCCCCGACCCAGTTTGAGGTGCATTGTGAGGCCCTAGTGGGTCGTTATGTACCTTTTGGAGCCGAATTTGGTCTTCATGATGTGATCTGTCAGCCAGATGGTTTTGGTATTTGTTTCCAACGGTTAAATGCATGTCTAAGACACAGGGGTGCTTCATTGGTTATCCTCTGACTTCCGTGGATAAAGTTTTTAGAGTACTGTTAACACATACGGTCTTAGAAACTGGTTGAGCTTAAGTGGTTCGGTCTTGCTTACCTCTTAGATTGGTGTGGAGTGTGAGTTGAGCCTTCAGAGTCGTGGCAGATTGTCTCAATGCTGCTTGGGAAATCCGGCCATGTCTAAGACACAGGGGTGCTTCATTAGTTATCCTCTGACTTCCGTGGATAAAGTTTTCAGAGTACTGCTAACGCATACGGTCTTATAAACTGGTTGAGCTTAAGTGGTTGGGTCCTGCTTACCTCTTTGATTGGTGTGGAGTGTGAGTTGAGCCTTCAGAGTCGTGGCGGATTGTCTCAATACTGCTTGGGAAATCCGGCCTTATGTGTGTCAAGTTAAGTCATTAGATTGATGGGTCTCGAGTTTTAACATTTGTGGGTTTTAAAAGGTAACACCTGGGTATCAGAGGTACGGGGTGTTACAGCCTACCTCCCTAAAAAAAATCGTCCTCGAAATTACCTGTAGCATGTTACTGAATAGGTGGGGATATTTTTCCCTAACTTCGGCTTTTCGCTCCCACGTCGCCTCCTCTTCTCCATGGTGTGACCAAAGAATCTTGACCAATGGTATTGTCTTTGTCCGTAGGACCTATTCCTTGCTTAAATGAATATTGTACGACTTTACAATAAAAAAATATATAATATTTACAACAAGTTAAAAATTATCCAAATATGTTAGAAAAAAAATAATCCTCCATGTGGTCCACTCCTAGCTTGGCCAAAACAGTTAACTATCTCTAGCCTCTTTGTTCACACATCACTTCAACCAAACAGCATTGGTACTCATCTGCAACGGTGTAACACCCCGTACTTTCCAGTACTCGGGTGTTACCGTATAACCAAACTGAGTATACATACAAGCCTGGCTTAGGTGAACATTCACGTTCATTCTAGCCAATCCAACCGCTGAAAACAATTCCCATCCATAGATCATTCTATCCATCCATTGTTACCCAAGATGGACTATCATATCACTTAAGGAATCTATTTTCAAAATTTTCAATTTAATTGATAGACAAATCTAACCGACCACCTTAGACTTAAGAACTCTAAATCACGAGGTTCGTCATTCATCATCCCGTTGTTAGGACTTTGGTCACCTCGATAGATGAATCAAACCCTCCAGTAATATTTAATAAGTATATTATTTTTCTTTATTAATTATTATACTATAAAATTTTACACAAACATAGATAGAAAGAAAAAATAAATGTATTTCGATAATTTATCTATCATGAAGAATGTATGAAAATGTATTGTAATGGAGTGATACGTATATATCTAATGTATATAAAATATTATGAAAATAATATTATGCTAACTAAACATAATGAATGATAATTCTACAATATACAATTGATTTATAAATATTAGTGTAGTATTAAATATCTTTTATAAATATGTGAACAAAAATTATTAGATATTCTAATGAAATTGTATATTATTTAACAATGTGATTTCAAATATGATATTGTACCATTTTCAATTCAAATATGATGGGATGTTGTATATTATGGATTTTAAATTAATAAATAGGTGATAAATAACATGTATATAATAGTATGTTAATATAAAAAGAAATTATATTTATATATGTATGGAATTTTAAGTATTTTTAATTACAAATAATATACAAAAGTAATGAAATCTATATTAATATTAGTACTAGTTAGTAATAAATGATGAAAGCCTTACAAATGACCCTTTAGGACCTTTTAACCGTTAATGTCCAACTTCGGAATTATCCGACCATTTGATTGATAAGAAACCACCGTTAGGACTACAAATTCACATTGTGGGCCCCACCTAGACATTTGGTCTACTTGATCTTTGATCAAGGACCCTGCTTGGGGCCCACCAAATAGAATGGATGGTGTGGATTTATCACAAACATCATGGCGGACCCCACTTAGTGGTGTGCATGTGCACGGTGGTCGTGCACTCGAGGTGCACCAAACCTGTCAACACGGTTAGACCGTGTTGACCCGCAACTTCCAGAAAAAGGGAGTATTTCCCCTGTTCTCCCGCCAGTGCTCGTTTCAAACGAGCTAAGACCGTTTCCTCTCATCAGTGGCCCACCATCTGACCCAGGCACTTGATCTGATCCACCCATCTTGTAGATTGGTCAATTTAGGATGAAACCCTGGCCATCTCACACGAAGAGGTGTACTCTTGAGGACACAAATTCAGTCGCACACGGGCTGTGAAAAACAATGTTTTCAAAAATGGAAACTGTCAGCTTGGCAATCCGCGTGAGAAGAGGATTCCTCCAATCTTAACCCTCAATTCTCAGACGAATCCCAGCCATCAGTTGCTTTTCACATAAGATAGGGCTTTCACCCATAGAAAACCAAAACCACTGCCGATTCTTCATTACCAATGGTATTTGGGCTGTTGCAAGATAAATTGAATCCTGGCCGTCCATTTTCCCATCCAACGATGCTAGGGAATTAGGTTTTAGTATAAAGAATGGTAGCAACCACGCAACCATGCCTTCCTTCCTTCTCCTTGCACCAACACAAGAAAACCGGTTGTTTTCTTTCCACCAACGAACCCACCACCCAAATCATCCTAGAGCATCAAAAGTGCCTATCCATAAGCTCTTTAGGGTCCCCACGATCAGTTTGAAGGAAGCAGATTGGAGGAGGGAGCATCCTTTTCAAATGCGCCATTAATGGCAGCCTTCTCCTTCTCCGCTCGAGCTGCACCTGTTGCTGCGAGTCGGGAAGGAATCAAGTCAAGCCAAAGCATCTGCTCGCAGTAATAGGGAGTAAGTGAGAGAGAATAAGAGAAGAAGAAAAAGAGAGGAAGAAGAGAAGGAGAGATAGCTTGAATGAGGGCGGACTGTTGTGCTGCACTAGCCACCCGAACCGAGTCCCTGACCTACTTGAACTTGCAGACGGGTTTAGGCAAGGTTGCTTAGGTGTTGCTTCCAGCAGATGGGAACTGTGAGATAGAAAGGAAAGTAGAAGGAAAGAAAGGAAAGTAGGAGCGTCTGCCATTAACGGCAGCTACCCAAACCGAGCCGAGTCAGCTGGGTTGGGTGCTGAGTATCGGCCCTGGCTCAGTTCGATCTTTGCTGGAGTTTCCCAGCTAAATCAGAAAGAGAAGTAGCGGGAGACATAGGAAGAAAGAGATGGAAGAAAGGATAGGGTGAAAGGAAAGAGAAAGAAGATAGAATAGTGGTTGGTTGAACCGAGTCAACTCGGTTTGAAACCGAGTCCAGCCAAGTTGAGTTGGGTTCGGACTGTCTAAACTCTTGCTGGATTTCCAACATGTGGGAAATAAATGAGGAAGAAGTGAGAAGAAAGAGAGAGAGAAAGAAGTAGAGAAGAGTTGAGCCGAGTCAACTCGGACGTCGAGCTGAGTTGATTCAAGTCGAATTAACTGAAGGTGCGTTTTCTCCAACACCATTATATTGGAATTTTAATTAGCATATTGGTAAGTTATTTATGTTATAACTAGCCATTATAATCGAAGGTTGTAATTGTCAAACATTAGTATCTAATATCATCATTATTGTAGCTATAATTATTGCGATTGTTAAATATGGTTAACCATTGGTTGGTTAATTTTGCTAGTGTTAGTTATCATGAGTATTACATATTAACATTTATCATGTTATACCTATTTTGTCATTGTAGGTTATTAACAATAGGATTAGTGTTGTTAGCGTTGATCGCATTAATGGGAGATTATCATATACTTGTACTTCATTCTAAAGTTAATATGAATTAATGGTATGAGTTAGATTTCAAACTCTAGACCAAAGTCTAAAATTAGATTAGTGGATAAAACCCTAAATATAAGTAACCTAAAACCATAAGTTACGATCCTAATCGTATAAATTGATAAGTTATTCTCTATGATATCACTATAGGTTCCTTTTACTGTTGTTATTATTATCATGAGTCACTATTAATATCATTATTCGTGGGATGTTAGGTAGTTTAATATAATATTAGCCGTCGTAAGATTCTCGAAACTTATAACTAAGTTATTTATTAATTTTACTCAATTATTACTCTGATTAACAAAGACATTAATGGCCACACCAAATAGAGTTCAAAATTCCAAAATCAAATTCTAGAATCTAAGTTTAAAACTAAACCCTAAGATGAAAACCCTAATCCTACATTAAGACCTTAAGATAAATAATCCAAACCTTAGATTATAATCTCAACCATAAATATTGTGTAGAACTCGATCTAACCATGTAATTTCCTAATTCATGATATGACTCGATTATAAGGGACCACACGTCCCCTAGTCATGCTAGTAGGCAATCCAACTATAAGGTGATGATTCTTCCCCTTGAACTTTCCATCTTCTTATTAGCTTAGGTTATAGTTTTTATTAAAATTTATAATTGATATCTCCATTCTATAATCACATATGTTAACTGTTGGAATTGAATTGCTATATTACATGCTTAATGTTCATCATGTATATTTGTTCATGAATTATTTGTGGATGGCTTATGGACTTTAAACTGGGACATTAGTGAAAATCCCCCACCTATAAATGTACACCCATACTTGGGATGTAACTCGATTGATGGTGGTTACAATGGACCTTCGACTTGGTGGTATTGAGTGGTGGTCTAGATGGATCATTGATGTGGGCCTACCATCCAGGGTTGTTGTCCCCAATGGTTTTTAAGGATGGTCTTTATCATATGGTTTTGATATTTGCCTTATGTGGCATATTTTGATACTCGCCCTACATGGTTCTGTTTTGATATTTTTCCTATATGGGTTCGATATTTTATACTGTGCAACCATGCGATGGTAAGCCCCATATACTGTAATATGATTGGCCGCTAGTCGACAGGTTTCCATTAAACATCCCAAGATGGTAGCCTCTTGGGCCGGGGATGGTAGTCATGGGATACTATGCCCGAGCCATCGGCCTACACTAGGCCATGTGCTCCCCGTAGTGACCGTGAGCTTACTTAAAACCACTGGTTGCAATTGGACTAATAATGGGTTGACAAATCATGCATACATGGCATATTGCGATGACTTGGATCACTTTGCCCCCGTGATTACGCTTAATGTTGCGCTTATGACCAGTCATTCGATTTATGATGATGACTTGGATCTTCATGACCATGCGATTACACTGAGTGTTGAGCTGATGACCAGTCACATCCTTGAGTGACGACCCCAATGTCCGTCTGGATGTTTTACCCGAGACATAAGCCGTCTGGATGTTTTACCCGGGTCGACGATTGCATTCATGCATCCATGCATGTAATAAGACTGCATTTACTCTGTTTTAGTTGTCTGGGTGTTTTATACTATTTCTTACCTAATGCGGTGGTATATAATCTTGAGGGGAATTCACACTGAGTTGGCCACTCATCCATCAAATATACAACCGTACAGGTAGTATAGGTGGCTTTAGTGATTTGAATGTTCAGATTTGATAAGGAGAAGGGTACGATCGCCAAGGATGCATGGCCATATTTTCCTGGAGGAGCTGCGTGACCTGGCGGCTTATATTTATATACTTTCTATTATTCTTCATGTATTAAATTCTTGTAAATCTTGTACTTGTTAAATTCAGAGACATTGGTTTGTATAAGTCATTATGGGCAGCTTCTTGTATATTTGAATGATAATGAAATTTTTCTTTATGTCGATTTGTCCACACTACGCTCATTTGCTTACTCTGATAGTTGAAAAAAAAATGTATACTCGAATTTGACCATGCTTTAAGGTTAACACTCGGGTTTTTGGGACACGGGTCATATGCTCGGGTCCTGAAGATTCGGGGCATTACAAACGGTTACTGCCAAAGTCTCCATCTGCAAGTTTAAGAGAACAAACATGTCAAGAAGTAAGTCAAACAAGACATAGTGTAGATTTTAAAGAGAATGATCATTGCTAAAAAATTCAGCTAACGCAAAGAAAAGCAATCAGCCTTGAGATTCAGTCATGTAGCCCAAAGGACCAATCAACAAATTTAGGATAGGACATTTGTTAAGCCCACATGTGTGAACTACTCTGATCATTCATTCACACACCAAATATGTCATATTTGTACAATATTTGAGCTTTCCATGTTATGGGCCACTTCAATCATCTAGTACAAAACCTAGGGGTGTTGACTCTTAGCTAGGTTAGAGTACATGAAACAAATAGGTTTAGATGATTTTTTTCTAGTTGTGCATTTGTGTTCTATATTGTAGCAGTCATAAGGAGTAATCCAGCCTTATTTTTGGGCCAAGTGATCTGGATATTGTGCCACATATTGAGGAATGTTCAGATATTGCACACACGTGTTGACATGTACATGAGCATGTCGGTACACGTGGGCCTAGCAAACCTCTTCAGGACAAAATATTTTATTATGCTCTAGTTATACATTTAATCATCTACATTGCAACCATAAGACACTGCCCTTTTGCTTTCTTGTCCTTGACGATAATAATCAACATGTTCTTGGGCCACTTGCTTCAATGCATGAAAAGCTCACTTAAGACAATATTGCCCATGACAAAATTTTAAATCCTGGACATGTACAAAAAAGATATTGTATTTGGATGGCACAAGCCTGGTAGGGTAGTGGCAACCTAACTCCAGAAATAGAATTTAACAGGCAAATGACTGATCAGAATGAGAAAGAACATGTGGATGGAAACATGGAGACAAAAAGAGATGAATGTCACATTGGCATCATACTTTCGAAATTGTACTATATCTGGAGCCATGTACAGTGGTGAACCACGCAATGTCTCTGCCAGGCCTCGAGGTTGAAAAGACCTGCCAGATGAAAGAATATTACTATTTGAACTTCGAATGATAAAAAAATTTTTGAAGAAACTTGAACAAGATAAAGATGACTTAGAACCTGTTCTTAGTTCTCTTTCAATTGAAATCTCTTTGGAGCCACAATCATTGCTTTGGAGAGGCCTGTAAAAGTGGCCTGAGTCATCCCATTTACTTTAATAATCTAAACTAAAGAATGAAGAAATGAAAATTGAAAATTAGATCACTTGACTTGTTTTACAACAACAAAAAGTAGAAAACAATACTTCTGAATGGCTAATGCCATATTTGGATAGCCAATTGAATTGAATTGCAATGATGTAATCAGTTATCCTTCATTCGCCAACCGATCTAAGTATGATCAGCTATCCTTCATCAAGAAAGAGAAACATATATGCACTTGTTAGAAAGAAAATAATAACTCAAAAGGCACAACTTTCCGTTAGATGTTCGAATTCTCTACCGAAAGTCTGATCGTCATGCCTATAAGGGAAATTTGATTAGTTCCAGCTTTTATATTTATGGCTTTCTTGAATTTAAATTAATAGAATGAAAAACTTGCACAAGTTGGGGAAGTGACCGAGTGAATATAAACTTGTATGAAAATCATGTGAAAGCAAACTCCACAAATTGATACATTTATTTGCCTGCACCTGCCCAGTCTTTAGATCATCATCATTTAAACATGGGGCATCATGCACCCCAATGATGTCATGAATCATGTCAATCTTGAGCAATGCATCATCATTTATGATTTTACTGAGCTGAAGGTTGCCTCATCTGCAAAATAGCAAAACTGTTATCACTTAGTTCTGATCAAACATTTTATTATTATATTTATACACTAACTTTGTAAGGTATCAAAATTTTAAATGTTTTATAAAACTTAAAGAAAGGAAATGACAATAACGGGGAAACATTAGGCTTAGAAGCAATCCCCTGAAGATGTGAATGTAAAATTATATAATTTTTTCTCTTCTTTTTTCTTTTCTTGAATTTATTATTATTATTTTTAATTTATTTTATGTTTTTCTAAATGATTGGATACAATTATAAATAAATAAATAAATAAAAAGTGTCACTTATAAGTTAAGATGGTAGATCAAAGAGTCAACCAGATTCACCAAGAAGTCGAACTGAAAGATTGGCATTTCTTTGCGGAAGGCACTAGTTCCAAAAACATAATACGAGCTTATAACGAGAAGATACAGATAGTAACTACTTAGGGACTGTTTGGGTGCCACTTACAAATGAGTCATCCTATTTCATTTAATAGTATTTATGTGTTAGAGCTCAAAGTTTTGTATGGATTAAAACATATAACCAACAATTTATATAAACTATGACATCTAATACATGATTAATGTTAACTAAGATGAGACGAATTCATTTTTAAGTGGCGGCCAAATATGCCCATATGAACTTAACAAAAATTGGATGAAAGAATTAAAAATTTTATATTCCAGCAACAAAAAGAGGAGAAAGAATACAAAAACCATAGCTTCTCTCCTTTGAAAATAGAAATTGTAAACAAACATGAGCAAGATGGCTAAAGTCAATTTAGAATGACTAATCTCCTAAACATTCTAAAAAAGATATCTAAGTAATAGTTATAAATTCTATCATCATAACCATCCTCGATCAAACAACCACATTTATCACTAAGATGGACGTTGATGTGGCATGTATCAACTATGGCAATGCAGAATGTTGAATCATAATTAAACAAATGCTAATTTTGCTATTGCTTGAATATGTATGCAATTTTCCATATGCTTATATATGATAGTCTACAACACAAGGTAGTGGTGCAAGTTGCAATTCCATTTTATCCATACCTATACAAAATCCAATCCAAACCAAACCTTGCTAAAAACTGGATGATAATGTCTTTAGCAATGATAACAACCTACGCCATCCATGCATTGGCCTCACTTGATGTACAACATGATGATCTAGATTGGCGTGCATGTATTCCACCTGTATGGCAGTAATCTAGCCCATCAGATAAAAGGCCATCTAACCCATCCACACCATGCAAATAGCTAAAAGTACCTTTCTTTATCTAACAATTGGACCGCACACTAACTTTTATGCTTCTCTCTCTCTCTCTATTTTATCTCATTCTTTGTTCTTTTCCATCAACTTGCACATGTCCTCTCCATTTCTTCTCAATATTGGTTTCCTATTTTCTTCTACATTGATGGACTTAACTATTGTCCATGTGTTCGCATACAACTAGGAACAATATAACTCATATTGTAATGACAATACTAGATCAGTTTCAGTTCTCATGTGTGTTCTGAGTGAGAGTCAAGAATGAGTAATTGAAACCATGTGTAAAGCCCGTATCCTAGTCTGTACAGTCCCTTAAACTCCCGCGATCCTCCCATTCGAATCCCGGTAACCCGCGACCTATAATCGGCATTTGCTTGCGACTCTAAGTTGCATCTTGTAGATCTGAGTCGACTTGACCCAAGACTTATACCAATGCAACCGCACCGTCGTAGCGGTTTCAACGCCGCGTCTTGCACACCAACGCGATCCCAGGTCGGGAGTTGTGGGCCAGCATATATTTCGAGGAAACGCCGCATGTTGAGAATTTCAAGAGAATCTCTACCCAACCTATTACATCCATCAATCAAGTATAACCTATACCTAGCCCATCACTCTCTTACCAACAAGGCATGACACCCATCCCTCTCTCATCCAAAAGTAAACTCTCACCCATCCCGCTTTTACACACTCATTCCTCTCATCCCATCCCTCTTACACAACCCCACTCCTCTCTCATTTCACTCCATCCCATCTCATTCTCTACCATTTCCAAGCTCTAAGGAGAGAAAAGAGAGCCAAGTGTGTGACCCACTTCCTACCCCCAACACTCTCAATCCAACCCTTCAATTTTCATTATCCTCCATCAAAGAGGAAGCTTAGGAGCTAGGGATTCCAAGGAGCCAAGAAGAAGTGTAATAAGTGGGTGCTTTTAGGTCTAGATCATTGATTTTGATGCATGGGCCAAGTGGGGCCTACCGATTGATGGTATGGATCCTACTTTGGACCCAAGGTGTGGCCAATAGCCCACCATGATTCATGTATGTAAATCCACAATGGGCCCACCTTGCTGACCTCCCTGCTGTCCATTTGGACAGGTCTAGGTGAAGGGAAATAACAAGTATCAGCCTTGATCCAAAACGGGTGGTTCACACTGTCATGGACCCCACCTGGTTGCATGTATGAAACCCGCACCGTCTATCAGCTGCCAGAATTCAGCCAGGCCAGGTGGGCCGTGACCAGCCACAACGGCTGTCGTACAGACCGTCCAGGTCTGGACACTGGTGAAAACAGAAATATCAGCTTGTTTCAAGGTAGGCCACGTACACATGGACCCCACACATGATGTATATGTTGTATCCTCACCGTCCAGTTGGGACGGTGGGACCCACCCACATGATGTACGTGTTCCATCCATGCTGTCCAGACCCTAGACGCTGGATGGAAGGAAAATACAAATATATGCTTAATCCATGAATTCTGGTGGGCCACCCACATGGACCCACCTTGATGCTTGCAATATCCCCACCGTCCATTGTTTGGACGGTGGGAAACTACCTTGATGTATGTATTCAACTCACACCGTCCAGCTGAGGACGGTGTGACCAACTTGAGGTATATATCTTATCCACGATGTCTAAACCTTGGATGTGGACCCCATGATATAAGTGTTTTATCCACCACCATCCAGTCCCTGGACGGTGGGACTGACCTTGATGTATATGTTCTATCCCCACCGTCCATTGCTTGGACGTGGGGCCACCTTGATGTGTGTGTGGGGTCTACATCGTCCATGGGACCCACGTGATATACGTGTTTTATCCTGGCCGTCCAAATCACGTGGGACCCACCATAAGCGGATTGGCTGGTGTACCCTACACCAGCCATATAGATGCTGTATGACGTCAGCAAGACCTGTGGGTCCCACCAGCTATCTAGCTGCTAGATTGACGTCAGCAAGCTGTGTGGGTCTGATCATGAGGTATGTATATCCACACCGTCCAGTGATCTGGATAGTGGGGACCGCCTTTGATGTATGTGATTTAACCACGCTGTCCTTCTATGGCCACCATGATGTGCGTGTGAAATCCACACCATCCAACCATGTGGACAATGGGTCCCACACGCTACATAGTTGTTGTTTGACATCAGCAGGTTCTGTGGCCTGATCGTGAGGTATGCATTATATCCTACTGTCCATCCATAGGGCCCACGTGCAGGGCGTGGGGCCTACCCAGATGATGTATATCCACACCCGTCCATTTGCTGGATGGGTGAGGCCCACCTTGTGATGTGTTGTATATTCACACCGTCCATCCATGTGGCCCCCACGTGGTGTATGTATTTGATCCAAGCTATCCATCTGGTGGGGCCTATTTAGAATGCGCAGTGCCCACCTCAATGTGATGTATTTGTGGCCTTTGAATGAGGCCCAATATGATGTATATGAGGCCTTTGAATGAGGCCCAATGTGATGTATTTGAGGCCCATTAAGAAGTATATTAGGCCCTTGTGTGAGGCCCATTGTGATGTTTTTTAGGCCCATGTGTGAGGCCCAATGTGAAGTGTATGAGGCCCATGAGTGAGGCTCAGTGTGATGTATGTGAGGCCCAGATAGTGAGTCCCAATGTGAAGTATATGAGGCCCGTGAGTGAGGCCCAATGTGATGCATGTGAGGCCGTTATATGAGGCCCAATTATGATGAGTGATTCCACCATGATGTATGTGTTATATTCACACCGTTCATCCATTTATCTAAGGCCATGGGCCCCATTGCCTTGAGAGGCCCACCCTAATTTATGGATTATATGCCCACCATGGGGTTGCCTTATGAGGCCCATCATGTTGTATTTGTTTCATACACGATGTCCATCCATTTCCCGATTTGTATAAGGGTCGTGGGCCTCATAGAGAGTTAGATTCAAATCCCAAGTGGACCACACATTAGGAGACAATAGTGGTTAAAAGTCCACCGTTGAAATCCTCCCTAGGGCCCGTTATTAAGTCCATTACATTGGGAGCAATGATGGTTAAATGTCCACGTTGTAATCTCCGTAAGGCCCATTGTTAGGCCCATTCTCATCTCCTCTTATTGGGCTTACCCCAAACCGTTAGGCCCCCATTGATGATTGTATTACCCACCTTCCCTTATTAGGCTATCACAA
The DNA here is from genome assembly GCA_021015155.1 of Magnolia officinalis. Taxonomy (NCBI): domain Eukaryota; kingdom Viridiplantae; phylum Streptophyta; class Magnoliopsida; order Magnoliales; family Magnoliaceae; genus Magnolia; species Magnolia officinalis. Next base: position 53,667,362 of record JAJHSJ010000001.1, read on the forward strand.
AACCTTGGACCCCATTGATGCTAGTAATACCCATCTTTCCCTTGTTGGGCTACCCCAAACCGTCGGGCCCCCATTTGATAAATGATGCTTTCCACCATACCCTGTAGGATCACCCAAGCCTTGGAGCCCATCTTGTGTTCGTACTAGGCCTTTCATAGGGAATGTGGCCTACCTAGATGCATGTGTTTGTCCAAGCTTAGTAACCCAAACCCGAGGCCCACTTAGATAATGAGTAGGACCGTTTGTGGATCTTACCAAGGTTTGCCTTGTATTCGTATTGGGCCCTCATAGGAAAGCCCAGTTGTTCATGATAAAGTCCACTTGTTGTATACCCGCTTGACTCACCCCGTGAGATGTATCCTACCTTGTAATCGATTGTTAGGACCTCGTGTTATGTATGTATCATCCACACTGTCCATTCACCTTCTTAGGACGAGTGTGAGGCCTATCTTTGACATTAGTATATCATCATCACCTCCCTTGCTATAGATGGAAGAATACGTAGTATCAGGTTTGGTATATCCACTATGTAAAACCTATCTCAACGTATGGACTAGACCCGACGTCCCCGTCTTGGATCATACAGAGCCTTGGAAGGCTAATGTAAGACATACCGCATGGGCTCTTATAGTTGTAGAAGGAGCACGTCATTCAGTTTACACTTTTAGTATGTGACATGCCAGTGATGGTCGATTGTGAATTATTGTTGTCTGCCTTATTAGATAATCATGTCTATGTACTTTATTACTTCATGATACATGCCCATACACATCATCCACATGCTTGTTATGAAGAGTGATTGAGCATAGTATGTGTCATTGGGTTGATTGTTTATGGGGTGTGACACCTTGAGAGGCGAAGTTGCCCTACATGAGCGCGTGATACGCGTAGGTTTGATGTATGACTGGATGGTATGACTCATGCATCTCGCATTTTGTGATATAACCACCATATGCCCTAGCGACATCAGGGTCGTGGCCTCCACAGCCATATCGTGGATGGCCAGATGGGACACCAGAAATCTTTTTTGTTTTTTACATGGGGCACGATAGATGTCCCTGGGTAAAATTCCCTAAACCCTCATGATACTTGAGGATGCTCCAACGTCTAGACCGAGTGGATATACATAAGCGCATGAGGGCCGTATACCATTAGGTCGCGTCTCTCATTGTATCGTGGTCTGTTGGAAGGAGGTGTGGCCTTATCCACCCTAGAGAGGGGGTTGTAAGCTGGGTTGAGTTTGACCAGCTCATGAGTGATCCGTTACCAACGAGCCGGGCTGATATTGGTAGGTTGGTAGTGAGGTCTCTTTCACTCACTTGGTTATGCGCCCAGGGAGGCGGCAGCCAGTGTGGAGTGTACTAGACCCCGGTGATGATCCCAGAGATGTACGGTACTGATATATGGACCTACTGAGCAGGAGTTACGTACTCATCATTTGATTGATTCATTCATTCACTATCCACTCGGGCTGGTGGTGCGCAATCAAATCATTATGTGTACCTTCGCACTGGCCATGATTTTGGTTGGGGCGCGCAACCAACCTGAGATCAGGAGTTTACCACATTGAGTATGGCTATCCAAATTTAGGTATGTATGTGACTGGTTTGGATAGAAGTCCCTTGTGATGGACCCCAAAGCCTGCGATACTACTTACTATCATCCCGACTTCATGTCCTAGCTTGGTCATTTCTTTCGCACCTCATATTGCATTGCATTCCCAACGTATGACATTTGGTTTACAATGATTCCACATTGCATAGCCGATCTACATTGTATACTCTGATATTGTATGACTCATGGACTTGTCAGTATTTCTGCTTACTTTGATATTGTATGACTTATGGACTTGTCAGTATTTCTGCTTATTCTGATATCGTATGACTCATGAACTTGCCAGTATTTCCGATGTTGAATGAATTATGGACTTGTACTGTATACTTGGAACTTGCGTTGCACACACACGTACACCATCCTCTAAGCTTTCTATAAGCTTATGCACAATAGATGCGTGTAAGTGACTCCAGAACGTAGTAACGTTGAGGTAGGAGCGTGTGGCGGAGATTTGTGGAGATTTTATTATATACATGTATTTCCTTTCAGCATTGTAATCAACGATTTATATTAGTAGATATGTGATGATGATGTTGCTCTTGTGATTTAGGTACACTTGTGGTTATGCTCCTTTACAAAAAAATTATACTGAAAATCCTCTTTGTAGGATCCCAGGATCAGAAATCTGGCGTATAGGCGCTGAGAGACAAGAATGGGGTACTACGGAGGTTGTCGGCGCCGGATTCGGTGATCGGGAATTTTGTGAGCCCGGTTTCCGAGTTTGGGGGTGACACAATGGATCAACAAAAAAAGATGTTTACTCCCATGGATTCTAGAATCATATATGTCAATTGAAATTTACCTATGTAAATGCATGCAAACAAGTGCAAAGGATCTTTGTACAAATAAATACAAGAATTTGGTGCAATTATGTTGCTGTTGTTTGCAGAGGGCCTAATAATAACTTCAAAATTTTCAATGTAGGGGCACTACTATTGCAGCTTATTGATGCACACAAGATCTCACATTATAAAAGATACATGACATTCTTAAAAAGCATATCATGGGAATCATCACGCCACACATACCATGCTGAGATATTGACTTGAACATCTGACCAATGTTGAACTGAGACTCAGTCCATCATTTAACATAAAACACTTCAAATAAATCTAAAAACACTTCAAATAATTTTAAAAACACTTTAAATAAATCTAAGGGGTCACCATAAAGAACAATGGACGAAAATCAACCCTAAATCTTATATATTCTGTGAGCCACTAGAGTTTTGAATGACCAAGATTACACATACCTGTTCCACATTGGCCTGCATCCATGACCACACAAATCACCTCAACATTGCATAAGTTCAAACCTTTGTTTGTAATATGAAGAAATTTTGGGAGAGGAAGAGACTTTGGATCCCCTATTTCAAGAAGAAATATAGAGAGAGAAGAGGAAAAGCGGGGAGAGAAGTTGAAAGAAAAGAGGGAGAGTTGGGAGAGGAGGGCACGACTCTTTCGTCATGTGGTACTTTTCCTTTTTTTCTTGTCTTTATATATATATATATATATATATATATATATATATATATATATATATGGAAAAGGTACTATGCGCTCGAGCGTAAAGCGGTCGCCCTTACGGTCGAGCTGTGTGGGCCCCACCGTGATGCTGTTTGAAGATCTACCCCTTCAGTCAGATGCACCATTCCAGAGGGGGCCCACACGGCTGAAAATCAAGTCAATCCGTGACTTTCGTGGGCCACACCACGTACAGAAGTTGAGAGGGGCTGTGCACCATTGAAACATTCAAAACCATTTGTGGGGACCTTTCGAGACGTGTTTTGATGATCAACACCGTCCATCATGTATGTCCCACTTGGATGTAATTTTAGACCAAGTTTCAGGTGGTATCCACAACTCAGGTGGTGCCCACCAAGTGCTTTTACATGTTTTTGCGTGCATACTTATGTTTTCCGATGGTATGACTCACCTGAGTTACGTGGACGGTTGATTTTGGGCCGTGTGGGCCCACCCTGGGCTCATGCATCTGGTGGACGGTGTGGATCTTCGAAAGGCATCACGGTAGGGCCCACACAACTCGACCTCATGGACAACCGCTTTCCGCTCGAGCGCAAATTACCTTTTCCCACATATATATATATATATATATATATATATATATATATATATATATATAATATATATAATAGGTGATGTGGACCAATAGAAAACTGCAAGCTGAGAATCCCTGTTACGCACTAACAGAGGATCCGGACTCACGGTCTCACTACGTTTCGACAGACAGCCGTATACGAGAGAGGGAGAGAGGGATTTGGGTTTTTCGCTGCAAAGCCTCTGCAAAACATCAGAAGTGTCAAATAGAACCTCGGATCGAATCACACCCAAAAACCGCTCCCTATCATCATATCAATACCGATACTTCTCAGAGTCTATCTCTGACCTAGATCGAATTAACCCAGAATCTCTGCGGTCCGATCGGTTCCTGTCCTCCCCAGCCATGATTCCGACCGACCCAAATGACCGTTTTCTCTGAACCATCCGATTCTTCTATCTCGCGATGGATTTCGTGCAGTTCTGTGCTTCAGCAGCCTTCGTATTCTTCCCTATTTGAGATTTTTTTTTTTCATTTGGGGGTTGAAATTTTCTAGCTTTTTGATTGCATGGGCGATCTCCAAGTTTGGCTGCTGCCACAGCCGAACAACATCCTGACAGACGACAGCCCGTCCCCATCCCCATCGTTGTCACCGTCGAATAACCCGCGTCCGCTGTCGATTGGGGCAGACAGCTGGCGGTGGGCTGAGCAGGCGACCTGCGAGATAATATGCCGGATTCAGCCAACAGTGGTGTCGGAGCAGCGGAGGAAGGCCGTTGTTGACTATGTGCAGAGGCTCATTAGAGGAGTACTCGGCAGCGAGGTGAGCTTTCTTTTATCTTTTTTTTTTTTTTTTTTTGTTTTTGAAGTATTTCCTTAATGGGTTTTTGGTAATCGTGTCTTTCATATTCAGCTAATCTTTAAATAGGTATTTTTTCTTATCTAATATTTTTTTGGTGGGTCTCTTTGAGCAATACTTTTTTTTTTTTTTTGTTGCATGTTTAGTAGCTTAATTGCATTTTTAAAACTGATTTATAGCTGCATTTTGTTGTAGTTTATTATTGAATTGATAGATATCTAGAATTATATATAGCATGATCTTTCAGTCCATGCATGACAGGTGGGCCCACCTGGGACAGTATTTTGTCGGACCGTACATTTAATTCATCATAAATTTTATAAACTGATATGCGCGCAATAAAACTTTTCCCATCTTCATACATGCAGCGTTCCTCTGTCACGATGACAAGGCAGTGGTCACCCTATGCTTCCATAACCGGTTGTTCGTTGGGTGGAAAAATGACTGATATGCCCTTAGTGTGATCGTGTAGGAAATGGGACATTCGGATTTTGGATGGTTGAATGATTCATGCCCTATTGTTTACAGAGAATGAAAATGACAAATCTACACCTGAGCAGTCATCATCACTGTAGCCTTTTATCTGCTATTTGGGGTAGGTTAATGAGCAGTCATCTAGGGCATAGTTGTCAAAATACTATGATTTATGATTTGAGTCGAATCTTAAGCAAAATGGTTGAATCCTATCTCAAATCATTTTATATATGAATCCTGAGATTCAATGATTTGAATCTTACTATTTACAATTCAAGTTATACTTGTTCTCATCTATTTTAAGCTTTACTTGGCTTTCGTTTTATGTTTTTACATTGGCGGGGGCTTTAAGAATTGTATAGAAGAGGTCAATCATTATTGTTGTTCATTATAAGCGATTAGGTGATAGATATTCTCTTCAATGTTAAATCTTGTTGCATTTTCTTATGATTTTGTACTTCTTAACTGGTTGAAACACCAAATTGATGTATGACTTATCTGGAATGTTTTTATGGATGGCCATGATCATGTTGACCTATATGTAGTGTGGTAATGATGGTTAGAAATCAAAATATTTTTTGTTGGTCTACAAAATCAAATGCTGCCTTTTCCAACGTGATTCTACACCCAAGAAAGGTGAAAAGAACATACATCATCAAAGGATTATTGTAATGGATGATTGATAAGTTTTTTTTTTTTTTTCCAAACGATACGATTTGCAAACAATACAACCTTATCACAATTTGCAATATGATTACGATTTTGGCAGCATTGAATTATTCTATGGAATAAGATCATTAAGAATCTTGATTTATGATTTATGATTTATGATATGTGAATTACAGTGATTCAATTTCTATGAAGTTCATGACTTTTGATGGTTGGACAGTTCATGCATACTTGCTAGCTAGACGGTTGCGTAGGCTATTTTGTATAGTTTCACTGCCTTGAGAATGGCACCGCATGAGGAAAGGGATGAATATAATGCTGGAATCTAAAGACAACTGTTTGTATGATGATGGGGATAGGTTTGATTTTTCCAGGCAGTGTCTTGTAGTTGCTTCTCTGTAATTTCCATCTGGAATTTTATAGTCTGCTCTTGCTCTTTGAGTCAAGAATTTGGTTTTGTCTAGAAAACCGTGCGTTCTTGCATGTCATGATTTTGGTTTTATTGTTTGTCTTTTCTCTTTGCAAGTAATCTTTGATTTGTAGGCCATAAGTATTGTTGGTGTTAGTAGAATCATCCTGTCACAATGTCATTTCTCAAATAAAACTGTCAAATTCTGGTTTCAAGTATATTTATTTTGGGGATTAAGATATCTTCCAGTTGTAGCTTTGGGCAAATTGATGGTTGTTGGGGGGAGTCATCCTTCTATTGGGTTGATAATCTTTCATCATCTTGCCCTTAATTTTCGAGTTATCTTTGTCGTTTGTTTCATTTTCTGTTTTTTTTTTTTTTTTTTTTTCTAAATAAAATTTGAGTCATCTTTCAAAGAAAGAATGAAAGAGGAAAAGAAAAGAAAAGAAAAGAGCTGTAACTATGTTGGGGATGTATTGCCTTAACTCTGAAAAAAGCTTTCTACTCTTAAGTGTATAACCATTTCGGGAATGTGCTGCCTTCCTCCAAATTAAGCTACTTTGATTTTTTATTTATTTATTTTTAAAAAATTTTAAATTTTTATTTTTTTTGTCGTGTACAAGTGGGACCATCTTTCAATAATTTGGTATGTCTGTCTGGTTGGTTTAACTGGAGAGATGACAGACCGAAAATCTCCTCCATTGAACAGTATCAGCCATCTGATTGGTGGACGTGTTCCTCTTGCAATGGACCTTTAGTGTTGTATTAACTATTCATTTGAAGATTTATACTTGGATTGATAGGATTTTCTGATGGAATTTTTTCCCTTTTCAGCCTATCCTGTTTGGATTGCTGAAAGATTGGTTCCCACCTGCATAGAATGCTGTCCTGAACACACGCACAGAAAGAAATGATAAAAAAGAAAGAAGAAAAAACAAATGCTGCTAGTTCGGCTGACGATTGCATATTTCTTTTTTGTAAATACGCCAATTACGAGCACTACAATTCATTTACCTGAAGCATTAACAATCTTTGTCATGAATTGGCTTCGGCCTTTTGTTTATTAATAAAATTATCATCTTAAAAAAAAGTCCTTGTCATGAATTGTTTGATTGAAGCTCAGTCTCATATGTTATGTTCACTTTTTAGTTTTTACCATTCGTGCATGGGTTTAAACTGCCCTTTATGTATAGTTTATTCTCCATCTGGAAGCGATGTGCCAGCTGTTCCTGAGTGCGGATTGAGGTGGGTTGATGTCAAGTGGGCAGCTGGTGGTATAGCTTCTGCAAAACAATCATGAGTCATGAGAAAACTGAACCCAAACAGCTGGACAAGGCTATGATGATGATATATAGTCTGTCTTATGCATTCTTGACAGAGTTTTATTTTAGATCATATGGCCTTTTCTACGTTAAAAAATGTTTTAGATCCCATAAGCTTAACACATGCTCTTCAATCTTGGACGGTGCTGAAGGATGCTTCTTACTGTGATGTGTTTAAGTTGTAAGCTTGATATACATTTCAAAGTCTCAAGTCTTGATAGTACCAAATTTGGCTTTTTTTTTTTTTCCTCTCTACTGATTCCAAGATTAGCAAGAGATTGATTGCTTTTCCAATCATCTCTTACATCACTTTTCATTTTGGACAAGGACTAGTGCAAAACTCTATTAGATTGTTTCAATTTGTTGGTGTTGATGCATCATGACCATATGTGTGGGCCCATGGTCACTCATGTGGTCTTCATACGTTTGGCTTTATTTGGCCTTTGTCATATATGTTTGTGCTATAGTTTTTAGGCCTATAAGTTATTGGTTTATTTTTAGTTAAGAGGGGTATAGTGTAATTTTCTTATACTAAGGGCCTGTTTGCTAACTCTTAAAAGTAGCACTTAACGCGGAATGGAGAAAATTCTCCGTATCAAGTGTTGTTTGTTAACTCTGAAATCGGAAAGCGCTAAGTGATTTTTCACTGAATTCTTTCCGTGACAGGAGTCTGACTTAATGGTGAATGCGGAATGCGCTCCGTGATTTTTCTATTAAAAAAAAATAAATTTACTTCCAAAATTACCCCTTTTCAAGTTAGTATGGAAATTTTTTAGCTTATTGTTTGCGCAATACAAAACCTTTTAACATGTAAAACTTCTTTATTCCCCACCATGATTTATGTGTTTGATCCACACCGTCCATCAACTTTTTCAGATCATTTAAGGTATGACCCAAAAAAAGAGGCAGGTCCAGGGATTAATTGGATCACAAGGTGGGGATTGAACATCCACCATTAAAAACTTCTTGCAAGTTGGAGGAGTTTCGGATCAAGCTGATATTTGTGTTTTCACTTCATCCACATCTACGTGACCTTATGAATAGGTTGGATGGTAAAAAAAAACATCACAACGGCCCTTAGAAAGCTTTCAATGGTGGATGTCATTATCACTGCAGCATCCTTTGGTGTGGTCCACTGGAGCTGTGGACCTGCTTCATTTTTAGGATAATGCATTAAAATGATATTAGAAAAACGATTAACGGCATGGATAAAACACTTACATCACGGTGGGCCCCACAGAGCCCTCCCCAGACGGATTACCGTCCGGGCAGGGGTACGACGCAATCCGCGTCCGAAGCGGATGGCTGGGTACGGGATGGGAAGCGGATTAGCTGGTGTATTGACGTCAGCAAGTTCTGTGGGTCCCATCATGACGTATTTGTTATATCCAAACCGTCCATCCATTTTGCGATCTCGTCGTAAGGCTTGAACTGAAAAATAAGACAGATCTAAGATAAGGTTGACCACACTTCAAAAGGTAGTGGGGGATTGAACGTCTACCATTGAAACCCTTTTGGGGTCACAGAAGTTTCGGATCGATATGAAATTTGTTTTTCCTCTTTATCCAGATATTTTTGACCTTATGAATAGATTAGATGGAAAATAAACGTTATAGTGGGCCCTGCGAATTTTTTAACGGTGAAAATCATTATCCCGCTGCTATTTTTGGTGTGGTACATTTGAATTTTGGATATGATTTATTTTTTGGCTAATGCTCTGAAATGATCTCCAAAATTTGATGAAAGGTGTGGATATAATAAATACATCATTGTAGGGCCCATGTCACTTTGATCTCCATTGAACCGTTCGTACAACTTGGAGCTCGGAGCGTATTCGCACAACACGTATCTACTCAGCTATATAGCTGGTGTGTGGTATACGGATGCGGATTAGATACTGACAAGGTCAGTAGCCAAATCCCACTGAAGTGACGTCATCACGCCATGTGGACCCACCATGATGCATGTGTTGTATCCATACCGTCCAGCCATTTGGGGCGATCGTTTTTTTTTTTTTGCATGAGAAAAAGAATGAAATAGATCTAAAGTTCAAGTGGACCCCACCATAAAAAACAATGGGGACAGTGACATCCACCGTTCAAAACTTCTTAGGGGCCGCAAAAGTTTCCGATCAAGTTGATATTTATTAAAATTGCAAGTAAATTTATTAAAAGATTTTTACCCAATTGTTCTTCTTTAAATAATTCTCAGTTTATATTAGACTATTGTAGGGATGGCTTTAAGGGATAGTGGCAGGGTAAGATAGAGTGATTTCGACAAAAAATTATTTATTGATTGTTGTCTTGAAGAAGCGCATAAGGGTGGTAGGTCAGGGTCAAGCTTGACCAAACAAGCATGGAACAAATAATTTCATTTAATAAAAAATAATTTCTTTATAATTTTATTTATATTTAATAAATTAAATTGAATAATTTATTTTCATTTAATAAAAAATAATTTCTTTATAATGTAAAACATTTCCAAACAGGAGATAAGGGCAAATGTGTCAAACTAACATATTTCAGACATTTTAGATGTTTGTTAACAAACAAGTTGTTTCAAATTCAGAACTTAATTTTCAGACGTCAGCCATAATTACCAAACAAGTTTTTTGACTTCAGATTTCAGATTTAGGCTTCAGATTCCAGATTCATGTTCAGATTTCAGATTCAGGCTTTAGACTTCAGATTTAACAAACGGGGCCTAAGTGATTGCTCCAATTATAATAAAAGAGGTGGGGGCATGTGGAGCATTCCAAGCTCTCTCCTCTCCTTCTCCTTCTCCTCTCACTTTTCTTCTTTTCTTCTTCTCTTTTCTCCATTTGACTACAGTTGGTCTATCTTTGCTCTCACTTCTTGCCTATTTTGGTTGCATATTGATCTGTCTTGAATTTGGTCATTGGTTTTAGTCCCACCTCAACTAGGAATCAAAACAAAGTTACATAGTTCGACTTGCCTCGGTACAAAAACTGTTCTGACTCAACAAAAGATGTTGTTGATTATGACTCATTCCGACTTAGCCAAAGATGTTGGGACTCATCCATAAAAATATACGTCTTTTGGGTGGTGACCAATGTTGTCAAATAGCATATGCGATCCTGTGCGATTGCATATGCGTGTGCGCATATGCGATCGCACAATTGCATATGTGGTCGGATATATATATATTCGCATTTTTTCAAAAAATTAAAAAAAAATCAGAAAAATCAGAAAAAAAAATCAGAAAAATCAAAATAAATTATTATATGTCTTTGGGACATGAAATACATTTAATTTAAGTAAAAAAAAATAAAACCAACCAATTACATACATATGATAATGATACATTTACAAATTACAATATAGTTAACTTCTTAAATCTTAACAATTAACATTTTACATTTAACAATAACAAATATGAAATATGAAATATGAAATATCCATATTCAACATTCAACACTGCATGTACATGATACATAATATATCAAGTTATCAATAATTCAATATCAAGTTATCAACAATCAACAACATCAACACACTTAGACTTATGAGACAAGCATTAAACAAAATTAAGAAGTTATGTATTTATTATTTATCTAATCAATAATCATTAATCAAATTAGAATTAGAAATATGTAAGAGAGGATGTAGTAAGAGAAATAGAGAATAGAGAGAGAGAGTTTGAGCTTTTTTTGCCTCTAGGAATGCTTAAAATGCATATTTATAGAGAAAAAGTCCGGATTAAAAAAAAAAAAAAAGAAGTCAAAAAACGGTCAGAAATCTGACCGTTGGCTATTATGCGATCGCATATGCAGTATGCGATCGCATACATTGCATATGCGATCGCATATGTGCAGGGATCGCATATGCCACTGCCGCATATGCGATCGCCCCAAAAATATGCGCATATGCGATCGCACATGACGACACTGGTGGTGACTTGGAATGATGACTAGTGATACTGAGTTGACTTGGTTTCAGCTGAGTTTTGATTCCATGCTTCTCAAGTAACTTGAAATCAATGAATTCATGATGTCACTCTTTTTTACTTTAGTTTACCATGTGCATTTTTTATGTGCTTTTTGTATTTTTTTATTTGGTTTGAACAACATAGATTGATGAGCTTGTTGTTACTGACAACTTTGGTAACTACTCTTCTAACGGTGCTAATGTTGTTTCAATGGATGGACATTGTTGTAACAACTTAAGCACCGCATGTTTCTGCTCCAATCTCTTCATCATGTATGGAAGTAAAGGGTTAGACTACCATGTGCATTTTCCATCTTTTTCTAAATGGACTTGACTCATCCAGTGGACATGTGGCATACATTCGATCAATCCAGACTGCCCAAACATGAGCCCTTCATGGATGGAGCAGAGTTAAAAAATTCACACTGATCATATGATTTGAACCATCCAATAAACGTTCAAAAAGAAAATGGCCAGAGCTCCAAATTCACTGTGCAAACTCAGATGGTTAAGATTGTCTGATCAGAGTGATTTTGGCCATGCTCAATCCAAAAATGGCTCCACAATTGGACGATCTAGGTTGATGTGCAAGCATGCCAGTGTAAGCTGGATGAGTTGGTATTGAATGGTCAAGGATAGCAGCAGCCACCTTTTTCTTTTCTCTTTTGAGGATCATGCGTTTGTCATTACTAAATATTTCTGTAACTCTTTTCTTTTGATGATGGTAATGTAGTTGTTATAATTGAAGCAACAAATGTTTCTGTCAGCAGGTCTTCATCATATATGAAAACAAATGGTCAATGAATTGCTTACATCATTTGCAGGAACAGATCCCATGGTGTATGTTGTTTGCAGATGACATAGTTTTGATTGACAAAATGGAGGAGGGCTTAAACACAAAGCTAGATTTATGGAGAGGTGCTTTAGAATATAAAGGATTTAAAATTAGTCTAACTAAAACAAAGGATATGGAGTGCAATTTTAGTAACATAGGAGTGGGAATGAGGAATTAGTAAAGATTTCTGACCTAGAAGTTTCCCAAAATGACTACTTTCGATATCTTGGCTTGATAATTCATGAGAGTGGAGAGATTGAGAAGGTTGTTGCCCATGGAATTCAAGTGGGATGGAAAAAATGGAGATATGCGTTTGGAGTTTTATGTGATTGTTGCGTACCGCTCAAACTGAAAGGGAAATTTTATAGGATGGTTATAAGATCAGCCATGCTTCATGGGACAAAATGTTGGGGGGTAGAGAAACATCTCAAAAAATCAGAAGTGATTAGAGCTGTGTCCATTGATGAGTGTAGCTGAAATGAGGATGTTGAGATGGATGAGTGACAAGACAAAGAAGGATGGATGCTTTGGAGGGAATCTAGGAGTAGGTAACAAGATGAGGGAGAGTACACGTAGATGGTTTGGTCGTGTGCAACAAAGATCAATGACTGCGCTGCTTAGGAGTGAGTTCGTACAAGTCGAAGGCTTTAAAAGGCAAGGGAATGGTCCAAAAGAACGTGGTAGAGGTAGTAAGAAAAGACTTGATGGCCTATAGTCTAACTGAAGTAATGGTCCTAATAGAGTGCAATGGTGGAAAAGGATTTATGTAGCCAACCAATTAGTTGGGATAAGGCTTAGATGATGATGATGATTAATAAATTGCTCACATTTTTCTCGACTTACCTGTAGCCCGTAGCTTAATGGTAGATAGGCTTTGTTTCAATGTTGAGGACTTGGGTTCAAGCCTAGATTACCTATAAAAAATGATTTGATGAAGGGGTCATGTTTGTAGTTTGGGCAAGGATCTCATATGCTTTTAAATAGGTTTTTTGTGAAACATGCCTATATATTATGTAGGTGTCATCCTGATCCTAATCCACTAATGAGTTTGTTTCTGAAAGGAACACGAGGAAGTGGATAATTCTCAGCATATTGTGCTTACAGTTTCCCCTCATTCCATTTGGGTCCATTCGGATGCACCCTTTGGAGGGGTGATGCAGGGACATGTGATGGCCTAACCATAGATGCATGTATAATCAGATCAAAGAGATTCAAATAATAAAATTAATCAACTAACTGTTATCAATCATGTCGATTGAGCAAATCTCAACATAGAGGTGAAATCATTCCGTCAGGATCATGCCCCTTAGCAGGATCATGCCCCTTAGCATAAAATCACGTAAATAGTAAAAAGGGAGGACTTAGGGACATGAGGATATCCTTGATTCCTACACCTCGAAGATCTAGAAAGAAGGAAAATTTGAAACTGGTGTGGAATCCTCAACACCCAATGGCCAATCTTGAAAGCCTAATCTCTCTGGTAAAAGAGGAAGAAAACTTATGAATTTTCATTCATTCACTAAATAAAATGGGGTTTCTCATAGTGTATGTATAAGCCATAGAAAAACAAAAAGTGCACTAAAGCCCTTGGAAACAAGGAAAATAACAAAAAGACGAAAAAAACAATAAGTGTACTAAAGCCCCCGAAAACAAGGAAAAGAACAAAAAAACGCCTAAAACTAAAACACTCGCGCGACAGGGTGTGAAATCCGCCCCATGGGCCTATAGTCAAGGTGCGGTCATGCCGCTCCTGTACTCGTAGCGCGTTAGAAAATGGGTCCGATTGACCCGACATCCATCCACATCAACTCCTCTCAGGTACTCTGTCGGCGATGCCTCCTTTGTTACACTCTAAAGGGTGCACTACTGATGTCCGCATCAATTCTCCCTGGGTAGGAAGAATTCGCCACCGGCGAAAGTGAACCGTTGTATCTCTTAAGCAAATCGGGGTCGATGCGCTGCAGCTTCGTCTCTGTGATCCAAGAGTTATCTGTAATGGGCCTGTTCCTTTATTTGACTAGGAATTTTTGAAAACCCCCAGAGTGAGTGGAAACCGCCTCGGAGTCCTAAATTTCCTTTGTCTCGTCTATTCTCGGTGTAGGTGGAAGAGAATGTAAGATGGGTACAGGAAGATCAGGCTATGGCCAAGGTCCATATTTAGGGGGGTTTAGGAAGAAATAGGGGAAGTAGTAGATAGAGGTGATGGCTCGTGATAAGGAACTAGATCTTTCACATTAAATGTGGAACTGATGCCCATGTTAGCAGGGATATCAACAACATAAGCATTAGACTCCAACCTTTTCACAATTTTATGTGGGCCTATGCTACGGGCATAAAGCTTCTTTACGGATCCAGGTGGAAACCGATCAGACCTAATATGAACCATGATGTCATCTCCAGGTTGAAATTCCCTAAATCTCCTGTGATTGCTAACGGAAAGTGCTTGAATTAATCTTCCTTCTGATCTCATTATGCAATGCATGTATATGCTGGGCGAATGACTCTCCTAAATCTGACGGACGCTGTAGGGTAGCTATGGGGATCAAATTTATGGGGGCTCGGGGTCTAAGAACTAAAACAATTTCGAACGGGCTCATTCCTGTGGACCTGTTCATTGAAAAATTATACGCGAACTCTGCCGTGGGAAGAACAGTGTCCCAGGTCCTGTGGTGGTCTCCAATCAGACATCTCAACAAATTCCCTAGGCTACGGTTCACTCCCTCGGTTTGACCATTCGACTGGGCATGATATATGTAACGCCCCGGTTTTCGGAACTCGAGTATATGACTCGTTCTCCAAAAACCCGAGTGTTAACCTATATAGATAGTCAAATTTCACGTATATTTTTTTTGCTTTTCTTTTTATCAGAGTTAGCAGCGTAGTGGAGGAGTAACTAATCCAGCATAAAGGAAATCTGCATACATTATTTAAAATATACGAGCGGCTGGCCAAATAACTTATACAAACCAATGTCTCAATACGTACAATTACAAAATGAAATAATATAGCATGCGAAACAAAGTAAATTACAACTAGTCTTGAGCTGCAAATTGCGCAACTTCTCTTGGCAAATACAGCCATGCATCCTTGACAATTGTACCCTGCTTCTCACAATCTGAACATGAATATCATTTATGCCCTTGCACTACTTCTATGGTTATATATTCGATGAACGAGTGGCTAACTCAGTGTGAATTCCTCTCAAGATTACACACCATTGCATTAGTCAAGCATAGTTTTAAGCAACAAGGCATTCAAAACATTAGAAGATGCAATCTTATTTAAATGCATGGATGCATGAGTGCACATTGACCTGGGGATGCTCTTCCGGTCGGAATTTGGGCGAAGCCCATGCATATGGCCAGTCACCAGCGAAACACATCACGTGCGTACATCACTTACAAGTATAGTGACCAAGCCCAAAGTACATCACGTACGTCGGTCGATAGTCGATGGTCTGGGAGCTAGCGAAATGATACCACGCTAAGGGCATATGCTATAACATCCAGAATTAGCCACCCATCATCGCCCGTATACTACGAATGCATAATTAGTCCAACCGTTATAATTTCGATTATAACCAGCCAATTTTAGAAAGCTCAAAGCTCACTATGGGGGGCTCTTCACCCAACATAGGCTGACAGCTCGGGCATAGTGTCCCATACCACCATTCCCGGTTCATGAGACTCCATCATTAGGATGTTTCATGGTAACCTCATCGACTAGTGGCCAATCATAGTTTAACAACCGGAACTTACAATCGCATGGTTATATAAAAAATAATCCCATCAAAGCCACTTAGGGCAAATATCAAGTCGAAGCCACATAGGGCAAATATCAAATCGAAGCCACATAGGGCAAATATCAAGTCGAAGCCACATAAGGCAAATATCAAGTCAATGCGATAAAAAAAAATATCATCCCCAAAAGCCACGTAGATACAACGATCCATGAATGGTAAGCCCACATCAAAATTCCATTTAACCCATCATTGAAAGTAGCCATTAGGTCGAGGGTCCATTATAATCACAATCAATCGAGTTACATCTCAAGTCTGGATGTACAAATAATGGTGGAGTTTTCCACTAATAAATGTACCAATTTAAGTTTCATAAGCACTTCATAAACATTAAAGGATATACAAGTACAACATATAGATGTTCATGCAAACTAAGTGTTGAGCACATGATTGATAATTAGATTCAACAACTAACACAAGTAATCATAAATTAGAGATAATTATCAGCTGAAATAAAAATTGAACTGTTACTTAAACTAACAGGAAAGTGGAAAGCTTAAGGGGAAGAAATCATCACCTTATGTGTCGAACCGCTACCAGTATTGCTAGGGAATGCGTGAATCCTTAATCGACTCGGTGGCTCGACCCGGTCGTGTATAAACTGATGTTAGACCTGAGGTTTTTTATTTTATTTTATTGACTCGGTGGCTCAGCGAGTCGACTCAGCCCAACCATGCTCAACTCAACCCACGACCCTGCCTAACTCAAGACTTGGCAATGAATCGGGCTCCCCAAACCCGATCGGTTTCCAACGGCCAAACCACGACCTGCGCAACTCACTAGCGACTCGGTGGAGTCGAGTCGGTGCAACAATTCACATCTTCTCCTTTACACGTCCAAATACCCAGCTGGCGACCTAGACCCAACTCACACTCAGCGTGCCGAGTCCACTCGACCCGACAACAGGTTGGACTCACACAAGAACGGACCCAATTTGGTCCACGACTGGCTCAAGTCGTGGTGGTGTGGCAAACAGCCACCACATGCACTCTCCATATCTCTTTCAATCTCTATCTCTATCTCTCCCTGCTGGACCTTAGCCAAGCCTGGACCAGGCACAAGCATGACCTGACCCTGCTGGACTCGGTTCCAGTCGAGTTGACTCGGTTCCAGCCGAGTTGACTCGGTTCCAGCCGAGTTGACTCGGTCTCCTCTCTCTAGTTTCTCTTCTTCTCTCTCTCTCTCTCTCTCTCTCTCTCTCTCTCTCTCTCCTTCCTCTCTCTTTTCTCACTCTTTTTCTACTTTTCTTCTTCCTTTCTTCCCTGCTGGAAACCCAACAATACCAGACCAGTCCCAGGCCCCAAAATGAGTCGGCAACTCGACTTGAGTCAGCAAGTTGACCCGATAGTGACTCGCGACCCAATCTCCCTCTCTTTCTTTTTGATTCTTCTTCCTCATCCCATCACTTTCTCCTTCTCTCTCCTTCAGTCCCTGCACGATCAGGTGACTCAGGACTCGACTCAGACGCTGCCCTAACTCAGCTGACTTGGTCACGACTCGACAACGGGTGCAGCATGACCACCACCCGCACTCACACACACACACACACACTTTCTCTCCCTCTCCCATTGCACGTCTAGCGATCTCTGGATTGAGACAACTCAGCCAGACACACCCAGACCCAACCCGTGGCTTGGGTGAGTCGAGTCGATGCAACACAACGAGCAACATCGCCCGCTCTCTCTCTCTCTCTCTCTTCCTTTCCGGTTTCTTCTTCTTCTTCTTCTTCTTTGCTATCTTCTCCTTCTTGTTTGGGAGCTCAAGAGGGCCTAAACGAACCTAGACTCGGACAGATTCAGTGTGGTGCAGCTTAACTCCGAACGAGGAAGAAACCTCAGGCGTTAATGGTAGATCTCAACCCGGTGCTTCGTTCCTTCAAGACGGAGCTTTTGGACGACTTGGATGTATCCCGTGAAGCTTGAGGAAGAAGGAAAACGAAGCTCCATTGAGGTTTAGGTGGTGGGCTCAAGCGAATAGGAAAACGGCTGTTTTTTAGGGTTGTTGCAGGAACGGGCGGTAGGATTGGTTTGCGCTCGATCCCAGCCTATCTTATAGTGTTGCCCTAACGTTTCTAAACCGTTAGATTTATAGCAAATGGTTTAGATTTGGTCTGGTAGAAACCACCTCCAAATACAGCCGGCAGAACTAAAACCAGCCGTGGTGTTTAGTTTGTTAAGGAATGAATCCCTAATCCTCGTGAAATGGAGGGTTGAGATAACCCTAAATGAACGGTTGGGATTGAGAAGGGAGTGCTAGAATGGATTTCCAACCTGTCACCAGGGAAACGAAATTTCCGTTTCCGGCAAAACAACCACACGTAGGCGGGATTGCGCCTGAGATTGTGCATGCGCATGGGTTTCCCAACATGGGAGGATTGTTGGGGTTTAGTCAGCCCACTGCTCTGAACAAAATGGACGGTTTAGATCATCAGTCTAGGTGATGAGGTGGGCCTCATTTCAAACGAATGGTCTTCGTTTGTCGTTGGTGGGAAAACGAAAGAAGGGAGGAAAACTCCTTTGTTTGGAAATGTCGGGTCAGCCCGACTTTGACTGGCAGTGTAGTCCAGTGCACTGCCGGTGCACACTTGGGAATCAATTGTGTGGTCCATAGTGATGTTTTAGTGAATCCACAACATCAACCCGACTCCACTGCTCATAACAGGTCATCAGACCAATTTTCAGCAGATCCAGCGGCCAGGTGGGCCATAAATTTGGGTTTTAGTCCTTTAATTGTAAGTTTTCGTCTATCCGATGACCAGATTGCATTCAATATGATTGTCCACGGTTATAAAGGTCCTAAGGTCTGCCTAGATAAGATTCAACAATTGAATTGGTGGTCTAATAGCCTAGGTGTGATGATCAGGTGGCGGGACTTTAAATGTTGAGTTACGTCAATCTGACAGTCAAATTCTTTTTAACCATCAATGGTTCCAGGAATTTCTGAATTAGGTGATCACTACTTGGTGGATAACGTCTAATGATATGTTATGGGCCTAATGGATGGATCAGATCTTCTACTTGATCAATGAAAGTGTACTGCGGCTGCGCACACATCGTCCTAGAGTGTACTACAATGATATGTTATGAACCTGCTTCAATTGTCCAAGTTAGGATGGGAATCCATAGATGTGGCTATGTTGTGTGATTAAGTGTCAAATCATCCCACAGGAAGGCGTGGACTCGATGAATGGTGGATCTTGTGATTCAGAGTTCTAAATCTCAGATGGTCAGTTAGATTTGTCCATCGGTGAAATTAAAAGCTAAAAATAGGTTCCTCTAATGATGTGATGGTCTATCTTGAATAATAATGGATGGATGGCTTGATGTATGGATGAGGATTGCTTTCAACGGTTGGATTTAGGCTAGAATGCATGTGAACGTTTGCTTAAGCTAAGTTTGTATTTATGCTAAGTTGGGTTACTCGGCAACACCCGAGTACTGAAAAGTACGGGGTCTTACATGATATGTTGAAGAAAACTGGAGCCTCGTACCCAAAAGATGCCATAGAGTCTTTCAAAAATAACTAGTGAACCCAGTATCTCTGTCAGACACGATGGATCTAAGTACTCCATGAAGTCTTACAATCTCCTGAAATAATAACTTAGCAACGTGGGAGGCATCTGAGGTCTTATCACAGGGTAGGAAATGGGCTAACTTAGAAAATTGATCAACAATCGCAAGCATGAAATCGTGCTTACGAATAGTCTTGGTAAGCCCAAGCACGAAGTCCATATTGACATCTTGTCACGGGGCATGTGGAACTAGCAAAGGAGCATATAAACCTGTATTTTGTTTCCTCTGCTTCGTCAGTTGACATGTTCAACATTGCCCTACAATCTTAGCCACATATCACTGGAAATTAGGCCAATAGAAACGATCAGACACAAGGGCAATTGTTTTATCTAGACCAAAGTGACCTGCCATCCCTCCATCATGCAGCTCCCAAACTAGAAAATCACGGAGGGATGTGTGTGGGATAGAGAGCTTGTCCCCTCTAAAAAGATATCCATCTGTAAGGACGAACTCTGCACTCCTTGAGGGCGGGTCACTAGACGACGATGCATTAATGGACAATTTGAGTACCCACCATTGAGTTGCTCAAAGTCTGTAACTTCAATGCTCATGGACCGTACCGTCAAGACACGATGGCTAAGCGCATCAACGACCTTAGTCTCTTTTCCGGACTTGTGCTTAAGCACAAATGTGTACTCTTGAAGAAAATGTGCCCACTTGGCATGCCTAGGGCTCAACTTCTTTTGAGAGCTCAAATATATCAAGGCCTCATGATCAGAGAACGGGATGAATTCTTGCAATAATAAATAATGCTGCCAATGGCACAATGATTGCACAACTACATAGAACTCCTTGTCATAAGTGGAGTAGCGTTGTTTACTTGTTTAGCCTCGTTCATGCTACCTCAAAAACTTTGGTAAAGTTAGGTAGACGCATGATTGGTGCTTCCGTCATGTTTTTCTTAATTTCTTAGAAAGCCCGCGCCGCGGCTTCAGTCCATTGAAACTCCCCTTTTTGTATGCAATCTATGATGGGAGCCATAATCGAGCTAAATCCACGGATGAACCACCGATAGAACGTAGCTAGGTTGTGAAAGCTTTGCACGTCATGTATGGTACGCAGTTCATGCCAATTGACAATAACCTTGACTTTCTCAGGGTCTACAAACATACCCTCTGACGACACAACGAACCCCAGGAAGATAACTCGGGAGGTCAAGAAGGAACACTTCTCGAGGTTCGCATAGAGCTTTTCTACGCGCAAGGTGTTGCATACCTCCCTCATGTGCTCGATGTGCTGGCTAGGGGACGTATTATAGATGAGGATATCATCGCAGTACATAACTAAAAACTTGCCCATAAAAGGGCCGCAACACCTGGGTCGTCACCCTCATAAACGTACTTGGGGCATTGGTTAACCCGGAGGGTATAACCAACCACTCGTATAGCCCGTCCTTCGTCTTAAAGGCAGTCTTCCATTCATCTCTAGGGCAAACACGAATTTGGCGATAACCACTCTTGAGGTTAATTTTCAAAAAGATAGTAGAAGTGACCATCATGTCAAGCATGCCATCAAGCCTCGGGATGGGAAACTGATACACAGTGATATTGCTTATGGCTCTAATATCGACACACATGTGACACGTGTCGTCTTTCTTGGGCGTAAGAAATGCGGGCGCAGTGCATGGGTTCTGACTCTCACGAATGAATCTCTTTTTAAGCAATTCATTCACCTGCCTCTTCAACTCGGCATGCTCGACGGGGTTCATTCTGTAGTGAGGGAGGTTTGGTAGGGTCACCCCTGGGACGAGATCTATCGCATGTTGAATGTCTCCGCATCGGTAGAAGCTCGTTTGGAAGGTCCTCAGGAAAGACATCCTGAAACTCCTCCAAGACCGGACGGACCTCTTGGGGTATCCCCATAGCAACCTCGGGTGTACTCTCGCTAGCCAGTAGGCCGTATACCATAGTCCCTGCCTTGGTCTTTTTACCAAACTCCTTAGCATTTATGATGTGGAGAGACTTCGACTGAGGCGCCCTTTGACTCTTAGGATCGCCTGGGGATGCAACATCATTCGCTCCTGTGGACGATTTAGTAGGGAGCAGGCTCAAGACAAGCTTCTTTTCTTCATGCTTAAACACAATTATTCGTACATCCAAATATTGTGACATCTTTGTCATAGAGCCATGACCTTCCCACGATGATATGACCAACGTCCATCGTGACCACATCACACCACAACTTGTCCTTGTATGGTCAAAACTCAATCGGAACAAGGCATCGCTGGGTCATTGGGAGGGATGTCGCATCCACCCAAGAAACTCTGTATGGGTTGGGGTGAGGGACTGGCTTCAACCCTAGGCGATTCAAATTGGGGAAACTACTTTCTCATTGCTTCCTGTATCTATGATCACTTTGCAGCTCTTTTCTCTACACTTGACGTGTGGAAAATGGTGCTTCTACGCCAATCTTCGCTTTCCTTCACCTGGGTGAAGGTGCAGCTTACCACTGCAAGTGCGGTGGTCTCCACAATATTATCCTCGACATCACTGGCCGGCTCAAGTGATGGGATAATGATCTCCTCATCATCCTGGTCACCATTAACTTTATCTACCACTTCTTCTGTGGGGTGTTCGGAAACAGCAGCAATGCGCCCACCCTTATTTGAACACTCCACGGCGATGTGACCTATGCCACCACAGCAGTAGCACTGCCCTGGCATCACAGGCTTAATACTTGGTCCAACCACGTTGTTACTTCGATTTCTGTTGACTGGCTGGGGTTTAGCTCTATGTTGATTTCCGACCTGGGGTCTCGCTAGCTGTGGAGCTACTCTAGGCACAGTAGGTCGAAGGAAACATTAGTATCTATGTGTAATCTTGAGGATATGAATCTTGAAGGGAGTCGGATTGTTGTTTCTCATTGGGTTAATAAAAGCTTAAAAAAAGTGGCTGAATATAATGGGGTGGACATTTTGGGTGAAGAAGAGAAAATTTCAGAAATTATGTGACGGTTAGAGGGGGGATCAAAATGGGTTGCATTTCAATCATTATGAAGTCATCATGGAAGAAGGCTAAGATAGTGAACTTAAAAACCTTCAGTCTACCATTAACTATGATCATATGCCTAAGAGGACTGAGCGGGTCAAGGGAGACGGGAGAGAAATGGCTTGCTATAGTTTCAAATGAATATTCTATCGTGGAATATAAGAGGTTTGGTGCCTCAATAAAAGGATTGTTGTCAAAGAGCTTCTCCATTCCTCAAAGGCGGATGTTGTTCTTTCACCAATGACACCCTCATCTTGTGTTACGCATTTATGGATCAAGTTAAAAGCCTCAAAGGTGTCTTGAGGTGTCATTAAGTCATTTTGGTTCATGAGTTAATCTTAAGAAAAGTGCCATAATAAGGTTGGGAACAAAGGGAAAGTTGTTAGAGGTTTTAGCATGAGCGTTGATATGGAAATTTGGTAAAGCTTCTAGTCTTTTACCTTGGGCTTCCATTAGGAGGAAATTCAAATCGACGATCTTTTGGGATGCATTCATTGAAAGAATGAAAAAACGGACGTGTGTTAGTAGTTGGATGGTGGACTAGAGGTAGGCGGGAATCGGGCAAATCAAACAATGCCTACTGGCTTTCAGTGCTTTGTAGGAGGGGGTGAACGTCGCTCCAGTCCGAGCCGTTAGACATTATGTGCCTCAAATCCGAACCTCACTCTTGGGACAGGTTCAGACACGATTGCTAGGTTCAAACAGCCTCGGGTTTTGCTTTGGGATCCATGACATGAGGAGAAAGTTGCAGAAGATGGGGTTTTGTCTCGGAGTAGCTCCGATCCAAGCTCCAAACCTTAGATGTCAAATTTTGCTTTTAATGCAACAGAGAAAATCTCGTCTTTGGCCAGCACGTGTCCTCTTCTCACACGTGTGAATGTTGAAAATATCACCCTTCAACGACACCTGGTGATGTCCCGAATCTCGACCTTGAGCTCGTGTGCCCCTTCACACGTGTGGTCAGCTTACTCCTTGAGCACCGTGTGGCCCATGTTAGCATGTGGGATAGCTACGACTCCTCTCCTTTTCATATAATCTCCCCTTCAGTTAGCGAGAAGATTGCAGGGTCTCTCGAGCTCAACGAAGATATTGAAAAGGAGAGCTAATGATGTTCGAGAGAGAGAGAGAGAGAGAGAGAGAGAGAGAGAGAGAGAGGGGGGGGGGGGGGGGGGGGGGGGGGTGAATAGGATAATGCTAATAATCGAAATAAATGCAGAATATATAAAGAATACAAAATCTCAATCGCTTAAGTATTGAAACCTTGATTCTAAATAATTCGTAGGACAATGCAGGACAACCTTATTTCACGAATATCTTTAAAAATAATCTTTCAAACTAGTAAGAGAATATAAAATAATTACAACATTCACCACAAGAATGAAATAAATAACATCCACTACCAAAAGGAAATAAACATTCACCACAGATGCACAAGGAGTCATAGTGGTTCAGTGCTTAAAACAACCACACCTACTCCACTCCCAAAATTACTACCCTTGTAATTTTGGCTTTCACTATAACAAAGTTTTCACTGGTTCACCTTAACAACCTAATACAGTTCCTTGTGATTTTCACGGGCTCACCACAATAAAACTCCTTTGTGATTTTGGCGGGCCATCACAAATAAAAACCTACTTTGTGATTTTCACGGGCTATCACAAATCAACCCACTAAGATTTTCATAGGCTATCTCAGACAAACGTAAATGAAATAAAGTAAATAGCGTACTTATCATCAAACGTAGATTTGGAGATGCAGTAGAAGCTTGTATCAGAGGAACTTCTTTCTTGAATGTAGAGGAGGCAGTATTTGCTCAAAAGAAAGAGTATAGGGTTCCATAGATTTTTAGAAATGAAAAAGCCCAAATGCTACTTGATTCAATTCTCTTTAGATTTCAAAAGGAGTATAGAATACTCTTTAGAATAAGATTGAAATGATCTTTGAGAAAGGGGATTGAATAAGCTAAAAATAAATTATAAATACCACACTAGCAGCTTGCCGATGACTTGGGCTTCTCTCACTTGCAGAAGGTTTGGAGTGATTTTTCGTTTTAATTTAGAATGAGAGAAGGCCTTTATTTATAACGAAAGATATTAGAAATTCGGCTAGCCTAAGAATAGCTTCAGCTGGCCAGATTCCACCGGATTCGTTCCAACGGCTATCGGATTGCGCGGGATAAGATTTATCTAAAATTCAGCTGGCCGAATTCCCACGAATTTCACAGAAATGCATTGCTGGAATTTGACTCCAACTCACTCGGGCTAGCCGAAACAAAACTTCGGTTGGCCGAATTTTCAACCTGTTATTTCGCCTGAACTTGAAGTTAGGCTGGCCGAACTCCAGAGTCAAAACATTATTAAAAATCCAAAGTTAATGAATTTTTGAAAGATCCTAACCTAAGGTCTTTTTAGGGTTATACCACCTGTGTTTTAGCAAATACATTGGACAACTTGTCTTGAACTTTGACTTGATGTTGTCTTGAAATCGGGCGACGACTACTTGAGACAATATGCCGATCTTGAGCTGATCATAAGCTGATCTCGATATTGAGTTGATCTTCAGGCATGCAGAGTAGTTGTGATTCCATACTTGAAACACTTAGTTGTGATTCTGAGTTGAACCACTTTTGTCTTACGAAATTTGACAATCCTTGTGTCCTATTTCTCCTACCACGACAATTAAAATACAGAGCTCGAAGATACCCCCGACAACGCTAGTCTCATCGCTTCTACAACTACTGTTTGCTAGTCGAGAGATTCAAAAGAACAAGAAGATGACTAGGGTGAAGAAATAGGACGCGACAATGACTATGCTCTTGATGATATGCCAAAAGAGCACAACGAGGAGTTTCTTGCAATGGAACAGGTGGTCTCTAAAGATTGTATGCTGGAGGAGGCCCTAATAGTTACACCGCTGTGGTACGAAAGGCCCAAATGATCCCATTTCAAATACCCTGCCAACCATAGTAGAAAGCTATACCAGACCCTTTGAAGACTTCAATTTATCTTAGGCTCAAATCATTTGGTCCAAGGACATTCTCGAAAGAGGAGGGATGGTGGGTATGTCTTTCAGCGTTAGAGATGAAGATGTCTACAACTTTGTTCAGTTTGTAAAAGGGAAAGGGGTGCAAAGACTCTACGAAGAGCAACTGTTAAAGGCTAAAAAAGTCCCCGAAAGTTTGGAGGGAATTTCTCAGCCTTGAATGCTCGATAAATTACGATGCTTCAATCAAGTCTAGCTGAAGCAAAAGGGTGAGAATGGGCAGAGCTGGTGAACAATGTTAGTTCTCTCCCAGAACGTCAACAAGCTGAAGAGAACCCAAGTTAGAAAGGTATTAAAAAAGTCTAAGGTAGAAATTATAACTCTATAAGAAACTAAGCTCCAAACAATTGACAGAGGTATGTTAAATTTGTTTGGGGTATTTCGAATTTTGATTGGGTTGCTTTGAATGCTTCTAGAATTGCGGGGGAATTATCGTTGCTTGGAACACAAATGTTTGGAAACTGCTTGACAATTCTATTGGTTCTTACTCGGTGTTAGTGATCCTCTGTGATTGTACTTTCGACTTTTCTTGGGTTTTGCTGTTTATGGTCCTTGCTCTCCTTCTATGCGCGATCAGATGTGGATTGAGCTTTCTTCCGCTAGGCAGAGATGGGCTTTCTGATAGACCTCCCTCTTGAGGGTGCTAAATTCACTTGGTCCAGCAACCAATCAGAAGCTACTCTCTCACGATAGGACATAATCCACATCTCACAAAATTGGATCAACAAATTCCCTTTAGTCTCTCAACGTGGTCTGCCGAGAATTATCTCTGATCACAGATCGATTATTTTAGAAGTTAAAAATGAAAATCGGGGATCTCAACTGTTAAGATTTGAGGCAGCATGGCTGGAAATAGATGGTTTCAAGGAGTTGCTCTTGGAATGGTGGTCATCATTTGAAGTTTAGGGTTATGCCAGATTCATATTGGGTTGCAAGCTCAGGTTGTTAAAAGATAAAATTAAACTATGGAAAAAGGAGGTTTTGGGTGCTAGAGAAGCAAAGTTTAAATCCATTTTAACAAATATTCATGTCTTTGATTTGAAAGAAGAAGTAGGCCTTCTGTCGGAAGAGGAATGTCTCGAAAGAGTAGCTTTGAATGCCAAGTATAACTCTTTTTCTAAGGAGGAGGAAATTAGATTGTGTCAGCGATCTAGAGCATTGTTGTTACGCAATCCTTTCTTAGTATGGCTAGTGCTCGAGCCCGAGTAAACAAAATAAGTAACCTAGTGGTAAATGGTACTAGAACCACGAAAAAGGATCAAATATGCGATGTCATTGTTTGCTTTTATAGGAATTTGCTCTCTTACGGGTATTGGAGGAGGCCGTGGTTGAACAATCCTCATTTCCTCGCCTTTTAGTTGTGGATTTCGATTATCTTGAAAAGCCTTTCATGGAGGATGAGGTGAAGATGGCCCTCAACTCGATGTGTGGTGACAAGGCTCTTGGCCCCGATGGTTTTCCAATGTTGTTCTTTTAGAAATTCTGGTCTATGGTTGGTAGTGACATTATGGGCTTCCTAACAAGAATTTCATGCTCGAAGTTGCCTCTCGAAGGATCTTGGAGCCACCTTTGTAGTCCTTATTCCAAAACTTGAAGACGCGGATTGGCTGAAAGATTTCAGATCAATAGGTCTAATTGGGAGTCCATATAGAATCCTTGCTGAAGTTCTGGTACTGAGATTCAAAAAAGTTTTATCCTCAGTCATTTCAGAAAATCAAGGTGCTTTAATAGCAGGTATACAGATTCTTAATTCTGTTCTCATAGCCCATGAGTGCATCAACCCAAGACAGAGAGAAAGGAAGAGAGGATTGGTTTGCAAGTTAGATATTGAGAAGGCCTATGATCACGTAGACTAAGGATTCTTAGATTATATGCTTGAAAGACTTGGTTGTGGCACTAAATGGAGAGGTTGGATCCAATCTTGTATTCAATCTCTGTCTTTTTCAATCCTCATTAACGGTTCACCTTTTAGCTCCTTTAGAGCTTCTCGCGGTATCAAATAGGGTGACCCTTTATCTTCGTATCTCTTTGTTATTATTGGGGAAGCTTTTAGTAGAATGCTTCATAAATAAGGGGATAACGGTCTAATCCACAACTTCAAGGTGGCCGGGGTGCCGGTTAATCATCTTCAATATGTGGACGATATGATTCTCTTTTGCGACACATATTTCTCTTCAGTTGATAACCTTCGGAAAATTGTTGATTGCTTCGAGGTAGTTTTGGTCCTTTTCCAACATGCCGGTCTACTTTTTGTCTCTCATCAAATGCCCAAAAAGGGTTTTAGATACTTGATAAACTCAGGAGAGACTTCTTATGGAAAGGGTATGAAGATAAAATGAAATTTCATTTGCTTAAATGGGATGATGTGTGCAAGCCGATTTTCTAGGGAGGAGTAGGTTTGAAAAGTCTGGCTCTTATGAACAACACTCTTCTTGGAAAATAGCATTGGAGGTTTGTCTTTGAAGCGGGTAAGTTGTGGAGGGAACATCTAATCTCCAAATATGGTACACAAACGGGTGTTTGGAGCACAAAACCCTTGTCTCTTTACCGCACATCTAATGTTCTCAAGGCTATTGTTGCCATCAAGCACTTATTCCATGTGGGAATTTCCTTTTCTTTGGGAAGGGGAAATTATATTTGCTTCTGTCTTGACAGTTGGCGCAGAGATAGACCATTAAAGGATCTTTTTCCAGGGTTGGCCTGTCTTGCCACCGACCAATTTATCACGTTGGATCGATGTTACTCACTCATCGACAAAACCATTGCTTGGTCTCATCCTTGTTGGTGAAATCTTTCAAACGATGAATTTGAAGAATTTCTTTCGCTGCTTGACTTTTTGAAGCTTCACTTGCCTTCGCCTCTAGACGAAGATTCATTGGTTTGGAAAGTGCATTGCTCTGGTCTTTTTTCTATGTGCTCCTTCTACGAGCCGATATCTTAGACGTCTTCGCGCCACTCCTATCCTTTCCATTAATGGTCTTATGGAGTGCCTCCACGGATCGCAACTTTTATGTGGCTTGTAGGAAGAAAAAGGGTCCTAACCATTGACAATCTTCAATGGAGATCTATTATCCTCCCAAACATTTGTTTGATGTGCATGAGAGATGTAAAATCTATTAATCACCTCTTTATCCATTGTCCATTCGCTCGAAAGGTGTGGGAACACTTCATTAATATTTTTCATATTTCTTGGGTAATGCCGAAGTTGGTTGATCAACTTCTGTGGGCGTGGCATGGAGGCGTAGGGGGTAAATCCCTAAAAGCTATTTGGAGGCTGGTGATGATGGGGGTCCTTTGGTATATCTGGAGAGCTTGAAGCTATTGTTTCCAAAACAATGACTATTCTGTTGGGGAAATCATATAACGATCAAATTAACAATTTTGGAATGGGCTTTATATGTTAACTCAACGTTGCCTGCTGATCTTTCCGCCTGGTTTCTTTCTTAATTTTTGTATTCTTTCCCGCTTTTGCGGTTTCTTAATAAATTTTCAGTTATCTCTAAAAAAAAACAATTTATTTATTTATTTATTTATTTTTTTACAAGATGGAAAAGAATGTACTTCTCTTTAGGCGGTGGAATTACCCTCATCAAGGCCACATTGTCAAATTCTCCGTGTATTTTCTATCTCTTTCATTTATTCTAGCATTGGTACAATATTGAACCAAAAGCAAATGAATTCAAGGGGTGGGGTAAAATCTTTCGCTTACTGAGAAGTGAAAACCTGTTACTATATGAGGGCTAGGCATGTCTTCTCAATTGTTGAGTATTTTGTCTTCTAATCGGTGAACCTTTGGCTCAAGTAATAGATTGCTTGCTCTTTTCTTCTGGTATCGTCTTGCTGATCGTGAACACATCCAATCTTATTTGCTGAGATTGAGATGTAGAGCAATAATGCCGGTAAGAAGGAAGATGGATGCACTTTAGAGAAAATTCCTTTGTTAAGGGACAAGTAAACAATAAAAGTTTCATTTCATGAACTAGAAAGAGGTTTAAAAGCTAAAAGAGAAATGGGGATAGGGATCAGGAGTATAAAAGAAAGGAATTGGGCTTTATAAAGTGAATGGCGGTGTAGATTCCTTGAGGAGCCAAATTCCCTTTAGGCAAGCATTTTTAGAAATGTAGTAGTTTGAAAGGGTTGGTGTTGAGAAGAGGTGGATCTGTAGTGTGGAAATATGAAAAGGAGGATTGGTCATATTATGAGCATGGCTAGGTGTCCAGTTCAAGTTGATGGTGGGGAATAGGGTGCATTTTGTTGAGGTAACCTCACACGGCTTAAATAAGGATTTGAGGTAAACAAAGAAAAAGAGATACAAGTGCATGTCACATGATCTGTAGCCCCCGAAGCTACAAGCAGAAGCAGTGTGAAGGGCGGAGAAGGTGTTACATTTTTGAGTCAAAGATGTAGATGGAGAGGCCTTATTATGTATGACTTCCCTTAAAAAGCGTCATACTCACTTTTTGAGAGATGGATTACATCCCCAGTTGGTTGAACTACGAGTGACGTCACCGGAGAAGCCACTTCACCGACAATACGCATAAAAGTCTTTATCGTCTATAATGGCTGAATTAACAGAGCAACCTTAAGGTGGTTTACCATGAACCATTCAACAATAATCAATTGTGCGACCATATTGACCACAATGAGTACACAAACGGTTTGCACAATGACCACGACCAATGCTGTGACTACGGCAACGGTTAGAATCCCGGCCTTTTCTTCAAGTATTTCTACCTCTTCCACCACCAGTGTTATGATAATACTAAAGATTATTGCTGGACTTGAGCTAATGTATTGTAATATGCAACCTAGGGTTCTCAGAATGAAGAATCGACCATTCCATCTTTGAGTTAATTGTATTAACTGTCATAGATGTAGACGAAGAAGCCATATTTATACCCGACAAGTCTCAAAATTTCACTAACTTGAACTCAATGGATGCTATAGGCTAATATAGCATGCAATAATCTCAAAAGGAATACTCAAGAACCAAACGGAATACTCAAAAGGAAATAAATTTCAAAGAATGAATTCAAATCAACAAATCGCCAGGAAACCAAAAAAGGGAGGGGTGTTCTAACGACTGAATTACCAAAAGAAAACAAATTTAGGAAAATCTAGGGTTACTATAAGGAGATTTTGTAAATTGGGAAGAAAGATGACAAAATAACTGCCCAAATGATAATGAATAGCAAACCCTTATTGCTGCAATTCAGTTTTAGTAAATCTGGAAGAAAAACAATTCAAAAAATCTGAAGAAATATGAAAGTCAAGCAAATTGAAATCAGTAAAACCTGTTTTTGATCCAACCAAAGGGGACAAATTAGTTAAGAATTTCCAACAAAAACTTCAACAAGATCTCCAAGACACCATAGCTGCTAGACCACCCCTTACGAATCACATACAATCAGTGATTAAAAGGTTAAGACTCTCAAGCCAAGAGAGATTATATGAAGGGAAAAAGAAGAGAAGAAGAAGAAGATATGAGATTAGAAGAGAAGGGGAAGAGATCAAGAAATAAGAAATCCTAGGGACCTTCTCGCTTTGATACCCTGTCACAGGAAAGAAAGAACTTGGAAAGAAAAAAAATGCAGAGAGAGCCTTGGATGTCCAATCCTCTCTCTTTATGTATTAAGTGAATGGCAAAATTACATAAGTTACGCTTAGAGAAAAGGGTAAAAAAGGAACAAAAATAAAAGAGAACTAATAAAAGGGAAATAAGAGGCTCACTGCCCAAGTCAGGCCCACGTAAAGGGAATGGCCCATGGCCTAGAGGGATATGGCCCAATTATGTCAACATATCTTGTGCTTGAGAATTCAAACAATGGAAAAGGCTAATGATTGCTTGGTGGAATCCATTATTTTCTTTGCTATCTAAACAACACAAAAGGTCACATCAATGGAAAACCTTTTCATTTCCTTGGATTTCCATGGTTTCCCTCATATCCAAATGTGCCTATGGTTTTTTTTTTTTTCTTTTCTTTTTTAAAAATCCAATTTAATGTCTTCACAAAAGGAAATTTCTTCTATTTAGTTTATAATAATTTATTTTGATAGGCTATTTTTGTTTTGGTGCAAGTGTAAATTGTTCTAAGATTTGTGTCATCAAATTTATATTTTCTTTTATATCTTTTGTTTCTTTTGTTTATATTAATAAGACGTAGAGGGAAATGGGTCTATCACTCCCTTTGTATCTTCCATGTAATTTTATTTGATCTCTAAGTACCGTCAGCTACATTTTTTCTGGGAAGCAGCATTTGGCTTTTCATATTATCTAGAAATTCTATAACTGAATCGCCACAACTTGTTAAGTGGTGGTGACTCATGAACTATGCTGAGGCATACCTGTACACCATTCTAGTTGGTGCAAGTTGTGGGTCCATTGTTGGATGGAGCATACCCCCCAAAAAATCCATTCATGAAACAATTTTGGCATCCAATTGGAGACCAAATGGATTTTAAACAGGAAATGGCCAGTGGTCCATATCAGATGGACAATGTTGTCCCATAAGGCTCTTTTTTGTTTTGTTTTGTTTTGGTAGTGCTCCATCACAATAGGGGCACAAGTTGTAGAGTTTGGACTAAAATTCTGCGGGAAAATCTTGATATTATTATGATATAAGTTGGTGACTTTGATGAATTGATTGATGAAATGTGATATGGATAGAGAGAGAGAGGATACAGTGCTGTGAATGTTATCCGAGTTATCTAGCATTCCGTATCCTTACCCATGCTACACATACGAGATCCAGACCTTTGATGATTGGCCCTACCGTGGTAAGTGCAACTCGTGGGTGATCCTATTCCTAACTACTGATTGGAGGACTTTTGAAGATTACAAGTGGGTGGTTATGAAAAGTTCTAGCCAATGGTTGACATCGAAGGGGTGGAAATCCTCCGATAAAAGGCTCGAATCTTCTGACTGCTGTTAGGTTTTAGATATTGGACCATTCACGGTAGGATACAATAGATGAACAATTCAGATCTTTTACATGTCTGCCATGTGTACAAGAGTGCTTTGCTTGATAACTAACTTAGATATTAGCATTTAATATTGGATACAATCTCATATAGATGTAGCATTGGATCCTTTCTTCTAAGCTTTTGGAGGGTAAAATAGCTGTTGGGGACGTTAACTCTCATTTCATCGCAAGAAGTGTTTGTAGTCTAACTTCCCATTTGACTATGCGATTTTTACAGGTATTTCCATTTGGATCAGTGCCTCTAAAGACTTATCTTCCTGATGGAGATATTGATTTGACTGCACTTAGTTATCAAAATGATGAGGATGCTTTGGCAAATGATGTTCGTAGTGTCCTTGAAGTAGAAGAGCAGAACCGAGGTGCTGAGTTTGAAGTAAAAGACGTGCAATACATTCGTGCCGAGGTTTTTCATGTTTATACCTTTTCTTTTATCTATGTTGGATAAGCACTTTTTTTTTTTTCCTATTCTTCTAATTGCAACATGAGTTTAGTTGCATGTATCAATGTCTAATTTTAATTTTGCAAGTTATTCTATGTAATTACCACTTACCCATTTTTCCTCTACGTTGAGATGACGAAAAATCTGTTTCCTGGTTTACAATGACGAAGTGACAAAAGGTTGTGATGAAACTTTGGGCTTTTAAGTTGTTGATGCTTCCATCTGACCAAGTTTTGAAGACATGGCATGATGCAAAATGGATTCACATCTTGATTGGGACCCATTGGATGTCTTCTACATGTGGAGAGCATGTTGGTGGAGAAATCGCATCAGTCGGACCATTGAATTGCTTTGTACATATTGAAGATTCTAGCAATGGGACTTTATGGCCTCTTTTATTTATTTATTTATTTATTGATTGGGGTGGGGTGGGTTTGCTTTGTCTATTTTAGGGGCGATTTCATTGGGTATTGTATCATTCACCACTGATGTGGCTGTCTATCTGGCTGTTTTCCTAGACCATTCCGGTATGTATTGGGAGATACCTGCTACTGGTTTTGGATGATATTTCAAACCTCGGTCCTTTCTATTCATTTGAAAATTGAACTCACCTAGGGTTTGAGCCTTCAGCCTTGTGCTCCCCTCTTTTGCTTAGTTCTGTTGAGATTAATTCCCCAAGACTTGTTTTATCATTTTTTATCAGTCTTGTCTTCTAAGTTCTAACATGAGGAATTTAATCACCCGTTCGATCCATTTTAGTTTATCCATTTTATTCCACTAGAACCTTAGGATTGCGGGTGAGATTGGCTGTACCATTGAATGGATATCCTTTTGGTTGATGGACAGTCTGGTTAAAGAAGCGAACAACCTGCAGTACACTTCGCACCAAACTGGATATTTGTTTTAAGACAGTCCTGAATGTCTTGAATCATTGTGGGGCCATTTTATCTACATTTTTAATTAGTTGGCACACCAAATTTGTATAAGAGCTCGGAGAGCCTAATTGGGTTTAGCGGTTTTATTGAGCTTTTAGTTTATTTGTTGATCTATTGTGCTTCAATCGTAATCCCCACTTTCGTGCATGGATCTTGGGTTTTAAGTGTGGAATTTCTTAGAGAAAGAAACAAGAAAAAAGAAAGAAGAGAGGAGGAGAAAAGAGGGAGAAGAAAAAAAGGGGATTACGGTAGGATGTATCCACCCCCCTCTTTTTATATTCACTCAAGTTAAAATCCAGAAATGCCAAAAATGCCCTTATTGCAATTTCATAACCACACATAAGGTGTACACAATAAGTGTAATGGACCATAAACAAAGGCAGGTGTGCCAAATAGGTTATGTAATTGTTGTAACGGCTTGACCTATTACGCGTTACGGGGTCAAAATTGCTCTTCTAAAAAAAAAAGGAACCGTAATGGTCTGTTATGTTACGGCCTTGTGTAACACCCCAATAGCCTATAAGAAGAATTTTTAAAAAAAAGAAAAGAAAACCTGGATTTCTTCCTCTTTCTTCTTCTTCTTTTGCTATTGCTGTGTCTTCTTCATCTTCTTTTTCTGCTTCTTCTTCTTCTTCTCCTTCTTTTGTTTCCTGTCTTCGTGGAGAAAGGCCTATGACCCACTGTAAGGCCCAACACATCTAGGCCCACCATAGGCCCAACATTGCAAAGGCTCCATAGCCCACCGCAAGGCCCAACATGAGCATATTTTTGGATTGTTTATTTATAGATTTGGGGGCCTAAATTAAGGATTGCAATTTACAATTTTTGGGAGATGGGCGTTGATTTAAAGATGTGATTAATGTCATTGAAGATATAAATGGGGATGTGATTGAAGATATGAGGCTGATTTAGAGATGTAATTAGGATTACTTTCTATGTTAGCCTTTAGTGTTATTAGGCTTTTACCATCTTAACTAGATTAGATTGGTTTGAAATAAATTATTTTTGATTTGAAATCATTGTCTTAGTTGGGTGATTTTTATTAAAGATTCATTTAGGGTCTCTATAAAAAGGGTGGTGGTGTAGGAGTTGGTCATTCCAATTTTTATTTATTTACTTATTAGTGTGAGTTCTTTTCTTAAGCATTGTAAGAAGAAGTTTGATATTAATAAAGTTATTTCTTCCTCTCTAGTCAAATATTTTTGTGAGTGTAATTCTTGTCTACCATCGATATCTCATTGATTCAATAACCGGGTTGCATGATTTTGTTATTAAAGCAGGGGATTGTTGGGAAACTACCAACTCTACATCATCTCTTAATGGCTTCAAAGGGGGTGACACAAGAAGAGTTTGTGCTCACATAACGAGTAGATCAACTCACGCATACTGTAGGCAATCTCACTAATCAAGTGGGAGAGCTTTGAGGTGGAAGGAATTTGGAGACCGAAGTTGGAACACATCCACACATAGGGGGAGGTCTCTATCAAGGTCCTAACGAACAACAGGTGGCCCTGGGTTTGTGAAGACACCAATGATTGAATCCTTCGATTGTTGGAACGTGACAGAGAGCCTGGAATTAAGGTAGAAATTCTGGAATTCCATGGACGGCTGCATGTTGATGACTTTATCGATTGGTTAAGCAAATTGGAAAAGCTATTCAAGTATAAGGAAATCGCGGATAATTGTAAGGTGAAGTTAGTAGCTGTGATGTTTTTTGGTCATGCGTTAGCATGGTGGGATGATTTCCAAGCCCAATGAATCTGTCAAGGTAAGGAGAAAATAAATTCTTGGAAAAAGATGAAAGTTCCTACTTGCTACTTATGCTTGTGGGCCATGACCTCTATCAAAGATGTTACAATCTACATCAAGGGAACAAGTTGGTAGTTGAATACACCTAGGAGTTCCATACTTTGGTATCACTTGCAGGGTTATGTGAGTATGAAGATAAAAAGATTTTAAGATATCTTACTGGTCTTAATCCGGATATCAGAGATGAATTGTCTTTCAAAGATGTATTTAAAATATCAGAATGTATATACACTTGCATTGAAAGCTGAGAAGATAGTTAATCTAGGACTTGGGAGACAATTTGGCACCCCATGAGGGTTGTCATCGATGACGGGGGAGCATGCTAGCTTTCTACATAAGGGAATCACAATGCCTCCCATAAGTCGAGGGATGATGGGCTGTCATCCAACAATGAAGCTAAGCCCTAACCCAAGAGGAGGTGGTTATTGACGAGGGGCTAATGCATCCAAGATGGGACAAAACAACACTCCTTTCAAGTGCTTTAAGTTGGACATTGTTTTTT
The DNA here is from genome assembly GCA_021015155.1 of Magnolia officinalis. Lineage (NCBI taxonomy): Eukaryota > Viridiplantae > Streptophyta > Magnoliopsida > Magnoliales > Magnoliaceae > Magnolia > Magnolia officinalis. Next base: position 53,703,617 of record JAJHSJ010000001.1, read on the forward strand.
TCACTGTCCTAAACATCAGTCCACAATTAAAGTAAATTTGGTTGGGGAATGAAAATATATTGAAAACACTCCGGATTACATTCAAACGAAAGTTGAAGTCAACCATAATATGAAGAACATGCATATGAGAATAAGGTGCATGTTGGGAAAGATGTAGTGGATGTGTATGATGGTAGGGGAGAGTCGTTGGTTATTTAACGGACTATGCTATCAATGCCTCAAGTGGTTGATGAGGGGTGATGGCTGTGCACAATATCCCCACAATTTTGGTAGACTGGGGGAGCAGTGAGAACATTGTCTAACAAGAAATGATGGATAAATTTAAACTCAAAGAACACAAGTATCCGTGACCATATAAGATCCATTGGTTTCAAGAAAGGGAGAGAACTTTCTGTTAACTCTAGGTGCTTAAAGGGATAGAGCTTTCTGTTAACTCCAGATGCTTAGTCTCCTTCTCTATTGGATTAAGGGTAGGGATGGGGTATGGTGTGATGTGGTCTCCATAGATGCGTGCCACATTTTTTTAGGGAGACCGTGGTTGTAAGACCAAGATATGTTGCATTTGACTCACGCCAACACCTATTCCTTTGTTAAGGATGGTGTTAATATCATATTGCCCCCAATAAAACATCTTCCAACAGCCAAATTTGATAAAGAAGAGGGTAAAAAATCACTTAGTGTGCAGAAGTTTGAAGAGTTTCACAAGGAGACTGGCATCATTTTGTCTTTGGTTGCTAAAGAAATGAAGCAGTTAGATGTTTCGCCTCCTATACAAGAGCTCCTTTGTGAATATAAAGACTTGGTGTCCGAAGAACTCCCAGCCGGATTTCCTCATATGAGGAACATTCAACACCACATTATTTAGTGCCGGGTTCAAGTCCACCGAATCTTGCACACTACTGGATGGGTCTGGTTGAACATGCTGAGTTCCACCGACAGGTTATTTACTACAGAAGGGTTTAATTCAGGAAATTATGTCACCATGTGCTGTTTCAATTGATCTTGCTTGCAATATGGTGGGTTGTTTGGGGTGAGCGGAATAGACACGTCTTTTGGGATGCTTTAGGATTGAGTGATACTGTGATAACTTGTATTAAAACTTATGCATTTGAGTGGATTATGATCCTTAATGTGGAGCATGATCTTATTGTGTCAGTTTTAGGGCTGTAATCCTTGAGTTCCGTTTGTTTTCTTTTTCTGTTTTGCTTGCTTGCGTGCCTTTAATAAAATTTCCTTTAGTCTTCCAAAAAAGAAAGATGCATCTTGGAGGATGTGCGTGGACAGTCGTGCGATCAACTAGATTCCTATCAAGTATTGGTTTCCCATTCCTTGCTTGGATGATATGCCAACATGCTGCATGGAGCAAAGGTCTTTTCAAATGTCAACCTGAGGAGTGGATATCATAAGATTTGTATTTGGCCCAGGGACGAGTGGAAGACCACATTTAAGACTCGAGATGGGTGGTACGAGTGCTCGTCATGCCATTAAGCATTTGAAATGTGTCGAGCACTTCCATGAGGCCGATGACAGAGGCACTCTACCCCTTTATGGGAAAGTTCTAGTTGTCTATTTTAATGATATTGTTGTTTTTAGTTTTTATTCATCTGTTTATCTTGATCATTTATGACAAATATTTGATGTTCTATGGAGGGAGTCACTATTTGTTAACTTGAAGAAGTGTTCTTTCCTTATCGTTGGTGTTGTGTTTTTGGGGTATATTGTATCTGCAGAAGGGATCAAGGTTGCTCAAGAGAAAATCAATGCTATTGCGGAGAAGTCCACCCGACAAACCCTTTTGTAGGTTCGTTCTTTCCACAGTGACATTTTATTGGAGATTTATTCGGAAAGCACTATCATTACACCTGTCATCAATTGCATGCGGGGAGGCAAGTTCAAATGGACTAAAGTGGCAAATCGAAGCTTCGGTGCCATAAAAAAGAAAACGACAGAAATTCCAGTTCATGCACTTATGAACTTTGATAGTCTTTAAAATGGAAAGCGACACTTCAAATGTTGGCATTGACACGACATTGAATTAGGAAGGGAAGCCAATTGCTTTCTTTAGCGAGAAGCTTAATGACGCACAGAAGAACTACACATGAGCTCGAGTTCTAAGGAGTGGTCTAGGCGCTACGACATTGGAGACATTACTTGATGAATTGGGAATTCGTTATATACTTAGACCATGAGGCGTTGAGATATCTTAACTCCCAAAAGAAGTCGAGTGCTCATCACGTGAAGTGGATGGCTTTCCTATAGGAATATACTTTCCTTTTGTGTCACAAAGTTGGAAGTCAGAACAAAGCGGCAGACACTTTTGAGTAAGAGGGTGGTTTTATTAGGAACTCTCGCCGTTGAGGTCGACATATTTGGGGCACTAAAAGAACAATACAAAGAGGACCTTATTTTTTGCAAAATACTCGATGGGCGTGTGGATGGCTAAGATCCAAAGCGTGAATTCATCTCACACGATTGATATCCGTTCAAGGGTTTCACTTATGCATTCTTGAAGGATCGTCACGAGAGAAGATCCTATCTGAGTTGCATGGAGGAGGACCGGGTGGATACTTTGGACGAGAGAATACATTGGCTATGGTGGAGGAAAAATACCACTAGCCTCATATGTGCCGTGACGTTGAACGGTTCATAGCACGATGTCGCAGATGCCAAGTCTGTAAAGATCATGTGTAGAATATTGGCCTTCATACACTACTAACCATTCTAGTCACCATGGGTGGATATTTTTATGGACTTTATTATGTCTTCCTAATACTCAAAGGGGAGCATATTCGATTTTCGTTGTGGTGGACTGTTTTTCAAAGATGGCCCACTTCATTCCACGCAAAAGGATGATGGATGCTACGTATATCGCCAACATATTTTTCACAGAAATTGTGCGACTTCATGGAGTATCGAAATCAATAACTTTGGATTGAAGACAACAACACTAGATACCGAGAAGCTGCAAACGAACATCGGCGTGAGAACATAAATAAAGAAGGTGACTTATTTATGGTCTATCTCCGCAAAGAAAGGCTTTCGAGGGAAACATACATAGCTTAAGTCTAAGAATATTGGTCCATGTTGAGTCAAGAGGAAGTTGGGTAACAATGCCTATGAAATTGAGTTGCCAAATGACTTAGATATCTCACTGACTTTCAATGTGGTGAATTTATTCGAGTATCATGGCGAGGCATCTGACATGCAAGATGAAGCCATTGTCGGTATGGATAAAGAACTCCCAAAGGAAAAGAAAGAAGTGGAACAAGTGTTACGAATGAACACTACTAACCCTCGATGGGGCCAATACAAACACTACTTGGTGAAATGGAAGAACAAGCCCCATTTTGAATGCACATGGATCACAGGCGACGAATTGAAAAGATTGGGTGCGAACCTCTACTACTCGTATGAAGCACCCAACTCGTCAGAGTCCATTTCTTTATAACCCGGGGGGATGATGTAGGCCCACGGTCCAATAAGGCCAATCTAGGCCCACCGTAGGGCCCAACATGTGCTGACTTTTGGACTATTTATTTATACATTTGGGGGATTGCAATTTACTAGTTTTTGGAGATTTGGGGGCTAATTTAAAGATGCAATTGAATATGTGATTGAGGTGATTGAAGATATGACGGAGGATGTGATTGAAGATATAGGGCTTATTTAGAGATGCAATTTGGATTTCTTTATATGTTTGCTTTTACTATTATTAAGCTTATACCATCTTAGGTAGATTAGATTGGTTTGAATAAATTATGCTTGATTTGAAATCAATCTCTTAGTTGGGGGGATTTTCATTAAAGATTCATTTAGGGTCTATAAAAGGGGGAGGTGGTGAAGGAGTTAGTCATTTCAAATTCTTCTAAGTGTGAGTTCTTTTCTCAAGTATTGTAAGAAGAAGCTTATAATTAATGAAGTTATTTTTCCCTCACTACTCAAAATTCTTGTGAGTGCAATTCTTGTCTATTTGTTTGCGATCTGGTGTCAATATCTCATTGATTCGATAACTGGGTTACACCAAGCCTTCTCTCTCTCTCTCTCTCTCTCCCCTTCTAGTCTACTGATCCATTGCTTCTCTCCTAGCCATTTATATCTCTAAACATAAAAAAAATAACTAAAGTATCTCTTAACCCCGTAAAATGCATGTCTGCAGAAAATCAACCTTGACTCGCTCAAAACTAAAAAGGTTATGGAATTACTACATGATCTTAGGTTTATTAAAAAGTGATGCAGGATGGATAGCCTAAACTGTAGTGATGCGAATGAATTAATAAACGGATTATTAGAGTAAATCAAAATATAAACTATTGCCAATCTATCACAAATCCAAAGAAATCAAGTATCACAAATCCAAAGAAATCAAGTAGTCAACTATGCTCAAATTCAAGGCCACATCACAAATACCGCAGATGGATCTTAAGATTATCAATTGGAAGTGGCCCATTGGAACGCAGAAGTTCCATCTAGCATAGGATTTGATCTAAATCTGGGGATTCACTTGCTCTTTGTTAGGGTTTGGAGATTTAAGGTTTATGGAATTTGGGAGATTAGGGTTTGGAATTCTTTGTTCTATGGTTAGGGTTTTAGGTTTAGGGTTATATGGTTTTAAAGGGGAAGGATTAATGACCAAAAAGAGAAAGAAGGGGGGAATGGGGCTAGCCGTATGGACGGCCATACGGTTGTGTCCATGCAGTCGTATGGGGTGGGGTTGGCACGGTTGGGTAGGGTTTAGGTCTACTAGAGGGTTTCGGGGATGGTGGGGATGAGATTTGAGAGGAAACAAAAAGAAAAAGAAAGAAAATAGAGAGAGGGAAGAAGAGAAGTATATATATATATATATATATATATATATATATATATATATATATATAAACCTTGAAGTGAAGAAAAAAGAGATAGAAGATGGTTAGAATCACTGTATGGCTTCACACTAAACTCCAATCACAGGATGCTTTTTCTTTGCTCAAAGCAATGAAGAGGAAAATTTTATTTTCCATCTTTCCTTAGGGCTTCACATGCCCAACCATTTAATAGTCTTTCGTGGTGTTTTTACAAAACTATCCTTATTGCATATAAAATGTCTAAAACGCCCTTAGTTCAATTAAATTATAAAATATCTAAAATAAATAAACAAAATAACTAAATTACTCCATCCTAATGGCTCCATCGTGTCCAATGGGTCCACAATCATGATCCAGCGGTCCACGTGCGAAATTCAACGTTTCAACACTCCCAGCTAAGCAACCCATATGCATCTTCCTAGTGTAGGGTCTTTAAAGATGCACGATCATGCATGTGGGGTCTTTAACGGGGCTTAGAACTTAAATTGGGCCCACTGGGCCCCTTGTAATGATTATCTAGCCATAACAAAATTGTGGTAGCTCTCCGTTGTCTCTGATAAACTCTAAAAGGAGCTCGGATGTCCTCATCAACTCTTTTCGGCTGAGAAAAGTTTGCCTCTGGTGAAATAAAACTGCGATAATGCTCTAGGAGATCTGAGTCTAGTCTCTGAAGCTCGATCTCTGTAATCCACATACTATCTGACTCTGGTCTGTTCTTCTAGTTGTTCATCCACCTTCGATCTCTTCTCTTCTGGCAGGTATGGATGGTAAAGAAGGAAAAGGCTGGGAAGAATAGTCTGGCAAGGGCCATGGGTCGTGGGGTAGATCGGGTAGGTCAGGAGCACCACCATCTGGGTCAATGTGAGGGTCGGGATAAAGGCTAGCAAGTGAAACTATTGGACCCTTGTAAGACACAAGATTTTCTACATTGAATGTAGAACTAATGCCCATATCATGTGGAAGATCTACAACATACGCATTGGAGCCCAGTCTTTTCAATATCTACATTGAATGTAGAACTAATGCCCATATCATGTGGAAGATCTACAACATACGCATTGGAGCCCAGTCTTTTCAATATCTTATAAGGTCTTGCACTATGGGATTGTAATTTCATCACGACCCCTTGTAGAAACCGTTCTAGCCTTACTCGAACCATCACATAGTTTCCTACTTGAAACTGTTTAAACCAGTGATGAGACTCAACAAATATTTTGTACTTTTCATTGCTCACATTAATCTGTTTCTTAATTTCAACAAGCAAATCATGAATGCGCCGTGCAAATGCATTTGCAGACTCTGATGGCCTATGGGAGACCGACATTGGAATGAGATCTATAGGCTTCCTAGGTTTATAACCATGAACTTCAAAATGACTCATGCGTATTGGCCCATTGATTGAACTGTTATAGGCAAACTCTGCGACCGGTAAAACTGAATACCAAGACCTAACATGGTCACCCACAAGACATTATAACAGGTTTCCTAAGCTTTGATTAACCACTTCCGTTTGATTGTTAGTTTGGGGATGGTATGCCGACAAGAACTGGACTCTCGTACCCATAATATGCCAAAGTGTCTTCCAAAAATAACTCATGAATCTCACATCTCTATTAGACACAATGGTCTTTGGCAAACTATGCAATCGAACCACCCCTCCGAAGAAAAGCTTGGCAATGTTGGAGGCATCAGACGTTTTAGAACATAGGAGAAAATAGGCTATTTTCCAAAAACTGTCCACCACCACAAAGATGGAATCGTGCTTTCTAATTGTCTTGGGTAGCCCAAGCATGAAATCCATACTAATATCTTGCCACGAAATGTGTGGCACTGGCAAAGGCATTTATAATCCGATGCTTTGCCTTTTTTGCTTTGCCAACTGACAAGTCCTACATTGCCCAATAATTTTGGCAATGTCGTACTTGAGATTGGCCAATAAAATCTATCATCGACAAGGGTAATAGTTTTGTCTCTACCAAAATGACCGGTTACTCATCTGGCACGAAGCTCCCAAGCTAGAAAATCCCGTAGGGAGGGGGAATGCAGAGTTCGTCACCTTTAAATAAAAACTCATCGATTAGGACAAATCCACCACCACTCCTCGATTGATCATCCCAAAGTGACGTGTATACTTTCCCAAAATTTGGGCACGCAGAATATTCTTCCTTCAATTGTTCGAATCCAGTGACTTCCACCCTTATAGATTAGAGTAATGCCACTCAATGACTAAGGGCATCCGCAAGTTTGTTCTTGACCCCGACCTTGTGTTTCAGAACAAATGTGTACTCTTGGAGAAACTAAACCCACTTAGCATCCCTTAGGTTTAATTTCTTTTGGGAGTTGAGGTATCGTAAAGCTTCATTGTCGGAAAACGAAACGAACTCTTGCGGTAGTAGGTAATGTCGCTAATGTCGCAAGGAGTGGATTACCGTGTAGAATTCCTTGTCATAGGTAGAGTATTGTTGCTTCACCTCATTCAACTTCTCATTGAAATAGGCAACAATGCCCTTCTTGGCTAAGCACTCCACCTATACCTAGTCTAGATGCATTATACGCAACCTCGAAGACTTTAGAAAAGTCGGGAAGGCGCATGGTAGGAACCTCAATCATCTTGCCTTTAATCTCTTTCAATGCTTTGGAGGCTGCACTTGTCCATTTGAACTCTCCCTTAATGCAATCTGTGATGGGAGCCATAATAGAATTAAAGCTTCGAATGAACTGCCTATAAAAAGTGGCTAAACCGTGGAAGCTACGCACCTTATGAATGTTTTGCGGTTCAGGCCAGCTTATTATAGCCTGTACTTTCTCGGGATTTGTAGACATGCCCTCAGATGAAACAATGAAGCCTAAGAAAACTTTATCAGACATGAAAGAACATTTCTTCATGTTGGCATATAACTTCTCCGTTCTACAGATCCCAAAATCTTGCCTCAAGTGGTGGATGTGTTGTTCCTTGGAGGTATTATAAATGAGGATGCCATCGAATTATACCACCAAGAACTTACCCATTAAGGGCCTTAACACATGGGTAATTTCTCACGAACGCGCTCGGAGCGTTGGTCAAGCCAAAAGGCATGACTAGCCGCTCATATAGCCTATCATTCATATTGAAGGCTTTCCATTCATCTCATGGGCAAATACGTATATGATGATACCCACTTTTAAGGTCAATCTTGGAAAAGATCGTGGCACTGATCGTCATATCCAACATGTCATTAAGATGCGGTATAAGAAACCGATACTTCACTGTGATCTTGTTGATGGTCTGACTGTCCACGCACATGCGCCAAGTGTCATCTTTCTTAGGCTTGAAGAGAGCTAGCACGACAGATGGATTCAAACTCTCCTAAATGAGCCATTTTCTAAGAAGCTCATCAACTTACTTTTTTAACTCTGTATGCTCCGTGGGTTTCATTCGGTAGTGATGAAGGTTTGAGTTGAGGACAAGATCTATGGCATGCTGAATGTCCCACATAGGTGGAAGCTCATCCGGTATGTCCTCAGGGAAAACATCGTTAAACTCCTCCAACATCGGAATCACTTCAAGTGGCAACTCTACGCTAACCTTGGGTGTGAGCTCTCTTGCCATGAGGGCATACACTATCAAATAGTCTTAGTCTTCCTTCCAAACTTTTTGGCGTTTATTATGTGGAGAGATTTAGGCTGGGACTTCCTTACATCTTTTGGATCACCCTTTTTGACGTTCTCCTTCCCCGGTGTTCTTTTGGGTGGAAGAAGATTTAACTTTATTCTCTTACCTTCATACATAAATGAACATGTATTCAAATGACCGAATAGTGTCACATCATGATCATACAGCCAAAGTCTGCCCAAGATGATGTGGCCTACATTCATACGAAAAACATCACACCACAAGTGTTTTTGTAGGAAGCAAACTGAATGGGAATAAGACACCACTGAAAAACTGGTATCGAGGACGCATTAACCCATGCAACTCGATAGGGTTGAGGGTGAGCAAGTTTTAAACCCAAACGAGATATAGTGCTAGCGGAGACCACGCTGGTGCAACTACCACTATAAATTATCACCTTGTAGTTTGTCACCACACTTGACGCAAGTGTGGAAAATTAAATTCCTCCGCCAATAATCACTCTCTGTCCTGGGCTAAGGCGCATCTGAGAACTGCAAGTGGCACGATCTCAACATCTCCATCTTCTTCATCACTAGCACTAATTTCGGGTTGATATTCTTCTTCTTCACAATCGCTCTGATCATTGAGCATTAGTATGCGAAATGACTATATCCTTGACAGTTGTAACACCGCGTTTGTTTACCTCCCCTCAAGCCGGTACTAGCTAGACCTTTATCACATCTTTATTGTTGGATTGATTACCAATAGGGGCTCTGGATTGACTCCTGAAACTAGGCTTAGCTCCCTGGGGAGCGGTCTTGACATTGGATTCACGAGGGTCATATCGCCTCATGAGTTGCGGTTTTAGATACCGCTCAAGTTCTTGCACTACTTGATATGCATGCTCTAGGGTGCTGATGTCGAGAGGAATGAGCTGACGTTGAAGCTCGGATCGGTAGCCCATTCTGAAACGGGAAAGGGCCACTAACAGGTCCTTGATGTTACAATGCATCATATATTCATCAAACTTGGAGATGTAATAAGCCACAGGCATTAATCCCTAGCGAAGGGATTGCCAGTAATCCAAACGCTTCTGACAGTAAGAGTGGAATGCACTTTCTTTCAAGATCTCTTTCATCTTAGCTCACAGTGAGACCGGGCCATCTCCAGACCTCTCCACCTTCTGCTCGACATTCATCCAAAACAACTTGGCTTGGCTCACCAATTTCATCTTAGCGAACCTTACCCAACAACGATTGGAGATATCGTACCACTTGAAACAATGATCCATGTCCGAAAGCCAATTGAGGAAGGCCTTGGGGTCCAAGTGACCACTATAACTCGGGTCCTCAATCTTGATACTCTTCATTACTCGCTCATTAAGATCATGATGGTCTTGATACTCTTCAAGGGGTGGCTGGGTACACACTCCACTACGACCATGACCTCGACCATGACCTCTCCATCGTTCTCCAACTTGGTTTCCTCGAACTTCACCTCCTACTTGAGATTGGTCATCTTCTCCATTGTCAGGGTTTGCTTGGAGGGAAACTTCCAACTGGGTTACGTGAGTGTTACTCGCTACCAGTTGGTTGTTGGTAGTCCTACCTTGGTCCTCAAGGTCCGCAAGACGGTTATTCATGTCATTGATAGCCTCGATAAGCTATTCTAAACTCATTGTGGGGTGTAGGCCAAAACCACGACTAGTACGAGTGGGCATAAGTGGAGGATCTAACGAGGAACCTAAGAACTAAAGACTCTAGATGCAATGTGATGAAAATGGAGAGACTGCTAACGTTAGACACGGCAATATGAAAACCTACCCTAAATGCGATATGAAAACCCTATGGTGATTTGAGGACCACACTAACCCTATTCTAAACCCTAGGCTCTAGTACCAAAATTTGATGCAAGATGGATAGCCTAAACTATAATGATGCGAATGAATTAATAAACAGATTATTAGAGTAAATCAAAATATAAAATATTGTCAATATATCACAAATCCTAAGAAATCAAGTAGTCAACTATGCTCAAATTCAAGGCCACATCACAATCTCGCAGATGGATCTTAAGATTGTCGATCAAAAGCAGCCTAATGGAAGTTTGAACTTCCATCTAGCATATGATTCGATCTAAATCTGAGGATTCACTTGCGCTTTGTTAGGGTTTACGGAATTTGGGAGATTAGGGTTTGGAATTCTTAGGTTTTAGGGTTAAGGTTTTAAAGGGGAAGGATCAAGGACTAAGAAGGGGGGGTTCACACCAAACTCCAATAACAGGAGGCTTTTTCTTTGCTCAAAGCAATAAAGAAGGAAATTTTATTTCCATCTTCCCCTAGGGCTTCACACGCCCAACCCTTTAATAGTCTTTTGAGGTGTTTTTACAAAACTACCATTATTATAAATAAAATGTCTAAAACGCCCTTATTTCAACTAAATTATAAAATAAACCAAAATGCCTAAAATAAATAAACAAAATAACTAAACTACACCATCCCAATGGCTCCATCGTGTCCAATGGGTCTACGATCAAGATGATCCATGGTCATGATCCAACGATCCATGTGTGAAATTCAATGGCCCAACACTCCCAACTAAACGACCCACACACATCTTCATAGGGGACATCTTAAAGGGGCTAAGAAATTAGTCCCCTTTGAAGGCCATTGAAATTAGTCCCACTAGGCCCCATGTAATGATCATCTAGTCATAACGAAATTGGGGTAGCTCCCCTCCGTCTCTGATAAACTTTAAAAGGAGCTCGGATGTTCAAATAAAAAAGCTAACTTAGTAAGCCTTCAAAGGGGACTAATTTCTTATTGTTCTGACATCGTTTGATACCCAAAATTTAAGCCACAAGATAAGTGGTATAAATACTAAGGGAACATGCTATTTAATTTATACAAACTAAAATATCAACCATGAAACTAATTAAATTGAAGGAAACTTATTCTCCAGAACAACTTAATGTGGAACCCATGGAGGTGGGACTGATTAGGTGGGTCAATTGGTCTACAACGATCACAGTCCTCTTGGGTCCAAGATGATGATCCACACAGGATGTCTTGAAAATATGGGTTGATGGGTGATCCATTTGTGGGCCATCCAGTGTTCATGGCTGCATTTTTTTTTTTTTTTTTGGGACCAAAATGTATCCTATGTTAGTTGTGCATGCCAATTTAGGCCCTTGATGAGCATCCGGCTTGTTGGGAGGGTTAATGATACTTATAAACTTGCACGAAATATAACCACTAGCACCATGAAAAGAATTTGTTATGGTGGATATGAGTTCTTGGTTTTATTTAATGATGCCCATTGCATTCCATTGTCTAGTTCTTCTTGGAGGACATGAGGGGGTGGTGGAAAAGTACATGGGTTAACCACTAGAAGGAGATGATGTATTTAGGTGCTTCAAATGCGTTCTGTCTAGACGTAGTCACGTAGGACACCCAATTGCTTGTTATAAGTGCCTAGTATACAACTAAGTTGGTCAAGCCAGAGAAACACCCTAATGTGACATAAAAGAAGATCAAGGAAGCACTGAACTTGTTGAGAACAAAGCAAACAGAATGCAGAGTAAGGTGATGACATACAAGTAGTCAAGAACCGAGTGTTATAATAATGATAGTGAAATCCTTGTTCTACAGTCCATGGTAGCAAATCTCTACAATATTATTGATGATATCCCTGTATTATTGGTATTGCCAGGTTAGCACCAAAATTGTTTGTATTTTAAAAATTTCAAATATCATTGATATTTTTAGTAATATTAGTGATATTTGGCGATTTTATCGACTTAACAATATTTTGAAAAGAATTGCTTATATAAGTTCCCTAGTATTTTCTATACCAAGTATAATATCCCCGATATCAGTGATAATATCCCCAATACTATGGAAACATTCATAAATAGGCAAAAATTGACAAAAAATTTGGAAAAATCTCCAAAATGCAAAAAATAAGAACTTGCGGGATTTTGTTTTGGGAATCTTGTTCCTTAGGGGATTTCAGTCACTCCTGGTTTTTGTTGAATGAAAGCTTGGATTTGGGGGAGAAATCTCGTTTTGAAGAGACTGATTGGAAGTCTAAAAGGTGACAAAAAAAAAACATAGAAAGTTCATTCTTTATTTATTTATTTTTTATTCTCAACTGTTAGCATGATTTGTAATGGAAATCCATGTCTATGCGCGATTCTCATGCATTGACATGGATTTGTGGCAAAACATTCAACATTTAAGTGAAAAAATGGGGTAATTCCTATTTCCCTTCATTTTTACACAAAACAACCCATCCATCATCCATCAATTACTAAGGTTGGAGACTTCAATATAATTGACCCAGGAAACAACGTCTAATTGAGCCCTCCTGAACAAAACTGCTTTTGTACTGCTCTTATTTTGGTAGGACCCGTTGCTCCTTTCGACTCATAAGTCCCAAAGGACTGTCGACAAAACTAACCTCCACACCAAACTTCATTTACTCGGGATTCCTTCCCAATGCCACTCTTCGAAGAGCTCTCCAGTGACTCCAACATTACCCAAGAGGTCTCAACGAGGCCAAGGAACCAATCCCACACCTTACAGGTGAACACACAATGGATGAACAAGTGATTCACGTCTCCGCACCCTTCATAAAATTTCCCAATGTTTCCTTGAGTCAACGATACATGCTTTTAGGCTCCCATTAATGGAAAACTTATTATTTTATTCCTAAATATGCAAATATGCGTCTTTTTTTACTATTTTTGATTCTTAAATATGCAAATATGTGTATTTTAGCATTTTCGAAAGTATCATTGAAAAACTCCACCATTTTCCCCACATTTCCTCAATGTTTCACTGAGTCAGTGTTACATTATTTTAGGTCCCTATTAAAGGGGAACTTACCATGTATGTGCCTTTTTTGCAATTATTTGATTCCTAAACATGCAAATATGTGTATTTTAGCAGCTTTTGAAGTTTCATTAAGAAATCCTACCATTTTCCTCGTATTTCTCCAATGTTTCCTTCAGTCAGCGATACATTTCCCAGTATCAGCAATAATATTGGCGATATCAAAACATATTTCTGTATCCCCAGTCAGCAATACATGTAATGATACTGATACTATGAACACTGGATACAACCAATGCAAGGGAGGTTTTATATGGGTGATAATAATGATATTTTAGCGATTATATCGTTTAGTGATACATATTGATACATCGCGGATATTTCGGCGATATTTGAAAAACTGCACTTTCCAGGGGTTTTGGTATTGCTGAGCTAGCAATACTGAAAATATTTATTGGCGATACCTATAATATCGATATTACCAACGATATTTGGAACTCTGTTATGAGCTCACATAAGCATGAGTTCAGGAGATATGTGGAAGAACGCTTGCAAAAGGGGTTGATCTATGAAAGCATGAATATATGACCAGTGCTTGCTTTCTAAAATGCCAAAGAAAAATGGTTTGCGTCGAATGTGTGTTGATAACCAGGCTCTCACCAAAGTCACAATTAAGTACCATTTCCCAATTCTGTGGATCAATGGCATAATCTTGGATATTCTTTCTGGTGCTTGTGTATTTTCTCAGATAAATATGTGTAGGAGGTACTATACGATACAGATACAAATAGGTGACTATTGGAGGTTAAAGACATTGCAGAGTGGCTAACACCTAAGTTTGTTTGAGATTTGCTAAGCTTACATGGATTAACAACCTTCTATTGGAGGTTCATCCTAGATTTCAGCACGTTGATTGTGCCATTGATTGACTGTATGTGGAAAAGGGTACTTTCCCTGGTCCATTGAGGCTGAGCTAGTTTGCATGTGATTAAAGCAAAGATGACAAATGCACCTGTGTTAGCTCTTCCCAACTTTGGAAAGGTCTTTGAGGTTGATTGTGATGCTTCACATGTAGGCATAGCCATTGTCCCAAGTCGAGTGGGACAACGTAATGCTAATTTCAGTGAGGAACTTAATCATGCAAGAACCTGATAATCCAGGCCACATATGACATATAGTTTCACATGCTTGTGCAGGACTTGGTGTGAAGGCACTAGGCAGCATTTCCTTATTCAAATCAAGTTTATGCTGTTTCGTATCACAAAGCTCCTTGGAATCTGAATAAGAGTTTTAAATAGCAGTAGCGTGATGCGTAGCGCTCGGCCCTCTATAATGTGTAGCATAAGCTACACGATTCTTCTATTTTATAATTTAAAAATAGGACAAATATAATTAATAGTGGAAAAAAGAGAAAAATATAAAAATGCCTAAAAGATGATTCATTTTATCAATTATAAGCATGTTCAAACAAGTTATTAGTTATCATTGATCAAAAGTCAATCCACATATATAAACTAAATCAAATAATTATTACATCAACAACTTTCTAAGCAAATCACTTTAATTAATAATGTCTAATTGAAACCACAAGTCACAATTATGAAAAAAAAATAAAAATCCCATAGGTTAAAAGTATAAAGTACAATCCAAGTGTCACATTCCTCTACATTAGATACAAAGAAAACATGAAAAAATAATTAAAAAATAAAATGGTAAATAAATACATTGTAGCGTACGCTACGCGCTACGTAGCTGTAGTGTATGCTATGATCCTTGTAGCGTACGCTACAACAGATTTATGTTATTTAGGACGCTATGTAGCACTACACTACGCTACGCTACGGGCGCTATTTGAAACACTAATCTGAATTCACAGCAGAAGCTTAGTTATTGAAATGCCAAGAGGGTAGAGTTTCACGAGTGCATTTTTGTAGTCAAGCATAAAGTTGGTGCGCACAATCAGGTGGCCAGCACTTACATAGGATACTAAGCTTATGAACACACATGGTGTCATTGTGTTTGATGTAATCAAGGACCAGGGTTTGGGGGACCCTTATTTTGGGATGATTTGGCTGGCTCTAGTGAAGGGTTACCGACTCTATATCTAGGTCTGTCATGCATGATGGATTTATCTTATATAGGGCATGTTTATGCATTCCCAATGAATCTCTGTGTGGAAATGTCGTTGAGGAGTTGCAGGATGGGGGCCTTGATTGATGTGGACACAAGCTCATTCAAGGTGTACCAACGAAGAAAGCGCCAACCACAAGTGCTGTCCTTGTAGATAGGCGACTATTGAGGAGCTGAAGACCTTTCACATGTGATTGGACATATAGAAGACCCCACTCAGGGAAGACACATGTGAAGGAAGATTGGAGAAAGAAGGCTGAGCGCCCGAACTTTCCCGTACTTATGTTATTTGCGCGTTTTTGCTTAGTTAGGTGTATTTTAGTAAGTTTGTCTTTATTTGCTCATTCTAGGGGTATTTTAGTAAGCTTATGTCTTTATTTGCTTATTTAAGTGGGCTAAAGCCCTAAATCCGAATTTCAACTATTGATTAATGAAAAGCAAACCCTTTGGTTGCCTCCTTCCTCTCTTCTCTCTAATGGTGTTTCTTTTCTTCTTTTGATCTTCTTCTTCTAATTTCTTCTTCTGCCCCTCCAACTTCTTCAAGGTAATAATTTTCTTCATTTTATTTTTCAGTTTTGGCTAATCCTTTTTCGATCAAAATCTTGAGAACCGATCTAAACCCTAAACCCCCAAATTCTCAAATCCCTAATCCGAGAAACTTCTTGGTTCTTTGGACTAGTGATCTTCATTGATCGATTGGGTGTGACCATGCAAGATCGGGAGGTCTCATCCCTCGCCGGATCCAACTTAAGTAGTAATTGAACTCCATACTCCATGGTTGTGGTGATGGCCCGCTCCATTGCATGTTTCCTTTATGATTTTCTTAGTTATGATGATTACTGTTAGAATTTTAGATCATTTATTCCTTTTATTTTCGTTGTTTAATTATGTTCATGAGCATGCATCATAATTAGGGCTGTCCTGCGTCAAATTTGGTATCAAAGCCTAGGCTTGCATGGTTTTTTATTTAGATCGAGTTATCAAATTAGGGTTTTGATTTTTAGGTTTAATTTAGAAAGTTTCCAGATTTAGAAACTTTCCAGATTTAGAAAGTTTTCAATTTTAGAAACTTTCCAGATTTTCAGATTTCCAGATTTAGAAAGTTTCCAGATTTAGAAAGTTTTCAATTTTAGAAAGTTCCTAATCTAAAAATTTCAGATTTGAGTTGTTTCCTGTTTCAACTTAATTGTGTCAGTTCATAGTAATTTGCTTTCATCGCATTCATCTTGAAAGTCATAACACCTAGTAGTCTAGTTGGGTAGAGTTTGGTTCAAGTCTTCATTGTATGCCTACGAGAAGAGGTAGAGGTTTCGGACTTCAACCTACCATGAATAACGAGCAGTTATCTGAGCAATTTGCTCAATTGATACAAAAGATAACCGCCCTAGAAGCGGGTCAAAAGCGTGAGTTTGCCCGCCTTGAGAACCAAATTACTACTACCATGACTAAGGTCGAACAACTAGAGGCGTCCCAAAAGGAAAACTCCGCTGTAGGGGATGATGCGCACTCCCAAGTGGGAGGAATCATTGAAGAATGCGTTGCCACACGTGGTGGTAGTGAGGATAGAGATCGTGGTAATGGTCGTGGTGTGGTGCGAGAGGCACGAGCCACATGTGATCATCAAGACCATTATGATCCAGATGAGCGTGCGATGAAGAGTGTGAGAGTTGAGGCCCCGAGTTTTGATGGGCGCTTGGATCCCAAGGCATTCTTTGACTGGGTTGCTGACATGGACCACTACTTTGAGTGGTATGACATGTCGGAAAACCGTCAAATGCGGTTTGCTAAGATGAAGCTTGTGGGTCAAGCCAAGCTCTTCTGGACCAACACCGAGCGTAGGATAGAGAGAGTTGGTAGAACCCCTATCACACATTGGTATGAGATGAAAGAGAAGTTGAAGGAGAAGTACCTTCCTCTCTCATACCGTCAGAAGCTCCTTGACCAATGGCAATCCTTACGCCAAGGGTCAATGTCTGTCGCTGACTACATCGCTAAATTTGAAGAGTATATGATGCGATGTGATATCCGAGAAGACCCTCTAGTAACACTCTCGCGTTTCAAGACGGGCCTTTGTGCGGATCTTCAGCGCGAGCTTATGACTCGGCCCTTAACGGACTTGGATGAAGCATATCAAGTCGTGCAGGAGTTAGAGCAATATCTGAAGCTCCTGTCGTTCGTCGTTTTGAGTCCCGAGACTCCAGTGCTAGATCTAGTTCCCAGGGAACTAGACCTAATATTGGTAGTCAACCTAGGGCACAGGCGACCATTCCGCCTAGGACAAGGGCAAAGGGGTTCTTGGTGCTGGTCCTAGTAACATGAGCCAAGTGAGGTGTTATGAGTGTGGCAATCTTGGCCACATGTCTAATCAGTGTCCTACGAAGAGCCGTGGGAGAACCTTAGTTATAGGTGAGTCCCACGAGGGTGGAGATGACCAGGGTGACTATGAAGTTGAAGAGTATCACCCTAAAGGAGGACTTACTGATGAAGAAGAAGTGGATGGAGAAGCAACGCTTGCAGTAGTTAGGCGTGTGCTAGCTTAGTTTAGAAGTAGTGCTGACTGTCGTCGAAGCACTATCTTCTACACTATTGCCAAGTGTGGTGAAAAGAATTGTAAGGTGATAGTGGACAGTGGAAGTTGTCAGAATGTGATTTCCACTAGCATCTTAGATCACTTAAAACTGAAATCCACACCTCATCCAGACCCATATAAAGTTTCTTGGGTTGACAAGACATCCCTACCTGTCACCCAGTAATGTCTAGTCCCCATCGAGTTTGGGTCATACAAAGAGTCCCTGTGGTGTGATGTTTTACCTATGGATGTGGGACATGTTATCCTAGGTAGACCGTGGCTATTCGATAATAATGTCACGATCCTTGGCCGTTCGAATGTATGTACTTTTATGTATAACGGTAAAAAGATCAAACTTAATCCCATGCCACCTGAGAATACACTAGAGAAGAAGGATGAGAAGGCAAGTGAGCCTAGAGGAATGGGGAAATCCAAACCTAAGTCTCTACATATAATCAGCGCAAGAGAGTTTGAAAAAGAGGCTAAGGAGGATTCTATGGTGTATGCCCTTGTGGCTATAGAGATTACACCTGAGGTTCCATTAGAGTTGCCCCGTGAGGTGACCTCGGTCCTGAAGGAATACAGTGATGTATTTCCTGAAGACTTACCGAATGAGTTGCCACCTATGAGGGACATACAGCATGCCATTGATCTTGTCCCAGGGTCTACTTTACCGAACCTTCCTCACTACAGGATGAAACCTGCAGAGCATGCAGAGTTGAAGAAGCAAGTTGATGAGCTTCTGCAAAAGGGTTTCATCCAAGAGAGTATGAGCCCGTGTGCCGTGCCTGCATTGTTGACGCCAAAGAAAGACGGCACGTGGCGCATGTGTGTGGACAGTCGTGCCATAAACAAAATTACTTTTAAGTATAGGTTTCCTATACCTAGACTTGATGATATGCTTGACATGATGGCCAGGTCCACTATATTCTCTAAGATAGACCTCAAGAGTGGATATCACCAAATCCGTATACGCGCAGGAGATGAGTGGAAGACGGCGTTTAAGACGAAAGATGGGCTGTATGAGTTGTTGGTCATGCCCTTCGGCTTGACGAACGCACCCAGTACTTTCATCCAGGTGATGACACAAACTTTGAGGCCGTTCATGGAAAAATTCCTAGTGGTGTACTTTGACGATATTCTTATTTATAGTACCACTAAGGAATCACACCTTGAACATTTAAAGAAGGTCTGTAGTGTCCTTAGGAAGGAAAAGTTGTACGCTAATCTTAAGAAATGTGCATTCATGTCTAGCCAAGTTGTGTTCTTAGGATTTATAGTGTCATCTGAAGGGATGCGCGCAGACCCTGGAAAAGTCAGGGCCATAGTTGAGTGGCCAGAACCAAGGAACATTCATGAGGTGCGAAGCTTTCACGGCCTAACAACTTTTTATTGTTGGTTCATTAGGGGTTTTAGCACGATCATGGCTCCCATTACCGAGTGCATGAAAAAGGGAGAGTTCGTGTGGTCTAAAGCCATGGTCAAGGCTTTTAAAGAAATTAAGGGCAAAATGGTGGAAGCTCCTGTCATGCGTCTACCTGACTTTTTTAAAGTCTTTGAAGTAGCGTGTGATGCGTCTGGTGTCGATATAAGTGGAGTGTTGAGTCAAGAAGGACACCCAGTGGCCTATTTCAGTGAGAAACTGAATGAGGCAAAACAAAAATACTCCACTTACGACAGAATTTTATGCGGTAGTGCAATCCCTGAGACATTGGCGACACTATCTCCTACCGCAAGAATTTGTTTTGTTTTCTGACCATGAGGCTTTGAGATATTTGCATTCTCAGAAGAAACTCAACCCAAGGCATGGCAAGTGGGTAGCGTTTCTTCAGGAATATTCGTTTGTTTTGAAACACAAGGCCGGGGTTGAAAACAAACCAGCGGATGCTCTTAGTAGGAGAGTGGCGTTGCTCAACTCCTTGAGTGTAGAGGTAGTCGGATTTGAGCAACTGAAAGATGAATACCCCATATGTCCTGATTTTGGGGGTACTTACGCGTCGCTCTCTAGTGACCAGCATATTATGGGTGAATATGTTCTTAAAGATGGCTTTCTTTTCAAGGGAGACAGACTTTGTATTCCCCGTATGTCCCTTCGTGAATTCCTCATCTGGGAGCTTCATTCAGGAGGGATAGCTGACCATTTTGGTCGTGATAAGACCATTGCCCTCGTGGAAGATCGTTTCTATTGGCCAAGCCTCAAGCGAGACGTAGCCAAAGTTTTAGGGCAGTGTCGAACATGTCAGCTGACAAAGCAAAGAAAACAAAATACCGGGCTGTACACGCCATTGCCAGTGCCACATGCTCCGTGGCAGGACATTAGTATGGACTTCGTGCTTGGGCTTCCCAAGACTATAAAAAAGCACGATTCCGTTTTTGTCGTTGTGGACCCTTTTTCTAAAATGGCGCATTTCCTCCCATGTTCGAAGACGTTGGATGCGTCTCATGTTGCTCGTCTCTTTTTTGATGGTGTGGTGTCTCCATAGGTTACCTAAAACCATAGTGTCTGATCGTGATGTTCGATTTACTAGCTATTTTTGGAAGACACTGTGGCACATTATGGGAACTCGTTTGCAATTTTCTACTTCTTACCACCCACAAACAGATGGTCAAACTGAAGTGGTAAACCGTAGCCTTGGAAATCTTCACGTTGTCTAGTGGGTGAACATGTTAAGACTTGGGACCTAATTTTACCAACTGCCGAACTTGCTTATAATGAGTCAGTTAATAGATCTACAGGATTGAGTCCTTTTGAAATTGTAAGTGGTTATAAACCTAGAATGCCCATAGATCTCTTACCTATGTCTGTTACCCAAAGGTCTTCTGAGTCAGCCGATGCATTTGCACGCCATATTCATGATTTGCATACATATATTAGACAGCGGTTAAATAAGAGCAATGATGAT
Organism: Magnolia officinalis; assembly: GCA_021015155.1. NCBI lineage: Eukaryota > Viridiplantae > Streptophyta > Magnoliopsida > Magnoliales > Magnoliaceae > Magnolia > Magnolia officinalis. The sequence goes on from JAJHSJ010000001.1 coordinate 53,724,489, forward strand.
TATAAAGTTTCAGCTGATTCTCATCGTAGAGTGCAAGAATTTCAAGAAGGAGACTGTAATGGTGCGAATAAGGCCAGAGTGATTCTTTCAAGGATCTGCAAAAAAATTACAAGCGCGTAGTGCTGGACCATTCAAGATATTACAAAAGGTTGGGTCCAACGCGTATCGGGTTGACCTTCCACCTGAAATGAGCATTAATCCAACTTTTAATGTGGAAGATCTAGTCCGTGCCCATACTCCCATTGTTGATACGTTGTCCCTTTCATGGCCTTTTTCTGAGTTTGCTACCCAACCCCTTCCACCCCCTCCTCCACCCATTACCCATAAAAAAGAAATTGAGGAAATCTTGGATGACGAGATAGTATCCACAAGAGATGGAGGTTTCCAAAGGTATCTTGTCAAGTGGAAGAACAAACCATTGTCTGAATCTACGTGGCTGTCGGGCGACACATTGCAGGGTATTAATCTAGATCTACTAGAGCGCTACAAAAGTTTCAACTCGTCAGAGTCGAGTTTTTCTCACTCGAGGGGAATTGATGCGGACACAAGCGCATTCAAGGTGTACCAACGAAGAAAGCGCCAACCACAAGTGCCGTCCTTGTGGATAGGCGACTATTGAGGAGCTGAAGACCTTTCACATGTGATTGGACATATAGAAGACCCCACTCATGGAAGACACATGTGAAGGAAGATTGGAGAAAGAAGACCGAGCGCCCGAACTTTCCCGTACTTATGTTATTTGTGCGTTTTTACTTAGTTAAGGGTATTTTAGTAAGTTTATGTCTTTATTTGCTTATTCTAGGGGTATTTTAGTAAGTTTATGTCTTTATTTGCTTATTCTAGGGGTATTTTAGTAATTTTATGTCTTTATTTGCTTATTTAAGTAGGCTAAAGCCCTAAATCCGAATTTCAACTATTGATTAATGAAAAGCAAACCCTTTGGTTGCCTCCTTCCTCTCTTCTCTCTAATGGTGCTTCTTTTCTTCTCTTGATCTTCTTCTTCTAATTTCTTCTTGTGCCCCTCCAACTTCTTCAAGGTAATAATTTTCTTCCTTTTATTTTCCAGTTTTGGCCAATCCTTCTTCGATCAAAATCTTGAGAACCAATTTAAACCCTAAACCCCCAAATTCTCAAATCCCTAATCCGAGAAACTTCTTGGTTCTTCGGACTAGTGATCTTCATTGATCGATTGGGTGTGACCATGCAAGATCGGGAGGTCTCATCCCTCGCCGGATCCAACCTAAGTAGTAATTGAACTCCATACTCCATGGTTGTGGTGATGACCCGCTCCATTGCATGTTTCCTTTATGATTTTCTCAGTTATGATGATTACTGCTAGAATTTTAGATCATTTATTCCTTTTATTTCCGCTGTTTAATTATGTTCATGAGCATGCATCATAATCAAGGTGTCCCATATCCGTTACGATACGGCCGTATCGGCCGTTTCGTACGGTAACGGCTCAGGCCGTTACGCGATACGGGTCAAACGGGCACACCCCCGATTCTGTGACCGTAACGGCCGTTACGGGGCGTTACGGGCCATAACGGCCGTTCAGACCCGTAACGACTGTTACGGAAATAGGGTTTAAAAAAAAAAAAAAGAAAAGAAAAAAGAAAAAAGAAAAAAGAAAAAAAAAAATACATACCTTTCTTCTTCTTCTTCTTCTTCTTCTTCTTCTTCTCGGGCTGCGGCTGCGGCCCTGCGTGGCTGCGGTTGTGGCTTCGGCTGCGGCTGCTGCTGCGGCTGCGGCTGCGGGCCCCCTCTCGTTTTCTCCTTCTTCTTCTCCTCCTTCTTCTTCTCGGGCTGCGGCTGCAGCTCTTGCTTTCCCCTTCTCTCTCATTTTCTCTTTCTTTCCCTCTCGTTTTCTTCTTCTCTCTCCATTTCCCTTTCTTTCCCTCTCATTTTTTCTTTTTCCCTCCCATTTCACTCTCCCCTCTTGGTCGGGAAAAGAAAGGAAGCCGATTGGCGATTGGCTGGTGTACCACACACTAGCTATATCGCTGCCGTAGGTACGGTCGTGCGAAGGCGAGCACGAAAGCGGAAACGGATTGGCTACTCCCCTGACACCAGCCCCGGGGCTGATGGTCGGTGCTCTGTGGACCCCACCATGATGTATGTGTTTCATCCATTCCGTTCATCCATTTTTACATATCATTTTATGGCTCGGTTCCAAAAATGAGATGTATATAAATCTCAGGTGGACCACACCACATGAAAAATAATGGTTGGATATCTATTATTAAAATCCTCCTAAGGCCCACTGTACTGTTTATTTGACATCTAATATGTTGATTAGGTTATACAGGCCCAGATGAAGGGAAAAAACAAAAATCATCTTGATCTGAAACTTTTATGGCCACAAAATGGTTTTTAATGGTCGACGCTCGTTAAACACTGTTTCATATAATGTGGTCCACTTAAGATTTTGATATACCTCATTTTTGGTCTCATACCGTAAAATGATCCGTAAAAATAGATGGACGGCATGGATGAAACAAATACATCATGGTGGTCCCACGAGAACCGACCACCAGCCATTGGCTGGTGTCAGGGGGAGTAGCCAATCCTCGTCCAAAAGCGGATGGGCTGGTGTACCACACAGCAGCTATGTAGCTGCTGTAGGTACGTGTCGTGCGAAGACGTGCACTGACGCTCCTCGACCTCCGAGTTGTACGAACGGTTCAAGGAGATCAAAGTTACATGGCCCCATAGTGATGTATTTATTATATCCAAACCGTTAATATATTTTTAGAGATCATTTTAGATCATTATCCAAAAAATGAATCATATCCAAAGATCAGGTGGACCACACCACAAATAGCCAGAGATAATGCTTTTTGCAGTGTGGTCCACTTGATAATTAGATCTGTATTATTTTTCGTGTCAAGCTTTAAGATGAGCTCGTCAATGAATGGACAGTATAGATATAACACATACTTTATGATCGCACCCCACAGGATTGTTGATTCATTGACTGCCGAGTTAACGCAGCACACTTTCATGGCACATGGTACACGTGCCACATGGGCCCATCATGATGTTTGTATTTTATCCATGCCGTTCATCCATTTTGCCACATCATTTTAGGTCATGATTCAGAAATTAGTAAGATCCAAATCTCAGGTGGACCACAGTATAGGAAACAGTGGTTATACAATGTTTACTGTTAAAAATTTTTTAGGGTCCATTGTAATGTTTATTTTCCATCTAACATGTTAATAGGGTCACACGGACATGGATGAAGGGAAAACACATATGTCAGTCATCTTGATCTAAAACTTTTGTAGCCCCCAATAAATTTTTACTGTGGACGTTTAATTATTGTTGTTTCTTATGGTGCGGTCCACCTGAGCTTTGGATCTGCCTTATTTTTGGGCTCATGCCCTAAAATTATTTGGCAAAATGGATGTACGGTGTGGATATACACATTCATCACGGGTGGGGCCAAAAAACTTTGACACTTGCACTCGTGTGCTACACTTCATAATTTAAGTCCCACCTAATTTGGCCCCTTAAAAAATTGTACACAAGACACGTATTAACTTAAAATTTACCAATTAAATCATGAATTGTAATTGCTAACTCATAATGCCAAAATCAAATTGTTTGAATAGTTTAATTGTTAATTTGTGGACGCTTATTTTTTAAAATAGGGCCTTTTGATTATTTTTTTTTTCATGATTCACTATCCAATAAATGTCCATCAATTCATAAGTGGGATAATGTCAATAAATTGCATGAATTTGAGGTTAATTTGGGGCATGGATTGGTCCTCCAAGTCAACCCCAAATTGGCAACGCCATCTACCTGAATTTAATTTCATTTTTTTAAAGAACTATTGGGAAAAATGATATCAAATTGTTAAGTATATAAATTAGATATTTAGAAAATTAAATATATGAATTTTGTAGTCAAATTCAGGTTATCTGGTTCATAAATTCATTAGACAGTCCGATACAACTTCTCACCAAAGAGTGGACCGTTACACCACCATAAACATGTTCCAATTCATAAATGAATGCATATTTGGAATGCTTAGAATATTCCGGATTTAATCCATATTTTTTCATATTTTTTTGGCAAAAAAAAATTTTTGCGCCGTTACGGGCCGTTACGCCCCCGTATCGCCGTTACGCCCCCGTATCCGTATCGGTTTCGGAGGGCACCGTTACGCCAACCGATACCGATACGGGACACCTTGATCATAATTAGGGCTGTCCTGCATCATTGATGGTCACTTTGGATACTCTAAAACCATGGCTTCAGTGGTGGAGAGTACAATCTGGCTTGGCTTGAACTGGAAATGAAGCAGTCTATGGAGCAATGTTGTTATATGCAATCACATAAGCAATTATGCGATCGCATATGCCATTTCGGGTTCTTGGATGGCATATTCCATACCGGCATATGCAGTTTTTGGACCATTGGTGCTTATGCGATTGCATAAGCCATGTTTATGTGATTATGCCACTGCATGCTTATGTGATGACATAATCTCTTTTTTCTTTTCTTGATTTTCTTTCACTTATTGCCTATAAATTAGCACTCCCACCCCCTATTTTCAACACCTTAAAGCCTCACTCTCTCTCTCACTCTAATATCTCATTCTTTCATTCTCTCAATCTCTCTTATTCTCTCAACTCTCATATTCTCATCCTCTCTTACTGTCTTACTCTCTCATCACTCTAGTCTCATATTCTCTCAATCCTACACACACACACACACAATAATACTCTCATCACTCTGATTCTCACATTTTTTAGTGCATGGAATGATGCATTCGTTTGAGTAGTTATAATCAATCTAATACTTACAAGGATTTTCATTAAAGATTCCCTACACAATTAATAACTAACACTTGCTCAAATGTAAATAGTCTAACAACTACTTAGATGTGAATAGTCTAATATTTGGAGGCATTCATTTGAGTAGTTGCTAGTTTAATTCATTTGAGTATATGCAATTATGCATTCATCTTTTCACATCATTTTCATTTGAATAGTCTAATAGGCGTAATAAATATTACAAAACTTTAACGAAGTTGGTAATAATAATAAAAAAACAATTCCCACACTTGCAGCATTTTTACATATTTTATCCATTTTCCTTGAATTTTCTTATATATTTTTTTATTTTAAAAAAAAGAGGGACTGCGATCACATGTGCGTACAGCCCCCAGCGACAACACATGATGCGATTTGACAACATAAATGTAGTGCATTGTTGAATTTGCCAAATCTCAAAAAGAGAATCACAAAGCAATGATCTCTACAGTAGACACATTTTTGCGTAACCAGTTCTCTGTGGGTGCATACGATGCTGGATTTAACAGCATATATACACACCGGTTGGCCACAGAAACAATCTGGAAGATTTAGCAGGTGCGGTCCCTTTCTAACTATTCCCTGTTGTGTGGTCCACCTGAGTCTTGGATCGGCCTAATTTTTGTGCTCCAGGCCCAAGATGGGAAAGCAAACTTGATGGTTGGAGCAGACGCCATGCATAGACCACATGTGGTAGTAGCTGTACCATGTGAGTGCGCCTCTCTGTCTGTCTGTCTCTCTATATATATCTATACATACCAGTGTTTTAAATAGCATCCGTGGTGTAGCTACAACGCTACGTAGCGTTAGCAAATATCCTAAATCCCTGTAGCGTAGCGTATGCATAGTGTTGTAGCATATGTAGCGTACACGTAATGTATGTAGCATATGCTATGCTATGTTTTATAAATGATAATTGTATTTTGTATTTTGTACCTCAACCTATTTGATTTTTATTTCTTGTGACTTGTGGTTTCAACTAGACATTATTAATTTAGGTGGTTTGCTTAGAAAGTCGTTGATTTGATAATGATTTGATTTGGTTTTTATGTGGATTATTGGCTTTTGATAAATGATAATTAATAACTTGTTTGAATATGCTTATACTTGAAAAAATGAATCATCTTTTATGCTTATTTTTGTTTTTGTTACTATTTGTCATATTTTTTCTATTTTTATATTTAAAAACAAAAGTATCATGTAGCTTACATTACATGTTACACTACTTACGCTATACACTGCAGAGGGTTGGACGCTACGCAACACTACTTCTGTTTAAAACACCGACACACACATATATTTATTTATATTTATATCTATATATATGTATGTATGTGTGTGAGGAAATGATTAAATTGGAATTTTACCACAGTAATTTTGGGAGTAACAACTAAAAATGAGCCCCACATGATGTATGCATGACATTGGACCTGTTCATCAGATATGCCCTCCCATCTTTGGCCTTCAACCCAAAAATCAATTCGATTCAAAACTCAGGTGGGCCACACCAGCCGAAACCTCTCTGCATTCAGGAGAGAATACACGAAATGGCTATATATGTTTGGATGTAAAGCTTGAAGCCTTCCTGCAACTTATGTACCATTATGAATTGGAAAACCAACAAAAAAACTTTGGATGTTGGTGATAGAACGTACTGAAAGGAAACTAGCAGCATGGAAGCATAAACATTTGTCAATAAGGGGGTGTATTACACTCATAAAGGCAGCTTTGTCAAATTTTGAAGTGTATTTTGTGTCCTTATTCAAATGTCCCGCTAGTGTTTCTCATTGGATTGAGAGGCTTCAAAGGGATTTCTTATGGAAAGGGAAGGTGGAGAGGAAGAAATTCCATTTGGTGAATTGGAAGTGTTGGGAAGAAGGGGTCTTGGTATTAGTGATTTGAAGACGATGAACCATGTATTGACTGGGAAATTGCTTTGGAAATTCACTAGGGAAGAAGTCTTGCTTCAACCAAAAAGAAATTGTTAGTAAATACTAAATATGGTTCGAAAGAGGGTGGTTGGGCGGTGAAACCAGGGTATGGAAAGTGGTGATGGGGAGTGGCAGGATTTTAAAACAGGGGTGACCTGCAAAGTTGGGATGGGCACATATTAAATTCTGGGCTGATCCATGGATCAGCAGGAATCTGCTTTGTGAAGAGTTCAATAGGCTCTATGGCATTAAGCCAATAAAAACAAATCTTGGCCTGTTTCATTAGGTAGGGAGAAGGTTGGTTGTAGTCTCCAAGATTCAGACGTGTGGATGAGGAAATAGAAGATTTTATCCAGATGCAGGAAAAAATAAAAAATGTGCATGATCGCGTCAGTAAAGAAAGAGACTTGGAGTTGGATTCATGAAAATAATGTTTGTTTTTCTGTTAAATTCATTTTATCTGGTGCTGGAAGGGGAAGGAGGTAACCACATGAACCCGGGAACTCAAACTTGGCACAATCTGCCCCACTCGATGGTGATATTAGGATGGGTTCTATTGACCAGCTGCAGGACAAACATATGCATAATATGTATGAGGAATGAGGAGATCATTACTATTTTATTTCGTCATTGTGAAGTGGCTTTGGGAATTTGGAAGTGTTTTCTCAATCTGTTTGGTATAGTGCGGGTCATGCCTGAATTGTTTGGTTCATTTCTACTAACATGGAAAGGGATACATTTCGACAGAAGGACAGCTGTATGGAGGCTAACCTTCATGGCATCGATCTGGTCTTTAATGCAATTTAGAAGAGAGGGCTGATGCATGCAGCTTAGAATTGTATTTCTGAGGCATAGTATATTCTTGCATATTATTTTGTTTCAATATATTTTTACTTTTATCATTCATAAAAAAAATCTTCACGGACTTTGGAAGAATGTCTTTTTCCTCAAATCTACTTGTTAGTTGTGTGCTAGTGAGGAGGAATGTCATGGAACTATGATAAGTGGTAACTGAAGGAAGCAAGAACAAAGAAACATGACTGCAGAATTGATAGAACCTCCCATTAGAAGATTCAGTGGCTAATAATTATAGCCCAAGACTGAAGGAAGCAAGAACAAAGAAAAATGACTGCAACATTGATAGAACCTCACATTAGAAGATTCAGTGGCTAATAATAATAGCCCAAGACTTATCTACCTTGAAAAAGAAAGGGCCCATCGATAATGTAGGCACTTTGTGAATTGTCAAATTTACTAAGAGGATATTGGAGACATCAGGAATTTTTCTTTTCTTTTTCTTTTTTCAGGATTGAAGGACATGGATGATTTAAGCACGAAAAAGGTCTGGGCTATAAGAGAAGGATTAATAATTTTTTTAATATTGTGTTCCAGTTCGATAATGGTGAAAAGACTCTTTCAACACCATCAAGTGGGCCTCCTTGTAGATATTGAAACCATGGGGATCGCATTTCATCTTGACAGAATCAGGGATCTGGTATCAAATATGGATGTATATTCCCATGACATACCACAAGTACCTAATGAGATTGTTGCAATTGAAACTGCTGGTTTTCCTAGCCCCCCCCCCCCCCCCCCCCCCCGGTATTTGGGAAATTGAACTCAACAGATTTTGTTTTGGTATTTCTGGTCCTTCAGGTATAGGCACGAGGCGGACTCCAATGGAAGGGAAAGAAGGTTCTTGGGGAGGGGTTGAGAATTTCCTCTTGTTTTTGTCTTGGGATGTGGGGGGCTTGCCATTGTAGGAAGACTTGAGCAACTTTATCTCATTGGCAGCTATCTTTCCATTCCATGATGGATGGCTTTCGCCTTTGATGAAAATCTTGATTTTGCCCCTGGATAAACATGTCATTTATCCATGTTCATGGGGAGCCTAATGAAATCACCGGCATTTTAGCGTTAGAGGGTTTTGCTTAGGCTTTCATTGTATTGGGATTGCTGTTTCTGCTTTCTTGTCGCACTCATAAGTTTATGACCGAAATTTTTTTACTTACATGAAGAAAAGAGGTGGCTGCTTGACTACTCATGTTGTTTATGCCTTATTGGATCTTATATGAGATACTTTTAAATTCTAGTAACCTACTTGGAAGTTAACTGCTTTTCCGAGTTTGTCTAGTTTCTCTACTGCGGTTTTCAAAACATTGCAAGGGTGTCTCTGATCCCATGGTTTCTGATGGCAGGTCAAGCTTGTCAAATGCCTTGTTCAGAATATTGTAGTGGACATCTCCTTCGATCAGTTAGGTGGGCTCTGTGCACTATGCTTTCTTGAACGGGTATGGCGGCCTTAACACTTTTTGCTGCAATTCAATTTAGACTAAGCCCCATTATTTTATTTTTATTATATCAAAACCACCTTAAGTCATGGTTTACGTTTACTGACGAATTATTGGTTCTGATGTGAAGGGTGGCAATGGCACCCCGAATCCGGATGCACCCATTCCGTGCAAGAGCAGCCCATGATTTGGTGATCTAGATGTTTGATCCAATTATCCCCATTGGGGATGGGGGATGCCCAAAAAATCTTCCAGATTTGAAGTTCCTAGCTGGCCAATCTTTGGCCTTTAAAGAAAAAAAAAAATCCTTTTCTTTTTTAAGGGCAGTTCCTTTACAATTTTTTTTTCCTTTGACCTACTGTAGGTCACTGATCGAAGGGGTTGGGATCTTTCATCATGGAAGATTATCGGGGATCATACATCCATGGTGGGGCCAATTGGATCCTGCCATGGATGTATGATCTGGATTACTGAACCATGGGCTCCTCTTGCATGCACCAGTTCATCAGGGTACTATTCACATCAGGATCCTGTTTCCGCCGCACTACCGGTTTTCTTCCTAAACGAAACTGACTTAAAAAAAAAATAAAAAATAAAAAAAAATAAAAAATAAAATAATAATAATAATAATTGATTAACAGATATGAGTTCTTGAATATAAGTTGACATTTCTACTGCTACTTTAACAGGTTGACCGTCTTATTGGCAAAGATCATCTCTTTAAGCGCAGTATTATACTGATAAAAGCTTGGTGTTATTATGAGAGCCGCATTCTTGGCGCTCATCATGGTCTGATCTCTACATATGCGTTGGAAACATTGGTCCTTTACATCTTCCATCTCTTCCATTCTTCCTTACATGGCCCCCTGGCGGTGAGTACTTGATGGGAAATAATCATTCCGAGGGGAAGTTGAGCGCAGCGCCACACAATGATTTTCTTATTTGGGGAGCAGCACTTAAATTGACAATATAGAGCATTTATTGGGTGAGTCTGACCATGGATGGACTGCTGTCCAAAAATCCTCGTCGATCGCATAACATATCCATCTGGTTGGGCCTTTTTTGTGTTACATGATGAATGAACCATCCGTTTCTTGGTTACCATTCTGAAACCTCTGACCTTCACTGAGATTTTATGCTGTGGCTGACCCAAGGTGGAACACAACCGATGAATGGTCAGATCATGCACTGTTGTACTGCGTATCCAATTTGAGTGCAGTGCACCAGACAAAGGAAGTTGGTGGACTGCATTCATGTTAGATTTCCCCATCGTTACAATGCTGGAAGCATCATGATTCATTCTCTCTCGTTTTCTTTTCTTTTCTTTTCTTTTCTTTTTCTTTTTCTTTTCTTTTTTTTTTTTTTTTTTTTTTTTTTTGCATTCGTACGTCTTTGTGGGTCAGGGATCCACAAGGGCTTATGCTAAGAAAAAAACTGCCTATGTCTAGGTTCTTTATAGGTTTTTGGACTATTTCAGCAAATTCGACTGGGATAACTATTGTGTCAGTTTAAATGGTCCAGTCGCTGTATCTTCTCTGCCAGAAATAGTGGGTAAGCAACATCCTTTCGAGCAGCTTGTTGATCATTCAAATAAGAGCCCTGCCATGGATAATCTAAGGGGAATTGAGAATCATCTTTGTAGCATTCGTGCGGACATGGAATGAGAGTGTGAGTTCCGGGCCATTCATCAGGTGGTCCCTCTTTGAGCATGCCCTTGCCCGAAAATCAGGTTGGTCCACTCATTAGTGGGCCGCAATTTTACAGTAAAATGAATGGTTAAAGTAAATAGGCCAACTTCTGCAGTAAACGTACAGATGTGAACTTTCTGATGTGTTGGGGTTGACGTGATTTCGGGATGGATCTTCAGCATGGGGTGCCCCACATGATATATAGTCCCTATACGGATGCTGCGAATATGCTTTGCAGTTCTCTTCAGATATATATATATATATATATATATATTATATATATATATATTATATATATATATATATTATATATATATATTTGCATGAGCTATGCGACCTTGTTTACATTGTTTGTTTAAGCTAGTGATTTTCTTATGATTTCACAGCTGAGACACCGGAAAATGATGGTGGTGATTTGTTGCTTAGCAAGGAATTCCTTAGGAGATGTGTAGACAAGTTCTCAGTTTCATCAAGGGGGCTCGAGAGCAATGCAAGATCGTTTCCTCGAAAGCATCTGAACATAGTCGATCCTCTGAAAGAAAATAACAATCTTGGTCGCAGTGTCAGCAAAGGTATGTGCTGTGGTACTGGATGAATTCGTGGTTTTGAACCTCATCAAACTAGTTTCTGGATAGGCAGGGATAGTGATCTAGAATTATGTACTGGTGAGGTTATGGGCCCAACTGTGGATGGAAGATGCACCAAAAACTTTCCATTTTGGCAGATCTTAACACTTTGATCAGTGGCTTGCAAAAATTCACTTCGAAGGAAAAAAGAAAATGCAGCAACTGTCCATTGAAAATAGACCAAAGATTGAAGCGTCAGGATCTTCCATTCTGGAAGATGGTTGGAACACCCGTCATACACAACGGGTCCTTACATATCAATGGTCTGGATCACTGTACCATTTATGGAGTTGCCTTAGCACTAATGCAAATGCTCGTGCTTTTGTCCCGGGCAAAGTTCTGATAATCGAGGGGTGTATGTGTTTTTCAAGTTATTTTCTGACATCTCTGTTCTTGTTTTAGGTAATTTCTACCGGATACGTAGTGCGTTCACATATGGAGCTCGAAAGCTTGGGCGAATCCTTCTATTGCCAGGAGAGGGTATTGTGGATGAACTCAACAAGTTCTTCATGAACACGTTGGATAGACACGGAAGTGGAGAAAGGCCGGATGTGCAGGATCCTGTCCCTAGCTTTCGGGAGAGTAAGCCGTACGTTGTTAATGGGTCCAGCGAGAAATGCACAGAGGATATGCCAATTTCAGGATATCTGTCCTGTGATTCCCATGGCACCATGGGGGCGGGTACGGTCGATCATCACAGGGTGTTATATGAGGAGATCGATAAGATTCGGATTTCAGGCCCGGAAAAGAAACATAGTATGACTGGAATGCAAGTGGGAAGACAGTTGCCCAATCATCAGGCTGTTGGAAATGATCTGCAAAGAAGTAATAAAGTGGCCCATGCTTCAACACTGTTGGGATCTGATTGTTCGACAGAGGCAGATTTCGTTTCAGGTAGTCGCTTGGCAGGGGATGCGAAAGAACTTGCTACCAACCAAGTTTTGGGTTCAAGAATCACAAACGACGAGATGCATAAATTGTCCTCTCCCAATAGTGAATCGGGTACTTTGTCGTTTGGAATGGTATGCCATGCCCCCCATCTCTATTTCAATCACTTAGTGCTGGAAAATGGGAAGATTGAGAACGGGAATCCAGATCAAACAAAATTGATGAACTCTGGCATTCCTGACAATAAAGCATCATCAAGGATTAGAGCTCCTGGTGAAGAACTCAGCACTGTTTCAAGGCTAGAACCTGACGGGAGCAAGCTTGCAAGAAACAATACATTCCCATCACGCACTAATCACAAGACTTCTTCTGGTGTCATTGCTGCTGACCATTTACTGGTTCCGGGTTTGAACGCTTATCCAACGGAAGATCCATCTCCTAGAAACCAATCACTGGCTACAAACAACTCTGAGAATTTTCTAGAGTCTAGTAGTAGGAGCATGGACTCAGCTGGCCCTTCAGGGAGTCATGAAGCTCTGAATGGTTTAGCAGACCTCATCGGAGACTATGACAGTCACCTTAAGAGTCTGTTTTATGGTCAGCAGTACTATGAGTACATCTTATGCAGTCCAGTTCTACCTGTCCCTCCAACATCGCCATCTCAGTTTCACAATAGGCACCCATGGGATGTTCGTCGGTCGCCACACGCGAAGCGAAACATGTTCACACACATGAATGCGAATGGTGTTGTCACTGGACCACCTTTTTCTTCTGCATCTGGATATTATCCAGTGAACCCACCCTTAATATCTTGTGCTTACGGTGTGGAGGAAATGCCAAAGCCGCGGGGAACGGGCACATACTTTCCTAATACGGTACATTAATTTCAATCTCTTGGGTAATTTGAGTTGGAGAAATGTGAGGTGCCGGATCTGGGCTATTTATTAGGTCTTCCCACTGTGTCCTGTGGCCTTAAAATCATGCTGGCAAAGATTTATGGAAAAAATAGATAAACAAAACTAACCTACCACCCATGTTCAGTGTACCTTTGTGGCCCATGTGACGGGTGCACCTGAATTTTGGGCCATGGCACATACATGGTGGGGCCCACCCCGTTAGTGGTCTTGGGGTTACACAGCTTGCCTCATCGGAATTTGTGGGGAGACTGATTTCTCATCCTACTCTGTGAATACCCACAACAACACTTGTTGAGCGATTGAGTTTTTTTGAATCACATGGCTCTTCTGTAATGATGCTCGGTGATTCCAGAGTCTTGGAATTGAAGTATCATTTTGGGGCCTCACACTTGATCTTTTTGGGTGGCTTGCAATTTTCCAACTAAGGTTTATTGTCAAATCGTTTGCATCTCAAAGTGTATTTATGCATGAGTTTTGCAGAATCATCGTTCGTATAAGGAGAGGCCATTGCCAGGGAGAGGGAGGAATACAGCGCCAGTGGCTCAGTTGCCGAGACCCCGAAACAATGGCCGGGCAGTAATGCCACCAGACGGGTCAAATTTGCCAGAGAAAGGCAGTCAAGAGCCACTACCACAGACGCAGCTTGCACAACACCCGGTTTTCAGCGGAAACGGCCGTGGGAAGCCCAGTCCTTTGGATTTCATCTCCACGCATCAAGCTCATGCCATTGCCAATGGTTTCACATCACCACCGGAGAGGCTCGAGTTTGGTACTTTTGGGTCTGTGCAGTTGGGTGCTCCCTCACTGGAACAAGGCCGGCAGCTTGAGTCTGGTGTTCTACAGCATATTCAGGGCTCTGGACAGATCTTTCCAACGTCGGCGGCTCCAAGATCTGGGTCCAGCGTGAAACAGGAAAGGTATGATTTATTTATTTATTTATTTAAAAATAGCTATTATGAGTTCCCAAGTTTCCCAGTCCATACAAGCGAGCCCTACTATTTTGTGATCCAGATGGGTGTTGCCCATGGATGGTAGGTGCCCCAAAATTATCCTACGTTGAAGATCCTAACCACTCAATCAGTGGCCTGAAGTAGATGGTTAGAAAAGAAACGTGACAGTCGTCTAGGTAAAAAAGAAAGGGCCGAAGATCCTCGACTGCTTGTGTTTTCAAACCTGTAACAAAGTCATCCCACATCCATTGTGGGATGATCCGGTCAACTGTCTGGGTCATCAAAACTTGGATCCCACTTATCCCATGTCCATGGTGGGATATCCTAATGCATCACTACTCTTTGAATTCTAATAGGTGAAAACACAAGATAAAAGAACTTAACTGTTTGGAAGATATAGATAATAGCCCAATGATGCCAGTTAAGCTTTTCTCTAATTTCAAACATGCAGGGCTGCACAATCGTACCGTCTAAAAGATGACGAAGACTTCCCTCCTTTGTCTGTCTGAATGCGATATGAAGGTCTTCTGCATATATAGAGATAGATGGGTAGGAAAAAGAGAAAAAGAAAAGGGAAAACAGTATAATGATAACCAATCTCGGCTTTCTTCTCCCTGTTGTGGTGCAAGAGCATTTTGTACATTCTTCTGATTCTTTGTTTTGTTTTTTTATCCCTTAATTAGCATCATCCCCTTTTGATCAAGTGGGTTTATTCTGGATTTATTGTCAATGTTTTTTTCAGCCCCGTCTTTTTTTTTTTTTTCTATGACCATGTGGGCGATAAAAACACAAGTTTATGATATTTTAAAATTGTTTTGCATACTTGGGTTTGGTCCAGTAAAGGGTTCACATTCAGCTTGGAAGTGTGATGGAATTTTAATTTCTTGTCTCCAGGAAAATGACTATTTTAGCCTTGTGGTTGATTTTGTGATGGGCTGCTGCGTTTGCTTTGATCCTGCATGATCTTATGGGGTAGTGTGGCCCAATTTTTGAAGGAGCTGCTTGAATCCCCGTGGAAAAAAAAAAATGACATTGGAAATTAATGGGGCAATATTACTGTTTTTTCATCCTTGTGTTATGATATGCAGTGTGAATTGTGCTTTGTACTGATTGGAAACCACGAGGGCAAAAGGTCACGTTTTGTGTTTTTTTTTTTTTTTTTTTTAAAAGATGAACAGAAAGTTCCTCGTTATATATGCTGATTGGAAACCATTGATGGCACAAGGTCACATTTTGCAGTGGAAGGAAGGAAAAGCTTAGAACAAAATTGTGCAGTTTAGTCATATCTAAGTAATCATGTTACAAGTATTGATTCTATTGTTCCATTGGCATTGCCCTATACTAGTATGTCTTTTGGTGGACCGCTTAGAGTGGTTTCCCATTCTGATGTGGCATGTCCCTTGGTTTGGTAGTGCTCGGGTGGCATGATTTCATTGGTTTGCTTACATCGAGCCGAGTCGAGTCGAGGTGGGCCAAGCTTTGCTTGACTCGTCCGTGCTCTCCTCGAGCTTGCCATTGTAGCTTGGCTTCTCATCTGTCCTCCCCTTGAGCTCGAGCTCGAGCTTACCATTCGAGCTCCTTGCCTCAACCCAACTCGACCCCCAAAACGTTCAATTGCAAATAATATATTATTCAAAATTCAAAATCTTATTTTTAAATAATTACATAAAAAAAATTCAAAAATTAGATTTAGAGGTTTCTTGGTGCTGAGAGAGAGAGAGAGAGAGAGAGAGAGAGAGAGAGAGAGAGTGCACGTTGGATTGGATTTGTAAAGGGAAAGTTAAAGAAAGAGGCGGGTACAGTAGCGCCTTTAGGATATTTTTGTTTTTAACACCACACACACACACACCACACACCACACACACATATATATATATATATATATATATATATATATATATATATATAATATATATTCATTCTTACGTGAGCACCTGTGCACACATTTGCACACGTCTTAGGAACAAAATTTGGACGGTCCACGTGATGCGGCACCCCTTAAAACCTCACAAGTCCAAATTTGCTTGATCCAAAACTCTAGTGGGCTATAGCAAAGGGAAATGCAAATCAAGGGAGGAAACTGTTTCCTTTTTCCATGGCCTACCAGAGTTTTGTATAAGGTTGAAAGTTAGACTTATGAGGTTTCAAGGAGTGCCACATCACATGGACCGTTGATGTTTTATTTAAACCAACCTGATTTAAATTGATTTTAAACTCGCAAGTATATGAATCAGGTGTAGACACGATACGTATTACGAGATCGTTCCCACGAGGACTGATTGTCACAATTTGAAATTTATGATTCTTCTTAACTAATCCAACAAATAGTTTAGTTAGTAAGTAAAATAACAGGAATTAATGAAAAATAATTGAGACCAAGAATGAAAATTCACTCAAGTAGAACACTATGAGTTTTGAATCCACTCCTAAGTATCCTAACTCTTGTTTTACTTGTTGATTCACCATAATTCAGAAGACGTAAATTCAATAAATAAAGCACAATTTGTGTCCTTAGTCAGGCATACAGGATGTATAATTCCCTTGAAGCACAAATGATTTTTCCTTTAATATCAATTGTCCCTAATGCATGCACATCAATTGTCATGTATATATAGACATTAAAAATCAACCAAACCACTTAAATCCACATCCACCATATAATATTTTAATTATGAATCACAGAAGATGAAGTTGGGAAAAATCTCAAGGATTACATCTTTCCATCCATGGTCAGGCATGAATAGATGTAAATTCCTATTTCTTTCTCTGTAAAGGAATACCTGTTCATGGTCAGACACAAGCACACCTAGAATAAGATTCCAAACAACATCCACTTCTAGACTTTGGGTAAGCTCATAGATTGGAGAAATATAGAGTTTTCATTTAATCACCATAGAGAAAGAAATAAATTAATCAATTCCGGATGAAATCAACAAATAGCAAGAATCATTCAAATTAGGGGCTTCATCACAGCCCTAGCTAAGAAGTTTAGCCTGACCTAAACATGATTAAGCTAAAAAAACATAAGACAAAAAGACGCCCTTTCTCTCTCTCTCTTCCTTACGCTAAAAAAACATAAGACAAAAAGACACCCTTTCTCTCTCTCTCTTCCTTTTATATAGAGGAAGGATGGGCGGTGGAGAGCTGAAGTCGGTGTGGATCTTATGTCGTGCGTAAGTCTTACGCAGTGAAGAAAAAAAGACGCAACACCCTTGCATTTAGAAAGAATTTAGGGACGCTGTCTTGGAAATCCAATCCATCCATTGGCTTCTCCTCAGAATTTTGACCAGAGATGGAAAGTTTGGGTCGTTCGTTGATGCGGCCTAGGGAAGCAATCCTGTTGTAATGACAGCTGACGGTCATCTGTTGATTGCTGTAACGGGCACGTTTGCATATATGATTACAAACGGTCAACTAGGGTTCGACTTGCTCAAGCTCATCTTCATGATAGACGGTCCAGATCATCGATCTGATCATCAGTGGTGGGCCACCACCTCTCGGAACATCCGGTTTTCCCGGATTGCGAAACAGAGCCAGCGCTTCTTGCGCTGGCTGTCGGTGGGGCCCACTCCTTTCAGTGTCTACAAAATCCACTCCGTCCATTGCAATTACACCGAAAAACCAGTAAGAAATGGCTGGTTTCATATTGGATTCGGTGTGGCCCACAGAATAGCTTGCTCCGCCGTCCGAATTGCGTTTGAAGGGCTGAAAACCAATCTTTGTGATATTTTGCAATTATGCCTACTAGGAATGGGTCAGTGGGCCTGTAGGACTTTGATGGACGGTCCAGATTAATCATCTGGACCATCATGGTGGCCCACAGAGATCACGCTGCCTCTCTGTACGCAGATGTTCGCACACGGACGAAAATGGAAATTTCGTTTTAAGGAGGAAAACTCGGTCAAACATCCTTTGACCTGCTGGACTGATCCGTGCACTGAGAGTGCACTTGTGCACTATGCACTGACACCTCCAATGGGGTCCACTACAATGTTTCGGATGAAATCAGCTCCATCCATCCGTTCTTCCAGCTAATATAAGGGGTCGATCCCAAGTTTGAAGCATATCCAGATATCAAGTGGCCCCCTATTTACAGATCTATGGGTTTATCTGATCGTTGGGCCACTTCTAGAGGTATCCAATGGCTAAAAATTGACGTGTACGGTTCATTTATGGTCCTTAGGCCATATATACAGTTTAAGCCAATCGGATGACGGAAACCCTGTGATCTTGCATCTTGGACAACTTTCGGGCCCGTTTAACATAAATGGCCTGATTTTCTCGAATATCTGGCATGTAATTTCTTCAATATTGGTCCCTTGGAGTCCCGTCCATTGTCTTGGTGATGCTTGAGCGTTAAATCCATGCTTTTGCATCCTTTCCAGTCCACGCTCCTGGATTCACGTTGCATCACAAACACGATTAAAATGGGGCATTAAACAGTATCATGTTCGTAAAAGCAAGTAGTAACTGGAGTCTAATATGCAATATTCGACCCTCAACACAACCCTTAACCAGCATTTTGCTAGTCTCGAACAAAGTATGCGAAAAATAAGTTGAAAATTACAGGATGATTCCTACAAACTCGAGCGATTTATGAAAAATAATGCGGATAATAGAATTCTAAGATTCATGAATGTTGGGCATTACTTTTTCCTGGACTCAAGCACACGGTAAACTTCATAATCAAGTTCAAAGAATTAATCCATCAATTAGTAAAAAAATTCTAAACATTGAGTTCCATGATTGTATAGTGTAATCTCGGCTTATCATCATTAAAATTCATTTCGCCATTTCATGATACCATTGGTAAGCAACAAGAGCATTCAGGACACCTAAAAACTAAACGTGCCTCACAGATTATTCTTTCATTCTTCCAGATTTTGACTTTTTTTTTTTTAATTATTATTTTAACGTAACGCCGAGGGGAATCAGATCTTCACCTATAGGGAGCAAACCTATGGTGAAAACCAGTAGCCCAGCCTGTTCCGAATGTCAACCTTGGGAAATTAAATCTTCTTCTATAGGGAGTAAACTTATGATGAAGATTATTCGACTAACCCTTTAAATTCTTCTTTATAAACTGATGCTAAAATTTTTTCAGGTTGGTTCCTTTCATGCTTAGTGATTACCAAGTTAATCATTCAATATCGAATCGGAACCTTAATGTGTAAGCGAGATGTGATATGTGAAATCATGACTAAATCAATGTTTACAACTTCTAATCATGGATTAATAACTCGAACTTAACTGTGAAATCTAACAGACAACTGAATCCAAGAGTCATAAGTATGAGCATAGGTTGCCCCTAAATTCACAATACGTGAATCCAACATTACGTATCTTTTAATTTTAAATCCAAGATGGCCATCAAAATCACTTCAAATTCACAAGAAATTTCAGAAAAATTTAAAAGTTTTCACAATTTTTGCTCAAGACCAAGAAAATACTGATTAGGTAACCTAATCTCCCACCCCAACCTAAAATCTACATTATCCTCAATGTAATAGATATGAGCATGCAATGCATAGGAGACAACGAAATTGAAAGAGAATTTTTGCTAGTCCTCAAGCAAAACAAAAATAACAAAAATAAAATTCTACCTACACCACTTTCGCAGATGCTCTCGATTGCATTTAGCGTATGTAACAAGCCTTTAAATGCCTAGGTTGCCCCTAGTGGACGAGTTGTTGTCTCGTGAGGGTTTGCAACAATGTTACCCACAAACATTGAACTAACTCACTAGGAAAAAAATGGAATGAAAGGTTGGGTTGCCTCCTAGGAGCGCTAAGTTTAATGTCTTCAGGAAGACAAGCAATGAAAGCAACCATGGACCATGAATTAATCAATCTTGATAACCTGGGTCCTCCAAATAAATTTCCTTAGCATCTTGATTAACCAAATCCTCTAAATATGGTTTCAGCCGTTGACCATTTACTTTGAAAATATTCCCATCCTTTGGATTTTGAATCTCAACTGCTCCATGAAGAAATACTTTTACTACCCGATAAGGACCATACCATCGCGAATGTAGTTTTCCAGGAAAGAGGCGTAACCTGAAATTATACAATAATACTTTCTGGTTCGGTTCAAATGTCTTGCAAAGAATTGAGTTGTCATGAAAAAATTTTGTCCGTTCTTTATAAATTTTTGCATTCCCATATGCCTCATTTCGAATTTCTTCTAACTCATTGAGTTGAAGTTTACGGTGCGATTCGGCCTTGTTTAAGTCAAAATTAAAGGTTTTGATGGCCTAATAAGCATGATGTTCTAATTCAACAGGTAAGTGACATGCTTTCCCAAAGACAAGCC
Organism: Magnolia officinalis; assembly: GCA_021015155.1. Taxonomy (NCBI): domain Eukaryota; kingdom Viridiplantae; phylum Streptophyta; class Magnoliopsida; order Magnoliales; family Magnoliaceae; genus Magnolia; species Magnolia officinalis. The sequence goes on from JAJHSJ010000001.1 coordinate 53,744,918, forward strand.
TATAGGGGGACATTCCAATCGGGGTTTTGAAAGCCGTACGATACGCCCAAAAAACATCATTCAAGCGTTGCGACCAATCCTTACGATCAGGGCGAACTGTTTTTTCTTAAATTTGTTTAATCTCCCGATTCGAAACCTCTACTTGACCACTTGTTTGTGGATGGTATGGCGTCGCAACTTTATGGGTGATGGAATATTTCTTCATTAAAGATTCAAACGGTTTATTGCAAAAATGAGTACCCCTATCACTTATAATTGCTCGAGGAGTATGAAAACGAGAAAAGATATTTTCTTTCAAGAAGCGGACCATAACTTTGTGATCATTCGTTTTACATGGCACTGCTTCAATCCACTTAGAGACATAGTCGACGGCCACAAGGATATACATATAACTGAATGACGGGGAAAATGGACCCATGAAGTCAATACCCCAAACATCAAATATCTCAACAATGAGAATATTGGTAAGTGGCATTATATTCCTGCGGGAAATATTACCCATACGTTGGCATCTATTACATGTAGAACAAAAAGCTTAGGTGTCTCGAAAAAGTGTAGGCCAATAAAATTCACTTTGTAAAACTTTTGCAGCTGTTTTCTTTGAACCAAAATAACCACCACATGCACGGTCATGACAAAAGGAGATTATATTATGAAACTCACTCTCAAGCACATATCTCCTAATAACCTGGTCAGGACAAAGTTTGAATAAGTATGGGTCATCCTAAAAGAAATGTTTAACCTCAACAAGAAATTTGGATTTATCCTGTTTAGTCCAATGAGAAGGACATTGACTTGTAACAAGATAATTTACAATATCCGCATACCAAGGTAATTGAGAAATAACTAAAAGTTGTTCATCAGGGAAAGACTCGTTCATTGGCAAGGGATCCACTGTGGACTCCATGACAAGTCTAGACAAATGGTCGGCTACCACATTTTCGGAACCCTTTTTATCCCAAATTGCAATGTCGAATTCTTGTAGCAAGAGAATCCAACGAATCAATCGAGGTCTAACATATTTTTTAGAAAGAAGATATTTCAATGCTGCATGATCTGAGAACACTATAACCTTTGATCTTATGAGATACGACCTGAATTTGTCTAGAGCAAATATCACTGCCAATAGTTCTTTTTCAGTGGTAGAGTAGTTAAGTTGAGCATCATTTATGGTCCTACTAGCATAATAAATGACATGAGGCATTTTGTTCAATCTTTGTTCTAAGACGGCTCCAACAGCATAATCAGAAGCATCACACATAAGCTCAAAAGGTAAACTCCAATTAGGTGGTTGGATGATTGAAACAGAAGTTAATAAATGCTTTAACTTATCAAAAACTTTCCGATAATCATCATTAAGGACAAATGCAACATCTTTAGCTAATAAATTGCATAATGGTCGAGAAATTTTGCTAAAATCCTTAATGAATCTCCTGTAGAATCTTGCATGCCCTAAGAACGATCTAATCTCATTCACCATTCTGGGTGGAGGAAGACTATAAATTAAATCAATCATGGCTTTATCAACTTCAATGCCTTTACTTGAAATAACATGCCCGAGTATAATCCCTTTTTGAACCATAAAATGACACTTTTCCCAATTCAATACCAGGTTTGTTTTTTTTACATCTTTCCAAGATAAGAGATAGATGGAATAAACATTCATAAAATGAAGAGCCAAAAATTGAAAAATCATCTATGAAAACCTCGAGGAAACGCTCAACCATGTCTGAAAAAATACTCATAATGCATCGTTGAAAAGTAGCAGGTGCATTACACAACCCAAATGGCATACGCCGATAGGCATATGTACCAAAAGGACATATAAATGTGGTTTTCTCTTGATCCTTGGGAGCAATGAGAATCTGATTATAACCGGAATAACCATCCAGGAAACAATAGTAGTTATGCCCTGCCAATCTTTCAAGCATCTGATCTATGAAAGGAAGAGGAAAGTGATCCTTCCTTGTGATCAGGCTCAATTTACGGTAATCAATATAAACTCGCCAACCTGTAGTCATGCGGGTTGGCACTAACTCATTATCATCATTTTTTTTCACCGTAATCCCAGACTTTTTGGGAACAACTTGAATTTGGCTGACCCATGTGCTATCTGAAATGGGGTAAATGATACCAACATCTAACAATTTAAGCACCTCCGTCCGAACGACCTCTTCCATGTTAGGGTTAAGCCTCCTTTGCATTTCACGCGACGTTTTTGCATTTTCTTTAAGATGAATACGATGCATACACACAGTGGGGCTTATTCCCTTTATGTCCGCTATTGTCCACCCAATAACTGCCTTATATTCTCTAAGAACATTAAGCAACTTACCCTCCTGTTCCTCATCAAGGTTAGAAGCTATGATGACAGGCAGAGTTTTAGAAGGACCTAAAAATGTATACTTGAGAGTTTCAGGTAATTGTTTAAGGTAAAATTCGGGTGGTTTCTCAATAGACGGGACCAGTTTAGACTCAGATGGTGGAAGAAGTTCCACTTTAGCTTTCCATTTCGTAGTTTCCATTATAGGAGTAGAGTCAAGCAATGCATTGACTTCTTGGATGGAACTTTCTATGTCAAAATCTATGCCAAAATGTGCTAAACAAGTCTCAAGAGCGTCTTCGGACGGTTTAAGGAAAGAGTCATGCACTAGACTCTCAATCACGTTCACTTCAAATATATCATCCGAGTCTGCTGGTTGTTGTCCAGCATTGAAAACATTGAGTTTAATCTTCATGTTATCAAAAGACAACTTCATAACCCCGTTCCTGCAATTTATGATAGCATTGGATGTGGCCAAGAATGGATGTCCCAGGATAATCGGGATTTAACTAGTAGGATTCTGTTCAGGCTGAGTATCTAGAACGATGAAATCCACTGGAAAATAAAACTTATCAACTTGGATTAACACATCCTCAATAGCACCACGGGGCACCTTGACAGATCTATCAGCTAGTTGTAGTGTTATTAGTTGATTTTAGTCCTAGTTGATTTCAGCATCTAAGTCCTATCAATATATAAATGATACAAATTAAATATAAATAATAAATAACATATTCAATGATGCAATGTCAATCTTATGATCTCCTTGACGCAAGAATGGTAGGAGCTCCTGGATCCCTAGATTTAGGAGGGGTGTTGTGTTGAATCATGGAGCTGAGTTGCTCCACAAGGAAGACCTTCTTGTGAACATTCAGCTTACGCTTTTGAGTGCATAAATCTTTAAGAAACTTAGTGTAAGCAAGGACTTGCTTGATAGCATCAAGCAACGGAATGTTAATTTGCACTTGCTTAAACATGTCCAATATATCATTAAAATTGTTTCCTTTTTTAACTGGTGCCAGACGTTGAGGAAAAGGTGCTTTAGGCACATAGGATGGCTGTAACATCCCGAAAATCGGGGTCGAGCATAAACTCAACACTTGAGTTCCAGAACATCACTTATGCAACATAGATAATGATGATTAAATGTTGTCTGCATTAGTTTATTGAACATGAGTGAGATTAAGCCAAAACAACATATCATACTCCAGAGACAGTTAAATTGCAAGCGGAAGACTGTGGTAGATATATATAATATATAATATATAAAAATTGTGGTGAGTCTCCAGAGTGTGATAACATTACCAAGTTAATAAATTTCAATTACATTTCTAAAATATACCAAATGTGTAAGTGTAATGTCTTCTATCCCAAGTACCATAGCCCCGTCAATACAATAACAGGTCTTCATAAACCTATCAGAGAGCTACAAGTAGGAGAACTCCTCCTCCACCTCATAGTAGTCTGGCTTTGCTTCATAAGCATCGCCATCACCTGAAACTCAACAAATATGGTTGGTGTGTACAACACCGTCCCGTAACGTGGGAGTGAGTGATCAACTCAGTGGAACAGTAAAGCATAGGTTAAAATGTTATCAATTCAGTCAAGCAGTAATGATAAAGCAGTAAAATCAAACACTCCTAACTACTCTTATTAATGCAAGTATGAATGCAGTCATGATGTATGCCCTCACCACACCCTCCCTCGTGCGACACCATCTTATGTTAGCGGCATGCTTTCATCCCTCAGTGCTCCACATCTTCCAGGCACATGCAATGCATGATGAGCATGATTACCGAGTATTTATTAGTCCATTTCAAACAGCAGGATTGGAAAACTAAGGTACCTCCCTTGTATCATTCCCAAACATGATCCATTCTAGGGTCGTCAGTCCTAGTTAATATCAGACGATGGTGTGTTTTCTAGGTCACTGCAAAGGCTGCTAGGGTTGTTACGCACAAAGGTTGCACCACTCCCCCATCACCACTTTAACGATTCATCACTATACAGAAACAGGCCTAGTTCATACTCTATACACCGCGGCAAAACTCTAAGGCTCACCGCAATTTCAGAGTATGCTCGAGGTCACTACAAAGGGCTGCCAGGGCTGTTACGCACAAAGGCTACACCGCTCCCCCATCACCTTATCAATGTAGGCCGACAGCACGAATATAGTGTCCCATACCACCATAATCGGCTCACGAGTCTGATTGCTCACTGATCACTAAGGGGAGACACGTGGAACCAGCGTAGGCCGACAACTCGACCACGGTGTCCCATACCACCATGCCCGGCTCATGAGTCTTAGCGGATCGAGGTACCATGGTTAAAAGGGATTTCACTGGTAAGTTTGGTACCTTAGGTTTAAGCAGTAGCGTCCAAACATGGTGAACATACATTAGACAGATCGGGTCACTTGACGAGCTCGGCTAGCTCGAGCGCATAACAAGTTGAACGACATGAAGTGCATAAGCACTTCGCGTGGCCAACCACTATCGCCAACCGAAGTACGACTCGAGTTCGTCGAACACATCTCACGTGACAAATGAATCACAACCACGAATTTAATTCTGGTACCGATTGTCTGGACTATAATCATAGCCCCAAACACAATCAATTGCAGATAGATAAAGCAGTAGTGGATAAAGATTCAACTCATACAATCAAGGTCTGGTATTATCCGTTTAGGGCTGCCAGGGCTGTTGTACGCATTCGTTGCTCCACTCCCCCATCACCCATGACGGATCATACAACGTAACATGAATTTAAACATATGCATCACATAGATAAAATCATACAATCAATTGAGCATGTTATGAAGCACAACACAAGCATGAGTTTGTACATATTTAATTCCTAATCACACAGCTATCCAAGGAAATCATACACATAGTTAAAAGAAGTTGAGAATCATATCTCAATACCCTTATACATTACAATTTGCTAACTACTACTCATTCAAACATTTCAACAAACACTTTAAAATACATACATTAACATACATGACATATGTTGATCACATAGGCATTAGGCCAAATCCTTTCACTAGGGAGTTGCCCCAATCATAACACCCGTACACCCACGACGGATAGTCATGGAAGGTAGGAATCCAAGTTCCATATTCATTTGAACATTTTCACAAACACTTGGGCTACACATTTCAACATATATAGCGTATAGTGGCCGTGACGTGATTCAGGGCAAATCCTTTCGTCAAAGGGGTATCGCCAATACAACAATCATATATCCATGACAATTAGTCATGGCGAACACGAATGAGAATTCTATACTCATTCAGTCATTTTCACAAACACTTAGAATACACTATTACAACATACATGGTGTATGTTAGCAAAACATGTATTAGGGCTATCCTTTCGCCAAGCAAGTATTTTATCCATGAATAATATATTCGTATAGCAAATAATCATGGCAAATACATCTCCAAAATTTATACGTATACGGTACTTTCTAGAATACACAATTTCAACATACATAGTATATATAAGCAAAACATGTATTAGGGCGAGTCCTTTCTCCAAACAAGTAATTTATCCATATATAATATATTCATACAACAAATAATCATGTCAAACACATTTCCAAAATTTATACGTATACCGTACTTTCTACAAATACCTAGAGTATGTAGAATTCTATATTTTTCATCTTTAATCGAAACAGAAAACAGACAGCACTTTGTACATGTGCAATTGCATGCAGATCATGAATCTATCATTATCTGACATTGAAAGCGTTGAAAACCATAACCTATACACCTAAAGTCCGCACCTTTTGTCATAGAATCGTAACGGAGTCGATAGGTTTGCTAAGCTTCCGTATACGGCAGTTTGGCCACCTAGAGAACGAAGTAGGTCAGCTATTTCATAACCTACAACCACCCAAGCCCCAAATCAGATTAGGGTTAGGGTTTCTTACCTAGAAACGGAGCTGGAATCGTCGGGAAAGCGATTAGAACGGAGTGGTTGTGCTTGCATAACGGCAGGGAAGCATGACAGGGAGATCCTCTCACAACTCCCACACTTTCTCTCTCTTTTCTCTCTCTCAAATCTCAAATTCGTATGGCTGTGAGAGAGAGGGTTCAAAGGTCCTTATATAGCCTAAAAAGTCTCTAAATTAGACTTGAAGTTAAGGTATACTTAGGTTATAACCAAAGCGGACCTTTTCCAGCTCAACGGAGGACTTCTGGCGGGCCTCCTTGAGCCAAAGGTCGGACTTAAGCTCACCGACACCGGATCTAGGTGGAGTTAAGTTTTCGTTTCGATCGGGATTCCAGATCACGCGTGGCGGACCAGTTTCAGTTCAACGGTCAGCGGATCTCGATTGGAGATTCTGAGTACATGGATATGTGTATGAAATTTCTCCTGATCCGAGGGTGTAATTTGGTCTGATTCTGAAGGTCTAGTTGCTTAAAACTGATCCGCAAGCAACACGTGCCAGATTACTATTCAAGATATTTATTTTGTAAAGAAAACAAGTGTTTTCACACTCTCTCGCTCCGGACTCAAGCGAACAGCCGTGGGACACTGTCTGGATTTGATTTCTGAGATGGTTATCAAGCCCAGCAAGGCGGTCCTAATTCCTTAACTTCATGTTAATCGGACTTCTGACGTGCGGTCCAGATCTGATACGGAGTTTCGAGATGCTCCCGAGAGCAGCCGGGTAATGAGATTGATCCTAGATTTTAGGGTACCCTAGCGTTAATGATTCTACAAGTTTTGGGTCTTGCAGATCGTATTTAAAGCGATTCTAGCGGATATCGTAGCTAATTTAGTTTTGCACTTACTTACTTTGTCTCATTTCTAAAGGATTTAGTCCTATAAGATTTCTGTCTGAGGTGGTACTTAGTCCTTTGTAGTTTGTATATAAAGTGATCCAAGTTATACTACTTAGCTAGTTTAAGATAGTGTTAGGGTAAAAGTACTTTGAAAAATTGAAAGATCAAGGTGGTGAAGGGTGGGATTTGTGAAGAAAATGGTTTGAAAAGGGATTTGAGGCTTTAATTGAGTGTTTGAGAAGTTAAACCTGTGTTAGGATTGACCCATCGCCTAAGGACGTCTAATTCCAGGTTGGGAAAGATCCGGCCTGTTACAATGGCACAGGAGTGGTTCTTGGAGAGTCAGAGTGTTTTTAGACTTTGAATGCACTAGTATGTCTCTCCGCTTCATTTTGGTCTTCCGATTTGAAATTTGATTCTTCCCTAGGCATCTCTACTTTGTTCTCGATCTATGTGCCAGACCTAAGGGTAATGATTGATTTGGCTTGCTCATGATATTGTTCTTGGTTTGAATTAGAGCCAATCTCATATTGTCCTTTTGGATTTGCCACAGGTTGGCTAGGGAACTTGCCCTTTTCTCTCTCACTCAATGTGGTAGCCAGTTGACTCAACTGTACTTCCAGCTTGGCAATAGATTGTGCATTTGCATGTAAGCTTTGCTGGTTAGCTTGTAAAGTTTGTTGGGTGTCTTTTTGAAATTGAAGAGAACTCTGCATAAAAAGATTGAGTGTGTCTTCAAGAGATGGTTTCCTTGGTTGTGAAGGAAGTTGTTGATATTGCGGAAACTGTTGAAGTTGTTGACTACCAACTTGTGGGTAAGGTTGCATTGGAGGATTTCCAGATGGTCCTTGTTGTGGTCCTTTTGCCCAAGAAAAATTTGGATGTCTAGCCCACCCTGGGTTGTAGGTGTCTGAGTAAGGATCATTCACAGTTCTCTGAAAAGTGCTCATAGCATGTACTTGTTCAAAGAGAAATTCTGGAAATGCTGTACCAGATGGACAAGACTACGTAGGATGGGCCGAACTGGAACATATGACACATGACTCGATTTGAGTTGTTTGTGGAGGTCCATTATTTAACATCAAAGCATCAACTTTCTTTGTCAGGCTATCAATCTTGGCATAAAGATTTGGTGTGACTCCTATCTCATATATACCACATTTCTTCTATGGTTGGGGACTTCTTTTACCTCTATTTGAATAGTCCCATTGTTGGGAGTTTTCACATAAGGTTTCAAAGAAATTCCAAGCTTCGACATCACTTTTGGTCATGAATGACCCTCCACTGGTGGCATCAACCATGTGACGGTTTTAGGGTGTCAAACCGTCATAGAATATTGAACCTGTTGCCACTTTTCAAAACCATGGTATGGACATTTAAGAAGCAAGTCCTTCCATCTTTCCCAACATTCATGAAAGTGCTCACCCTCTTTTTGTGTGAAATTAGTAATTTCTCTACGGAGAGCATTTATTTTGTGAACGGGGAAGAACTTGTTTAAGAACTTCTTAGACAGTTGGTCCCATGTAGTGATAGACCCAACTTCTAGAGAATTCAACCATGCTTTCGCTTTATCCTTCAAAGAAAAAGGAAAAAGGTGCAAATGGATTGAATCATCTGAAAAGTTTTGTAACCTAAAGGTAGAGCAAATGTCTAGGAATTCTTTTACATGATGATATGGATCCTTCTTATCTAAACCATAGAAGGAGGCAACAATTGTATGACCCTAGGTTTAAGTTCAAAGTGTGCTTCCGTGGTGGCTGACAACATGATGCATGAAGGTGAATTAAATTGGATAGGAGCTGAATAATCTCTAAGAGCTTTAATTCCATTCTTGTCCGCCATTTCAAATGGAGTGTTTCTCAATCTTCTATGAAATGTTCTTTCTATTTCAGGATCAAAAGGTGCTAGTTCTATGTTCAGAGATCTACGTCCTAACATAATCGGAGTTGTTGTAATGTAGGAAAGAAAGCTAAACTAAGATGCAACCTAAGAGAAATAAAACTAAAAAATCATGAATTCCTAAAAGCAAGATGAAACTATGTAAACAAGAATTGGAGGAAAGAACCCGGAAAAGGAGATGATTGATTTCCGAAGAATTGGGAGCTCTTCCTTCACTTTGAAGACAATTTTTTTTTTTTTTTTTTTCAATTCCTGTAGAGAATAAAGATAAAAATAAATTAAGTTTTCTAAAATTTATGAAATGATGTGAGAACAATCCTAGGGCTATGAATTATGATAAGAGAGAATCCTAAATCCAATTGGACTGAAACAGTCCCCGGCAATGGCGCCAAAAACTTGACGTTTTATTTAAACCAACCTGATTTAAATTGATTTTACTCTCGCAAGTATACGTATCAGGTGTAGACATGGTACGTATTACGAGATCGTTCCCACGAGGACTGGTTGTCACAATTCGAAATTTATGATTCTTCTTAACTAATCCAACAAATAGTTTAGCTAGTTATTAAGTAAAATAATAAGAATTAATGAAAAATAACTGAGAACAGGAAGGAAAATTCACTCAAGGAGAACACTAGGACTTTTGAATCCACCCTTAAAATCATATATGGTACGTTGAGTAACTCATTCCGGTTTGTGAGACATGCTTGTTTTAAGGTTCTGATGGTCTTGATGACTTCTGCCTCTAATCGGGCCTTCTTTGGTCCATCTTGGACATGAAAGTGTCCGTGACCCGCTCTACATCAGAGAGAGAGAGAGAGAGAGAGAGAGAGAGAGAGAGAGAGAGAGAGAGAGAGAGAGAGAGAGAGAGAGAGAGAGAGAGAGAGAGAGGAATGTTAAGATGCGCACCAATTCTCACAAATTCTCGTGAGAACTTTTTGAGAAATCATTTTTGGTGATATGATCTCAAAATTTGAATCGTCCACCTGATGCAGTTCTCCATGAAACCCCTAGAGTGTAGCTTTTACCCTGATTTAAAACTTTGGTGGGCCATGATGAACGAGAAGCAAATTAAGGGAGAAAACTATTTCCTTTTGTCATGCTCCAAAAATTTGAACCAGGATAAAAGTTGAACCCTAAAAGTTTAATGGGATGTTGCATTAGGTGAACAGTTCAAAGTTTAAGCTCATATCATCGGAAATGAGTTTTCAAAAAGTTTTCACAAGAATCCGTGAGAACTTTTTGAGAATTCATCTCCCATGATACGAGTCCAAGATTTGAACCGTCCACGTGATGCAACACCCCATGAAACCCCCAAGGCCCAACTTTTACCTTGATTTAGAACTTTGATGCTCCATGACAAAAGAGAGGCAAATCAAGGGAGGAAACTGTTTCATTTTTCTATAGACCACCAAAGTTGTGAATCAGGGTAAGAGTTGGGCCTTGGAGGTTTCATGAGGTGCTACATCATGTGGACGGTTTAGATCTTGGATTCATATCACAGGAAATGAGTTCTCAAAAAGTTATCGAATTCGTGAGAGCTAGTGCAAAGTTGAGCATTCCTCTCTCTCTCTCTCTCTTTATGTATAATATTGGAACCGAGCTGAGTTAAGCTCGGATGTGCTCAATCTCAACTTGTTTTCCAATGGCTTGGGCTATATGAAATTTGACTTGTTTCGAATAACCATTCAAACCAAGTAAAATTGAGCTAGATTGGCCAAGTCAAACCGAGCTAGATTGAGCCAAGCTGAGTGAGCATTTCGATACGGCTTTACTTAGTTGGATGTGACCGCATGATGCAGCAGCCTTTTGGTGATACGGCAGTCCCCAACATTTGCTAGGGTTTTTTGAGTTTCAAGACATCATCCCACCACCTACTACACAGCATATGACTAGCGTGACGGAACCAATTGATTTGTGTATTGAATTACAAATCAAGATGAGGAAGTGTCTGGTCTGGATCCTCAACGTGTTATAGGGTCCTGGGCTGTTCGGGGGTGCCCTGGTTTATACAGTTGGATGACATGGTTTAGTTATCCAACTGTTTTTGAAAGGTAAGATTAAGAGGACCAAAACCTGAGCAAACACGAAGCATGTGGCTAAAAAAAAAAAACCCAGCAAAGCAGGAGACAGCTAGAAGCAAGGAAAAAGACTTGAGATCGCAATTGGGCAAAGTTGTACTTCAGGGATTGTAACGGGGGAATTTGTGGAGATGCGGAGGTGCGTCATGTTCATAAAGGCTGATCTGTGATGAGCTGGAATACCTTGAAATGCTGGAAGCTACAAAGTATGTTACAAGTCTTATTAAGCATGTAATCTAATTCTCCAATAAACCCATCAAGGGACGAGGAGTAGATGTTCCACTTTAACTTACTTTCAACTTCAATCTGAACTGCTTGCTGATGAAGAGGAAGCACCTTGAGCAGACTGGGAAGCAAGACTTCATCTGGGTTGGGGACTTGCAACCAGAGCACATAACTATCACAGATATAAGCCCGATTACAATCAACGAGTTGGATTCCAGCAACAAGCACCAATTTTTATGAGAAATATAAAGCATGAAGAACCATGCTCGAGCATGACTGTCTGACTCCAAAATATGATAATCTGCACAGTAGAGCTGTGGTCAGAGCCGGCAGGACAAGAAGAGAGCGGGAAGATTTTATGCAGTAGCAAGAGCACTTGAGGCATTCGATTGGATGATCCTAGCTATCGTGTCTGGTGGGCTGTAAACAGATTTGTAGTGGGCCTTTGATAAAATGAGCCATCGTTGGTTGGGGATGCTGTAAGATATATACCAGATTGGAACATCTTGGCTATCATGTCTTCATCCCTTCTTCCGACCAATGGGTGTCTTCCGAATATTTTTCCTCTCTACTGATTTTTGTCATAGCCCACAAGTATAAATTAGGGTGCCTCAGGAATGGATAATCTCTCTCGGTTAATCCAAGTTTGACTCCCATGATCCTCCATAATGTGGGTGGTCTCATTTGAGTGGTTCCCATCTGGTGGGCCCAGATGGTATTTAGGGTACAGTTGCCCATCTGTTGCTCGGCAACTTAGTGACGTAATAAGTTATGGCTGATTTTGATTACTTTGACATGGAACAACTTACAAAACTGACCATTATAGGAAGTTTGCCAAGTTAAGATTGTATCTGTAATGTAAGAGGGTCGGTTACATCTGTTATCTGAATTGTCCCATTATTCGGACGATGGGATAGTGGCCACCCCCGTAAATTCTTTCTCCCTTTTCCATCCTCAAAAGTGCAGGTGCGCTTCCTGAAACAATGGGATCTGGTACTTCCGCAGAAAGGCGTCTTGATGGTCTTGATGATGGGGATTTTTCTCCTCATTGTTGGGATCGATGAAATCGAACAGGTTTTGATATCATCGATAATTGCAGGATTTTTCACTGTTGGTTGCTGGACAGTTTTTGGTTCTGTCGATATCATCGAGAGACTTTTAGATGATATCGAGATTGTCATCGAGAGTGGCTCGATAGCATCAATAATTGTTAAAAATTTCACCCCTGGTCGCTGGACAGTTTTTGGTCCCGTCTCGATATCATCGACAAACTTTCAGATGATATCGAAGCTGTTAACGAGAGACCTTCGATATCATCGACGAGTTCCGCAGATACGATTGCAGAAACGCAGATTTTGCAGATTTTGTTTCCTATTTGGGTTATACCTTTTTCTATTCTTATATAAATGGGTGTATCCGGGATTGGAGTGTATTCCAGGGCATTCTAAGTTTCCTAAAGGTTTTTTAGGACTTAGGGCTATCAAAAGGTGAGAGAGAGAGAGAGAGAGAGAGAGAGAGAGAGAGAGAGAGAGAGAGAGAGAGAGAGAGAGAGAGAGAGAAGAAGCTTGTAGAAGGGAGATTCTGCTCGTAGAGGTGATCTACTTCGCAGTCCACATCTTAGCGCTTCTACGTCCTCGTGATCGATGAGATCTCTCCGTTTTTCCTATGTTTCTCTTATTGTTTATTCACTCCTGCGTGAGTGAAGAAAGTTTGATCCAAGCAGTGTGTGCTTGTGATCGGTTGTAACGTTCTGCTTTATAGTGGATTGTTGATCTGGACGAGGTCCCGTGGTTTTTACCACTTTGAGGATTTTCCACGTAAAAATCCCTGGTGTGGTGTGGTTTATGTTTTGATTTAGTTCATTGCATTATTATTCCATAATTCTGGTTTGTTTCGGGAGGTTAGATCCTAAGGTTTTGTGCAAGGTCCCCAACAAAGTGGTATCAAAGCTAAGTTCATTGAATGGGTAGGATCAATTTTGAATTATGGAAGGTGGCTCATCAAGGATGATCAGCCTCAATGGTTCTAACTGGATCATATGGAAGGCTAAGATGGAGGACTTGCTTTATTGCAAGGACCTATATTCTCCAATTTTAGACATATCAACAAAATCCAAGGATATGACTGATGATGATTGGAAGAAGATGGACCGAAAGGCGGTGGGGTTTATTAGACAATGGTTGGATGATTTTGTGTTCCATCATGTGTCTACAGAAACCTCAGCTGCTAGCTTATGGCTGAAATTACAAGGGCTGTATGAGAGAAAGACAGCCGGTAATAAGATTTTTCTGATAAGGTGACTTGTGAATCTCAAGTTCAAAGATGGTGGTTCTGTGGCCGAGCACATGAATGAGGTCAGTAATATAGTGAACCAACTCTCCTCTATGAAGATGGTTCTGGATGATGAATTGCAGGCTTCGCTATTGCTTAGTTCATTGCCTGACAGTTGGGAGACATTGGTGGTGTCTCTAAGTAACTCCGCGCCAGACGGAAAGATATCCATGGAACAGGTTACTAGCTGTCTCTTCAATGAGGAGACAAGGAGGAAGTCTCAGGGGTCTACTTAGCGAGAGGCCCTTGTGACACATGAACAGGGGAGAGGAAAGAACAGGAAGGGCGGGAAGGCCCGAGATAAATCAAGAGGCAAGTCGAGTAACAGAAAAGATGTTGATTGCTGGAATTGTATCAAGAAGCGCCACTACAAGCATGAATGTCGTGCTAAGAAAAATGACAAGAGAGGAAAAGGGAAGAAGATGAATCAGATTCCACTGCGGACGCTTCAGATGGCGACGTTGTGGTTATTCTTTCAGCAGATCATGATGTATCTCTTACAGCTACGAGTCAGGATACCGACTGAGTGATTGACTCAGGAGGTTCGTTTCATGCGACTCCACGCAGAGACTTCTTCACAAGCTACAAGTTTGGTGACTATGGGACTATGAAGATGGGAAATTCTGGCGTATCGAAGATCGTGGGAGTCGGTGATATTTGTGTGAAGACCGATGTGGGCTGCACATTGGTTCTCAGGGATTTGAGGCATATCCCAGACCTTCACCTTAACTTGATGTCGACGGGAAGGTTGGATGATAATGGCTATGAAAGCCGGTTTGCTGGTGGGCGCTGGAAGCTCATCAAGGGTTCGTTGATCACAGCTAGAGGAAAGAAGTGTTGCACCCTTTATAAGGCAAGTGTCAGTATATGCAAGGGTGGGTTGAACGTAGTGGAAGATTCAGCTATTGACATGTGACACAGGCGTCTAGGCCACATGAGTGAAAAAGGGCTTCAACTACTAGCAAGGAAGCAGCTCCTTCTAGACGTGACAGGTACACCTCTCAAAACCTGTCTTGATTGTTTATCAGGGAAACAACATAGAGTTTCATTCATTAAAACTGCTTCTCATGTTAATAAAGTGCATGCATTAGATTTGGTTTATTCTGATGTTTGTGGTCCTATGAGGACAAAAACCTTGGGTGGGGCATTGTATTTTGTTACTTTTATAGATGATGCATCTAGGAGGGTTTGGGTTTATGCTTTGAAATCCATGGATGAGGTCTTTGGTGTGTTTAAATTGTTTCATGCTATGGTCGAGAGAGAGACAGGTAGATCATTGAAGTACATCTGCATTAACAATGGTGGTGAATACATTGGCGACTTTCATGAGTACTGCAAGTCCCTAGGTATACGACATGAACAGATGGTTCCCAAGACCCCCCAGCATAATGGTGTAGCTGAGCGAATGAATCGCACCATTGTTGAGAGAATCAGATGCATGTTATCTCATACGAAATTGCCTAAGATGTTCTGGGGAGAAGCAATGCACACAGCGGTGTATTTGATAAACAGGTCTCCATCAGCCCCGTTGAATGGAGAAGTGCCTGAGAAGGTGTGGACTGGACATGATCCATCGTACAGCCATCTCAGGGTGTTTGGATGCAGGGCATCCGTTCACGTACCAAAGGATGAGAGGTCTAAGCTCGAAATGAAGATCAGACAGTGTGTGTTCTTAGAGTACGGTGATGAAAAGTTCAGTTACAGATTGTGGGATCCGACCGAGAGGAAGCTCGTCAGGAGCAGAGATGTGGTTTTCATTGAAGATCAATGTATAGAAGACATTGGTAAACCAGAGAAGAACCAGCCTAGTTCAGGTGAGCTAGAGGACATGATCCGGTTACTCCTTCCGTGGTGCCTGATGATGGGGGAGTACAACAAGGTGCAAAGGACGAGGGAGTTCATACAAAAGATGGACCGGGGGAGCAGCCCCTACTTGATTCACCTGTCGAGCCACAGGTGAGGAGGTCATCTAGGGACAAACATCCGTCCAAAAGATACTCGCCGCATGAGTACATTATGCTAACTGATGGGGGAGAGCCAGAAGATTATTCTGAGGCCCTAGCCGACAAGCATAAAGGGGAGTGGTTGAAAGCTATGCAAGAGGAGATGGAATCCTTGCATAAGAACCACACCTATGACATGGTGAAACTGCCTAAGGGCAAGAAAGCTCTGAGCAACAAGTGGGTGTTTAGAAAGAAGATTGAGCAGAAGAATTCACAAACAAGGTTCAAGGCCAGACTTGTGGTGAAAGGGTTTGGTCAGAGGAAAGGCATAGACTTCGAGGAGATATTCTCACCAGTGGTGAAGATGACATCCATACGGGTGTTGCTTGGGTTGGTGGTTAGCCTGGATTTGGAGATAGAGTAGTTAGATGTTAAAACTGCTTTTCTCCATGGTGACCTGGAAGAAGAGATCTACATGCACCAACCAGAGGAGTTCGAAGTTAAGGGCAAAGAGCATATGGTGTGTAGGCTGAGGAAGAGCTTGTATGGGCTGAAACAAGCTCCATGGCAATGGTATAAGAAGTTTGACTCGTTTATGTTGAAGCATGGATATGACAGAACGGAGTCGGACCACTGTGTTCACGGCAAGTTCTCAGATGGTAATTTCTTAGTTCTGCTATTATACGTTGATGACATGCTCATCATGGAAAAAGACATCAAGAAAATCGACAGGTTGAAACATGAGTTGGGCAAGTCTTTTGCGATAAAAGACTTGGGCCCGGCTAGACAGATCTTAGGAATGGAGATAAACCGTGACAGAAGCAGGAGGAAGCTTTGGCTGTCACAAGAGCGGTATATTGAGAAAGTCCTAGAGCAGTTCAATATGAATGCGGCGAAGTCGGTCAGTACTCCACTGGATGGTCACTTCAGATTGAGCGACAGGCAGTGTCCCAAGACGAAGGCAGAGGTGGAAGAGATGCAGAAGATATCCTACGCGTTAGCTGTAGGAAGTTTGATGTATGCTATGGTATGTACACGCACAGACATAGCATATGCGGTTGGTGTTGTCAGCCGATATCTTGCCAATCCTGACAAAGAGCATTGGGCAGCGGTGAAGTGGATACTACGGTATCTAAGAGGCTCATCCAGGTTGAGCCTATGCTATGGTGACAGAAAACCTGTGTTAGAGGGCTACACAGATGCAGATATGGTAGGCGACATAGACTCCAAAAAGTCTACATCGGGGTTCATGTTCACGTTTGAAGGGGGAGCGGTCTCTTGGCAGAGTAAGCTACAGAAGGTCGTAGCATTGTCGACGATAGAGGCCGAGTACATTGCAGTCACAGAGGCATGTAAAGAGATGCTTTGGATGAAGAGGTTCTTACAGGAATTAGCCTGAAGCAGGAGGAGCATGTGGTCTATTGCGATAGTCAGAGTGCTATACACTTGAGCAAGAATCCAAGTCAGCACTCCAAGTCGAAGCACATAGAGGTTCGGTATCACTGGATCAGGGATATTTTGGAACAGAATGTGTTACAGCTTGAGAAGGTCCACACGGACGATAATGGGTCAGACATGATGACCAAGGCTTTGCTCAAGGGCAAGTTTGAGGTTTGTAGAAACTAGGTTGGCTTAAAGAAGGTGAACTCCTCCTGAGTCGAAAAGGGAGAGATTTGATGGGGATTTTCTCCTCATTGTTGGGATCGATGAAATCGAACAGGTTTCGATATCATCGATAATTGCAGGATTTTTCACTGCTGGTTGCTGGACAGTTTTTGGTCCTGTCGATATCATCGAGAGACTTTCAGATGATATCGAGATTGTCATTGAGAGTGGCTCGATGACATCGATAATTGTTGAATTTTTCACCCCTAGTCGCTGGACAGTTTTTGGTCCTGTCTCGATATCATCGAGAGACTTTCAGATGATATCGAAGCTATTATCGAGAGACCTTCGATATCATCGACGAATTCTGCAGATGCGATGCGGAAACGCAGATTTTGCGGATTTTGTTTCCTATTTGGGTTATACCTCTTTCTATTCTTATATAAAGGGGTGTATCCGGGATTGGAGTATATTTCAGGGCATTCTAAGTTTCCTAAAGGTTTTCTAGGAGGGCTTAGGGCTATTAAAAGGTGAGAGAGAGAGAGAGAGAAAGAGAGAGAAGAAGCTTGTAGAAGGGAGATTCTGCTCGCAGAGGTGATCTACTTCGCAGTCCACATCTCAGCGTTTCTACGTCCTCGTGATCGGTGAGATCTCTCCGTTTTTCTTTTGTTTCTCTTATTATTTATCCACTCCTGTGTGAGTGAAGAAAGTTTGATCCAAGTAGTGTGTGCTTGTGATCGGTTGTAACGTTCTGCTTTATAGTGGATTGTTGATCTGGACGAGGTCCCGTGGTTTTTACCTCTTTGAGGGTTTTCCACGTAAAAATCCCTGGTGTGGTGTGGTTTATGTTTTGATTTAGTTCATTGCATTATTATTCCATAATTCTGGTTTATTTTAGGAGGTTATATCCTAAGGTTTTGTGTAAGGCCCCCAACACTCGATACCTGGGGGTGCACATCGAACCAGTAGAACCGTGGAACTGGACCGGAACCGTTGGATCGGTCCGGTTTGGTCTGGTTCTAGACAACACTGGTTTCGAGAACCGTTGGATACGAATCAGTTCCGGTGTAGGGCCCTATAGAACCGAATCGAACCGTGAACCGAACCGTTGATCCGAACCATAGATCCAAACCGTTGATCCGAACCGTGACCAGAACCTTGGATTCGAACCTTTACTTTTTTAAAAAAAATCCCTAAATCCCTGCCCAAATCTCCAAACCCCTGCAACCCCTGCCTTGCCCCTGCCCTCTCTCTCGCCGACTGCCGCCCCTGCCCCTGCCTCTGCCCTCTCTCTCTCTCTCTCTATTTGGTAAATCAGGCCAATCACCGGCAGCCCAGGCCCTTCCCCAATCACCGGCAGTCCCTGCCCAATCACTGTGCAGCCCAGGCCCCTGCCCAATCACCGTGCGGCCCAAGCCCCTGCCCAATCAGGCCAGTCCTTGGCTCCTTGCCCAATCACCGTGCGGCGCCCTCCCTCTCTAACTGATATGGAGCAAGGTCAGTTTCTGATTGTCCGTCACTGATAAATGCATATCCATCTAAGTTGCATTAGCCCCTGCATGAGTGTTGGACCAATATGTATGGTCTCTTATAGCAGCTTAGTTCCATGAATGGATTCAGTCTGCACTAAACAAGTAACAAATAGAGATTCCTTTTGACATTATCCGATTGCTTACTGTAGCCATCTACCCTCTTTTTTATTTATATGTAAGTAGGACTTTTGTGATAGTTTGTTATTCTTTTAACATATATTGATTACATGATGCTTTATCAACTTATGGAAACAGGATTTATGGCTAGAAAAAGTTAGCAGTTGTTAGTATATCTGTAATCATTGACAATATTTTTTTAAAAAGGACAAATAGAGTTCTCTCTTGATCGATTC
This sequence comes from Magnolia officinalis, assembly GCA_021015155.1. Taxonomy (NCBI): domain Eukaryota; kingdom Viridiplantae; phylum Streptophyta; class Magnoliopsida; order Magnoliales; family Magnoliaceae; genus Magnolia; species Magnolia officinalis. Next base: position 53,764,008 of record JAJHSJ010000001.1, read on the forward strand.
AATCCATCTCGAAGGGCAAGTTCCTAGTAACATGCATTTTGTCCTCTTTCATGTATTCTAAATCTTCCCCAACTAAGTAGTATAACATCTATGGAGCTAGGTTGTGATGCAAGAGGATATTCTCGTGCGGGAAATGATGCAATGACCTGGTATTGCATGGTTGGATCAGTACTCCTCTTAGGCTAGAACTGTGGAACCGATCCAGAACTGAAGCATTTTTCACGGTCCGGTTCCAAAAGTGGTAGAACCGTTAGGAACGGTTCGGTTCCGGTTTCACCCTAGAACTGGACCGAACCGACCCGTGTGCACCACTATTGATACCCCCTTTCATACCAACAAATCCACACACACATACATGAATGCTCACCTACACACCCGTAAACTCATGAGAACTTTTTTAGAACTCATCACACATGATGTGGGCCCAAAATTTGAATCGTCCATGTGATGCAGCACCCCATGAAACCTCCGGTGCCCAACTTTCACTCTGATCCAAAACTTTGGTGGGCCATGGAAAAATGAAACAATTTCCTTTCGTGATTTGTCTCTCTTTTGCCATGGCCACCAAAGTTTTGGATAAGGGTCAAAGTCGGGCCCCAGAGGTTTCATGGGTGTAGACACCCCACTTAAAACAAGGACAAGCCAGTCTTTAAGTTTCGGCTTGACTTCAATAAATTCTCCTATTGACTTACAAATCATTAAAAATCTAAACAGGTTAAATTGGGAGCATACTCGACACGTCCAAGAGACAACTAATAGACCCGATCGGCTAGCACCAAATTCAGTAGGGATTTGGTTACGGCCGTATATCTGAATTCAAAACCTTAAAAACTCTCTGTACGTGGCAACCGATGTGCGAAAAATGATAAAATGAACTCTTTATACCCATGGATCGCTCTCTATACTACTTAGTATTCCTGAATAATATTGTTTTGAGGCACAAGAGGTCATTTCTTTAAGATTGAGGAAAGTACGGTCGTCCTTCTCCATGGGCGCCCACGACGCAGAGTGAGGAATTACGGCCGTTGGCAGTAGAATTCAGTTGACAACGCTTATATAAGGGATCCGAGGGATGAAGAAAAGAACAAAGACACATATACACATAGAGAAACGGGGGAAGTGAGCCATAGAAGGAGAAAACGAAAGAGAAATAAAGAGCAAGAAATAAAAAAATAGAGAGCAGAAAGAGAGAAAAATATAGAAAAGGTCTGAGTGTTGGAGTTCACCCGGGTTGCTGCTTGAGGTGTCTTAAAGATTTCCAATATCTTGACACATTGCCCAACATAGGAGAAAAAACGACCATTAAATAAGTCATTGATGCTAAGAGTTTATCTCTCTTATTAATTTGCATTCCACTCCACACATTTCAAGTTGTAACATCCCGGATTTTTGCCAACCTGGGATTAGACGTCCTTAGGCAATGGGTCGCTCCTAACACCTTATTAACTTGTCAGAACTCAATCCCAAGGTCTAAAATCGCTCCTTAACCCATTTCTTTCACAAATCCCACCCTTCACCACCTTGCTCTTTCAATCTTTCTAAGTACTTTCATCCTAGACACTAACTTAAACTAGCTAAGTAGTATAACTTGGATCACTTTATATACAAACAACAAAGGCCCAGGTACCACCTCAGACAGAAATCACCCAGGACTAAATCCTTTAGAAATTAGGCGAGAATTAGTTAGTGTTAAACTAGAGTACCTGTGAAATTAGCACCAACCACTTTAAATACGATATGCAAGACCCAAAACTTGTAAAATCATTGACGCTAGGTTACCCTAAAATCTAGGATCAATCTCATTACCCGACTACTCTCGGAAGCATCTCGAAACTCCGTATCGGATCTGGACCGCACGTCGGAAGTTCGATTAACACGAAGTTAAGGAATTAGGACCACCTTGCTGGGCTTGACAACCATCTCGGAAATCAAGTCCAGATAGTGTCCCAGCGCTATTCGCTTGAGCTCGGAGTGAAGAGTGTGAGAAATGTGAAATTAATTCAAAATAAAATATCTTGAATAGTAATCTGGCACCTCTCGCTTGTGGATCAGTTTTAAGCAACCAGATCGTCGGAATCAGACCAAATTACACCCTCGGATCAGGAGAAATTTCATACACATATACATGTACTCGGAATCTCCGATCGAGATCCGCTGACCGTTGAACTGAAACTGGTCCGCCACGCGTGATCTGAGAACCCTACTGGAACGAAAACTTAATACAACCTAGATCCATAGTTTGTGAGCTTAAGTCTGACCTTTGGCTCAAGGAGGCCCGCCAGAAGTCCTCCGTTGAGCTGAAACAGGTCCGCTTTGGTTATAACCTAAGTATACTTTGACCTGGAGTCTATATCGGTGAGTTTTTAGGCTATATAAGGACCTTAAACCCTCTCTCATTGCAGGCATATGAAATTGAGAGAAACCCTAGAGAGAGAAGAGAGAAAAGAGAGAAAGTGTGGGAGCAGTGGGAGAATCTCCCTGCCACTCTTCCCTGCCGCTATACGAGCTTCACCACTCCATTCTAATCACTTTTTCGGCGATTCCAGTTCCGTTTCTAGGTAAGAAACCCTAACCCTAATCTGTTTTGGGATTGTATAGGTTGTAGGTTATGAAATATCTAACCTATTTCGTTCTATAGGTTACCAAACTGCCGTATACGAAAGCTTAGCGAACCTATCGACTCCGTTACGATTCTACGACAAAAGGTGCGAACTTTAGGTGTATAGGTTATGGTTTTCAACGCTTTCAATGTCAGATAATGATAGATTCATGATCTGCATGCAATTGCACATGTACAAAGTGCTATCTGTTTTCCGTTTCGATTAAAGATGAAAAATATGGAATTTTACATACTCTAGGTATTTGTAGAAAGTACCGTATACGTACAAATTTTGGAAATTTGTTTGACATGATTAATTGTTGTACGAATATATTATATGTGGATAAATTACTTGTTTGGCGAAAGGACTCGCCCTATACATGTTTTGCTTATATACACTATGTGTGTTGAAATTGTGTATTCTAGAAAGTACCGTATACGTATAAATTTTGGAGATGTATTTGCCATGATTATTTGCTGTATGAATATATTATATATGGATAAAATACTTGCTTGGCGAAAGGATAGCCCTAATACATGTTTTGCTAACATACACCATGTATGTTGTAATAGTGTATTCTAAGTGTTTGTGAAAATGACTGAATGAGTATAGAATTCTCATTCGTGTTCGCCATGACTAATTGTCATGGATATATGATTATTGTATTGGCGATCCCCCTTTGACGAAAGGATTTGCCCTGAATCACGCCACGGCCACTATACGCTATATATGTTGAAATGTGAAGCCCAAGTGTTTGTGAAAATGTTCCAATGAATATGGAACTTGGATTCCTACTCTCCATGACTATCCGTCGTGGGTGTACGCGTGTTATGATTGGGGTAACTCCCTAGTGAAAGGATTTGGCCTAATGCCTATGTGATCAACATATGTCAAGTATGTTGATGTATGTATTCTAAAGTGTTTGTTGAAATGTATGAATGAGTAGTAGTTAGTACATTGTAATGTATAAGGGTGTTGAGATATGATTCTCAACTCCTTTAACTATGTGTATGATTTCCTTGGATAGCTGTGTGATTAGGAATTGAATATGTACAAACTCATGCTTGTGTTGTGCTTCATAACATGCCCAATTGATTATATGATTTTATCTATGTGATGCATATGTTTAAATTCATGTTACGTTGTATGATCAGTCATGGGTGCTGGGGGAGTGGAGCAACGAGTGCGTGCAACAGCCCTGGCAGCCCTAAACAGTTAATACCAGACTTTGATTGTATGATTTAAATCTGGATCCATTACTGCTTTATCTATCTGCAATTGATTGTGTTTGGGGCTATGATTATAGTCCAGACAATCGGTACTAGAATTGAATTCGTGGTTGTGATTCATTTGCCACGTGAGATGTGTTTGACGAACCCGAGTCGTACTTCGGTTGGCGATAGTGGTTGGCCACACAATGTGCTTATGCGCTTCATATCGTTCAACTTGTTGTGCGCTCGAGTTAGCCGAGTCCGTCAAGTAACCCGATCTGTCTTATGTATGTTCATCATGTTTGGACGCCTCTGCTTGAACCTTGGGTACCAAACTTACCAGTGAAATCCCTTTTAACCATGGTACCTCGATCCGCTAAGACTCATGAGCCGGGCATGGTGGTATGGGACACCCTGTTCGAGCTGTCGGCCTACGCTGGGGCCACGTGCCTCCCCGTAATGACCAGTGAGCAACCAGACTCGTGAGCCGATTATGGTGGTATGGGACACTATATTCGTGTTGTCGGCCTACATTGATAAGGTGATGGGGGAGTGGTGCAACGATTACGAGCAACAGCCCTGACTTTGATTGTATGATTTGAATCTGGATCCATTACTGCTTTATCTATCTGCAATTGATTGTGTTTGGGGCTATGATTATAGTCCAGACAATCGGTACCAGAATTGAATTCGTGGCTGTGATTCATTTGCCACGTGAGATGTGTTCGACGAACCCAAGTCGTACTTCGGTTGGCGATAGTGGTTCGCCACACGAAGTGCTTATGCGCTTCATATCGTTCAACTTGTTGTGCGCTCGAGTTAGCCGAGCCCGTCAAGTAACCCGATCTGTCTTATGTATGTTCATCATGTTTGGACGCCTCTGCTTGAACCTACGTTATCAAACTTACCAGTGAAATCCTTTTTAACCATGGTACCTCGATCCGCTAAGACTCATGAGCCGGGCATGGTGGTATGGGACACCGTGGTCGAGCTGTCGGCCTACGCTGGGGCCACATGCCTCCCCGTAGTGACCAGTGAGCAACCAGACTCGTGAGCCGATTATGGTGGTATGGGACACTATATTCGTGTTGTCGGCCTACACTGATAAGGTGATGGGGCAGTGGTGCAACGATTACGAGCAACAACCCTGACTGCCCTTTGTAGTGACCTCGAGCATACTCTGAAATTGCGGTGAGCCTTAGAGTTTTACCGCGGTGTATAGAGTATGAACTATGCCTGTTTCTGTATAGTGATGAATCGTTAAAGAGGTGATGGGGGAGTGGTCTAACCTTTGTGCGTAACAGCCCTGGCAGCCTTTGCAGTGACGTAGAAAACACACCATCGTCTGAGATTAACTAGGACTGACGACCCTAGAATGGATCATGTTTGAGAATGATACAAGGGAGGCACCTTAGTTTCCCAATCCTACTGTTTGAAATAGACTAATAAATACTCGGTAATCATGCTCATCATGCATTGCATGTGCCTGGAAGATGTGGAGCACTGAGGGATGAAAGCATGCCACGAACGTGAGATGGTGTCGCACGAGGGAGGGTGTGGTGAGGGCATACATCATGACTGCATTCATACTTGCATTAATAAGAGTAGTTAGGAGTGTTTGATTTTACTGCTTTATCATTACTGCTTGACTGAATTGATAACATGTTAACCTATGCTTTACTGTTCCACTGAGTTGATCACTCACTCCCATGTTACGGAACGGTGTTGTACACACCAACCAGATTTGTTGAGTTTTAGGTGATGGCGATGCTTATGAAGCAGAGCCGGACTATTGTGATGTGGAGGAGTTCTCCTACTTGTAGTTCTCTGTCAGGTTTATGAAGACCTGGTATTGTATTGATGGGGCTATGGTACTTGGGATAGAAGCCATTACACTTACACATTTGGTATATTTTGGAACTATACTTGTAATTAATTAACCTGGTAATGTTATCACACTCTGCTGATACACCACAGTTTTTATATATTTTATATATCTATCACAGTCTTTCGCTTGCAATTTAACTGTCTCTGGAGTATGATATGCTGTTTTGGGTTAATCTCACTCATGTTCACTACATTAATGCAGACAACATTTAATCATCATTATCTATGTTGCATAAGTGATGTTCTGGAACTCGAGAGTTGAGTTACTCCTCGACCCCAAATTTCAGGATGTTACAGTTGGTATCAGAGCATGATTTGGATTAAACCGGACCTGGGTTATGGTCACACGACGCACTCTGACGTACTCTGACTTAGGAGGGAGCGACGGAACGTAGAAACGACTTAGGATTTTCCAAATTCGCCGAACGGCGAAACCAAATGAAATCGACCCCTGAGATTGGGCCCGTACACACCCATGATCAAGCGAAACCATCCCGAATCACTTCTAGGCCGTCAGTTGACGGGTTTGAGTCATTCCCTAGAGACGAATGTCCTTAGGTTGTGGGTCAACCACAACACCTTACACTTCATCTCAAAACCCAAAACGTCTTTTATCCAATTCCTTCAAATTCTTTCCTTTCACCACCTCATTCTTTAACTTTTTCTAAGTCCTTTCATACTAGACATAAATCCTAACGTATAAATGATGAAGAATAATACTTAATCAAAAATTTACTATAAATAGTAAATATATGTAGAAATTGGACTTTTGACCATTCAAAATTTTGAATCTGACCAAATAAATGGGTTAGTCGAATAGATTAGCTCCTCTTACCCTAAAATCATATGCTACACGTCACATAAAATCTTTTTGATTTGCATTTTGGCCTCGATACAGCTCAAAATGGAGTCGGGGGCCAAACGGAGCACTTCCGGAGGGAACGGGGTGGGCCCCATACTTTTTTGGAGCCTAGGGGGCATGGTGGACTCGCCCATGGGGGCCCCCCTCCCCATTTGGACCGTTGGTCGGCGAGGCCTCGCCTGGTTTCGGGCTCGGGCAGGCTGCCGGTCGGGCCGATTGGGTTTGGGGGTATTAGAAACCCCCTGGTATGCCTCCCGTCCATTTGCACCCTCTCAAAAGCATACTTCTTTCACAAATCACCCCCCAAGCTCTCTTTTCTCTTCCAAGTTGCTGTTTTCTCGTTCAAATCTCCCTTCCATCCACCCATTTCGTCATTCCCTGGCCAAACACGCACACCATCACCGTTTTCTCCCATAGCCAACGTCCAACCTCTCCGTTCTCTCTCATTTGGGCTCTTACATGCCCCATTTGTGACTCAAAATCGTGTAGCCTTCTAACCTATCCCATTTCTCCCTTTTACCTTCTTCATTCCCTATCACTTGGACCTCTACAACCCCTGTTGAGGCTCCAATCCGTGGAGACCCAAAGATCCCAGCCCTTTCCTCCCTTTCCTTTTTTTTTTTTTCATGGCTTTATTCGAGGACGTTAGGGCCCGTTCGGCCAAATTGCATTAAGTGAGTTTAAGATGGTTAGAATTGTAAAGGTACAATAAATGCATGTGTAAAGTATTGTCCTTGGATTGGGTGTATCCCATATTTTCCAATGCCATGTTTGGAATGTATGCAATGAAAAGTATATCCCCGGTTTTCCTGTCAAATTTCACTTAGCAATTCCTCATCATAGGATATGGAAATCCCATCTCACCCTTTCCGACACAAGTCTCATTTTCCAAAGCTTATACCATTAATTTTAATCCCCTCCCACCCTCCTACCAAACATGCCATTCCCAATCCCCAAGTGAGATTAGCAATGCAAGCCCATTTAATATAACTTAAGACCACTGGCCAAATAGTGTTGAAGTGATAAAGTCCCTTGATATACATTAACCCACCACACTCTGATAGCTTAAACTTTTAGAGTAAATGGTTGTTTGACAAATAGACCCTTGGAGTTTTGGACCTAGAGCGGTGCTTTGACAGACCTGACAGTATAGGAAATCTGACAAATTAAGAACGTGAACTCTAGAACCCCCTTAGTTGGTTTGAGCATATGTGAAGTGCTCGAGCGTAGCTACATCCATGTTCGGGCAACTCAATTCCAAACAAACAAACAAACAATTTCCTTTATTAAAAATGGTGTAAAATCATCTAGTGTATAAGCATAGACTTTGGATTACAACTAGGGGATTACGCTACTCATACGTTGCGACTAGGCACTAAATAATGTAAAAGATTCATTATGCTAAGATAATTGAAAAAAATAAATTTCGTTTGTTGGCTTGATTAGGTTGGAGCGAGACCCCGTCCCTTGTTGAATCCCCTCGGTACTCATAGACTTCTTTAATGACTCTTAGGAAGGTTGTTTTGATTAGAAACTAATCACGCGGAGGGAAAACTTATATATCCCTTGGATTTAATGTTAGGTCAAATTAATACACCCCTTAGAATCGCCTTCTCAAGTCGGGAACACGAAGTAGAGAAACTACATATAAGCGAGGTATTCGCGGTTTGAATCGAATTCTCAATCTTGGTAGTGACCAATGAACTCTATGCTCTGATCAAGTAGAAGGTCGGGATCAACTAAGATTAAGAACTGATACGACAATTTTCTGTCCTAGCTAGGCAGAAGGTCCATGTATCCAGCTCAAACCCACTACACAACTTTCTTCCGTGTTAGCCGAACCACTTACAACCAAAAGTTTATAACTTCATCCTTGAGAAGTGTAAGAATATATAGCCAATAGAGATTTTTCCCTTAAGGCTTAAGGAATTTTCCAAGTGAGCAACAGACAGATAGGAATTAGGTCCCAAATCAGATGCCATGTTGGCATACATATTGTGCATATGAACGTAGAAAGATAGTCTGTCTGTTAGGCTTGACATGAGTAAATAAGGTAGGTTGGGACCGTGATGATAGTCCTCCTTTGGTAGACTTAGACGTCTGCCCTCAAACTCACACTTGCCCCTGAAATCAACCACATTACCCATCATTTTTAGATCCTTTCGATAACCATAGGTACCAATGCCATAATACACATCATCGATGAAAAGAAGACCAATGTAGTGGGAGACCGCATCCCATTTCATGTCAAGGGTAGGTCTTAAATTACACATTGTTCCGATATACGGAGCAGGACATAAATCTTGAGCCTTGAGGCTGAAAATAAATTTTTAAGGGGGGTAGAACATGACGAGCCCACTCTAGTTAGATTGGCTAATACACCTCTTTGATCTGGGTAGCGCAGCAGAAGCGTGGTGGACCCTACCCCACTGGACCAGGATCGAAACTGTGCTTGTTGAATACGAACATTATAGAAGTCCTAGCAAGTTCTACTATGAGAAACCGTTTTAGGATGATCTAGTAAAATTTGATTCACCATTTCCTTGGACATAGATAATATCGAGGACTCTCTTAGACTAAGACCTAAAGGAAGAATAGACAATATGAGCCTTTCAATGATGGACATTCCCTACTTTTATAGAGTGATCGGTCTACGGAGTTACTGAAATATACAACTGCGAAGCATTCGCGGCTTGACCCAATTCTCAATCCTGGGCGACGGTCAACGGACTCACTGCTTAGCCGATCAGAAGACCAGGATCCATCAGGATTAGGAAGGGATACGATGAGCCTTCAACCCTGGCAAGGTAGATGATCAATGTATCGGGATCAAGCCCACTACAATCGTCTCTCCGTGCTAGTCAAACAATGAAAACAACTATCTTACTCTAAATAAGTGAGAATTATCGTCAAGACTCCAAATAGGTAAAGAAATAAATTGTAGCAAACCATCAGGGTATGAGAAATGGATAAAGAAATAAGTTTTAAGGGGGGTAGACTAAAATGAACCAGGCTAGTATATACCCTACGTAATAAAACTTAGGCAAAAATAAATAAATAAATAAAATAATAATAATAATTAAATCTTTCCTTATTACCCTTAGCCAATTTCGGGGACGAAATTTTGTTTTAAGGGGGGTAGATTGTAACATCCCGGATTTTTGCCAACCTGGGATTAGACGTCCTTAGGCAATGGGTCGCTCCTAACACCTTATTAACTTGTCAGAACTCAATCCCAAGGTCTAAAATCGCTCCTTAACCCATTTCCTTCACAAATCCCACCCTTCACCACCTTGCTCTTTCAATCTTTCTAAGTACTTTCATCCTAGACACTAACTTAAACTAGCTAAGTAGTATAACTTGGATCACTTTATATACAAACTACAAAGGCCCAGGTACCACCTCAGACAGAAATCACCCAGGACTAAATCCTTTAGAAATTAGGCGAGAATTAGTTAGTGTTAAACTAGAGTACCTGTGAAATTAGCACCAACCACTTTAAATACGATCTGCAAGACCCAAAACTTGTAAAATCATTGACGCTAGGTTACCCTAAAATCTAGGATCAATCTCATTACCCGGCTACTCTCGGGAGCATCTCGAAACTCCGTATCGGATCTGGACCGCACGTCGGAAGTTCGATTAATACGAAGTTAAGGAATTAGGACCGCCTTGCTGGGCTTGACAACCATCTCGGAAATCAAATCCAGATAGTGTCCCAGCACTATTCGCTTGAGCTCGGAGTGAAGAGTGTGAGAAATGTGAAATTAATTTAAAATAAAATATCTTGAATAGTAATCTGGCACCTCTCGCTTGCGAATCAGTTTTAAGCAACCAGACCGTCAGAATCAGACCAAATTACACCCTCGGATCAGGAGAAATTTCATACACATATCCATGTACTCGGAATCTCTGATCGAGATCCGCTGACCGTTAAATTGAAACTGGTCCGCCACGCGTGATCTGAGAACCCTACTGGAACGAAAACTTAATACAACCTAGATCCATAGTTTGTGAGCTTAAGTCCGACCTTTGGCTCAAGGAGGCCCGCTAGAAGTCCTTCGTTGAGCTGGAACAGGTCCGCTTTGGTTATAACCTAAGTATACTTTGACCTGGAGTCTATTTCGGTGAGTTTTTAGGCTATATAAGGACCTTAAAGCCTCTCTCATTGCAGCCATATGAAATTGAGAGAAACCTTAGAGAGAGAAGAGATAAAAGAGAGAGAAAGTGTGGGAGCAGTGGGAGAATCTCCCTGCCACTCTTCCCTGCCACTATACGAGCTTCACCACTCCATTCTAATCACTTTTTCGGTGATTACAGTTCCGTTTCTAGGTAAGAAACCCTAACCCTAATCTGTTTTGGGATTGTATAGGTTGTAGGTTATGAAATAACTAACCTATTTCGTTCTATAGGTTACCAAACTGTCGTATACGAAAGCTTAGCGAACCTATCGACTCCGTTACGATTCTACGACAAAAGGTGTGGACTTTAGGTGTATAGGTTATGGTTTTCAATGCTTTCTATGTCAGATAATGATAGATTCATGATCTGCATGCAATTGCACATGTACAAAGTGCTATCTGTTTTCCGTTTCGATTAAAGATGAAAAATATGAAATTCTACATACTCTAGGTATTTGTAGAAAGTACCGTATACGTATAAATTTTGGAAATGTGTTTGACATGATTAATTGTTGTACGAATATATTATATGTGGATAAATTACTTGTTTGGCAAAAGGACTCGCCCAATACATGTTTTGCTTATATACACTATGTATGTTGAAATTGTGTATTCTAGAAAGTACCGTATACGTATAAATTTTGGAGATGTATTTGCCATGATTATTTGCTGTATGAATATATTATACATGGATAAAAGACTTGCTTGGCGAAAGGATAGCCCTAATACATGTTTTGTTAAAATACACCATGTATGTTGTAATAGTGTATTCTAAGTGTTTGTGAAAATGACTGAATGAGTATAGAATTTTCATTCGTGTTCGCCATGACTAATTGTCATGGATATATGATTGTTGTATTGGCGATCCCCCTTTGACGAAAGGATTTGCCCTGAATCACGCCACGGCCACTATACGCTATATATGTTGAAATGTGTAGCCCAAGTGTTTGTGAAAATGTTCAAATGAATATGGAACTTGGATTCCTACTCTCCATGACTATCCGTCGTGGGTGTACGCGTGTTATGATTGGGGCAACTCCCTAGTGAAAGGATTTGGCCTAATGCCTATGTGATCAACATATGTCAAGTATGTTGATGTATGTATTCTAAAGTGTTTGTTGAAATGTATGAATGAGTAGTAGTTAGTAAATTGTAATGTATAAGGGTGTTGAGATATGATTCTCAACTCCTTTAACTATGTGTATGATTTCCTTGGATAACTGTGTGATTAGGAATTGAATATGTACAAACTCATGCATGTGTTGTGCTTCATAACATGCTCAATTGATTGTATGATTTTATCTATGTGATGCATATGTTTAAATTCATGTTACGTTGTATGATCAGTCATGGGTGATGGGGGAGTGGAGCAATGAGTGCGTGCAATAGCCCTGACTGCCCTAAACGGATAATAACAGACTTTGATTGTATGATTTGAATATGGATCCATTACTGCTTTATCTATCTGCAATTGATTGTGTTTGGGGCTATGATTATAGTCCAGACAATCGGTACCAGAATTGAATTCGTGGCTGTGATTCATTTGCCACGTGAGATGTGTTCGACGAACCCAAGTCGTACTTCGGTTGACGATAGTGGTTGGCCACACGAAGTGCTTATGCGCTTCATATCGTTCAACTTGTTGTGCGCTCGAGTTAGCCGAGCCCGTTAAGTAACCCGATCTGTCTTATGTATGTTCATCATGTTTGGACGCCTCTGCTTGAACCTAGGTTACCAAACTTACCAGTGAAATCCCTTTTAACCATGGTACCTCGATCCGCTAAGACTCATGAGCCGGGCATGGTGGTATGGGACACCGTGGTCGAGCTGTCGGCCTACGCTGGGGCCACATGCCTCCCCGTAGTGACCAGTGAGCAACCAGACTCGTGAGCCGATTATGGTGGTATGGGGCACTATATTCGTGTTGTCGGCCTACATTGATAAGGTGATGGGGGAGTGGTGCAACGATTACGAGCAACAGCCCTGACTGCCCTTTGTAGTGACCTCGAGCATACTCTGAAATTGCGGTGAGCCTTAGAGTTTTACCGTGGTGTATAGAGTATGAACTATGCCTGTTTCTGTATAGTGATGAATCGTTAAAGAGGTGATGGGGGAGTGGTCTAACCTTTGTGCGTAACAGCCCTGGCAGCCTTTGCAGTGACGTAGAAAACACACCATCGTCTGAGATTAACTAGGACTGACGACCCTAGAATGGATCATGTTTGGGAATGATACAAGGGAGGTACTTTAGTTTCCCAATCCTGCTGTTTGAAATGGACTAATAAATACTCGGTAATCATGCTCATCATGCATTGCATGTGTCTGGAAGATGTGGAGCACTGAGGGATGAAAGCATGCCGCGAACGTGAGATGGTGTCGCACGAGGGAGAGTGTGGTGAGGGCATACATCATGACTGCATTCATACTTGCATTAATAAGAGTAGTTAGGAGTGTTTGATTTTACTGCTTTATCATTTCTGCTTGACTGAATTGATAACATGTTAACCTATGCTTTACTGTTCCACTGAGTTGATCACTCACTCCCACGTTACGGGACGGTGTTGTACACACCAACCAGATTTGTTGAGTTTCAGGTGATGACGATGCTTATGAAGCAGAGCCGAACTATTGTGATGTGGAGGAGTTCTCCTGCATGTAGTTCTCTGTCAGGTTTATGAAGACCTGGTATTGTATTGACAGGGCTATGGTACTTGGGATAGAAGCCATTACACTTACACATTTGGTATATTTTGGAACTATACTTGTAATTAATTAACCTGGTAATGTTATCACACTCTGGAGACTCACCACAGTTTTTATATATTTTATATATCTATCACAGTCTTCCGCTTGCAATTTAACTGTCTCTGGAGTATGATATGCTGTTTTGGCTTAATCTCACTCATGTTCACTACATTAATGCAGACAACATTTAATCATCATTATCTATGTTGCATAAGTGATGTTCTGGAACTCGAGAGTTGAGTTACTACTCGACCCCCGATTTTCGGGATGTTACACAAGTGCATCAACTATATCCACATTTTCTTATATTTCATTTTTCATTATCCTCCATCTTTCATTTTCTCTTTCTTTATTTGCCTGCCTAGGATTTTAAATCTTACAAAGTAAGGCTATTTATCATTTTATTTTATTCACTGCATTTTTACTTTATTTGCCGACCCGGGGCCACTTAGCTCTGCTATGTAAGGCCAGATAGTTTTTTTTTCTTATTTTCGACTACTCGCCCCTCATGGGTTATGTGAAGTACGGTCAAATGTAAAAATGTCAAAATCCTGTTAAATTCCTAAAAATTGCAAAATCTTATGAAGTAGAGACTAGACAATGTGTGGGCGAAAAATGGTGCTTAATCCATTCTTTTTTTATCACTGAGGACCTTACTCAGAATCTATGGTCACAGACCAACTGCGGGAGTCACTTGAGTTAAGGCATCGTGAGATTACCCAACCCCCAAGCGATTCTATGGTTCTTAAAGGACTATAGAATTTAATCTTCATTTGGCTAGTGGCGACTCCGAATCAAATGCATATTTACACTCGAGTCAATAACACACTTTGGCTGCACTAACAAATCAATACCAAAGCCAAGGAAGTGAGGGCACCACTACGCTCACGCGCGTTGGGGGAGGCATTCACAAAATGGCAACTCCGTTGGGGAGTGCTAGTTACTAGCCTAGGCCCGACTTGAAACACATGACTTTTTCAATTTTTAGGGATTATATAAATTCGACTCATTTACTTTCTTGCACTCTAGTGAATACTGGTTTTATTTACTTTCCGTATCATGCTTTCTAACATTCCAGTAAATACTGGTCTCCCACTAACACAATAACTTGCTAACAGTCCTGTCTACACTGGTCCATTTTACTTTCTTGCTCACATCTTGCATTCCAGTGAAAAATGGTCTCTTTTAATTTCTTGCGAGCATCCTGCATCCCACTTTATACTTGTCTGCTTTACTTTCCTGCATGAATTTGACATTCCAGTGCAAACTGGTCATTTACTTTCTTGCAAGCATCCTGCATTCCAATATATACTGGTTCACTTTATTTTTCTTTTTGCATCTTGTATTCCAGTGTAAACTGGTCCCTTTACTTTCTCGCGAGTAGCCAGTATTCTAGTTGTCACTAGTCCATTTATGTTCCTGCAATCTAGTTCACACTTGTTTATTTACCTTTCTGTTAATCTAGTGTGTTGTAACGCCCTGAAAATCGGGGGTCGAGCATAAACTCAACTCCCGAGTTCCAACGCATCACTTATGCAATATAATGAATGATTATTGAATGTTGTTTGTATTAGTGCGTTGAACATGAGTGAGATTAAGCCAAAACAACATATCATACTCCAGAGACAGTTAAATTGCAAGCGGAAAACTATGATAAATATATAAACTATATAAACTGTGGTGAGTCTCCAGAGTGTGATAATGTTACCAGGTTAACTATTTACAAGTAGAATTCCAAAATATACCAAATTGAGGAAGTGTAATGTTTTCTATCCCAAATACCATAGCCCTGTCAATGCAATTCCAGGTCTTCATAGACCCGTCAGAGAGTTACATGTAGGAGAACTCCTCCTCAACATCATAGTAGTAGTCCGGCTCTGCTTCATAAGCATCGCCATCACCTGTAGCTAAGACAATTTGGTTGGTGTTGCAAGCACCATCCCGTAACGTGGGAGTGAGTGATCAACTCAGTAGAACAATAAAGCATAGGTTAACATGTTATCCATTCAGTCAAACAGTAATGATAAAGTAGTACAATCAACAATCCTAAGTACTCTTGTTAATGCAAGTATGAAATGCTGCCAAAATGCATGCCCTCACCAACATACTTCCTCATGCGACACCATCTTACGTCCGCGGCATGCGTTCATCCCTCAGTGCTCTACATCTTCTAGGCACATGCAGTGCGATGATGAGCATGATTACCGAGTTGTTATTAGTCCTTTTCATATAACAGTATTGGAAAACTAAGGTACCTCCCTTTTATCATTCCCAAACAATGATCCATTCTAGGGTCGTCAGTCCTAGATACTCTCATACGATGATGCGGTTCTAGGTCGCTGTAAAGAGCTGCCAGGTCTGTTACACGCACTCGTTGCACCGTTCCCCCATCACCTTATCAATACAGGCCTAGTTTATACTCTGTTACTACGGGAAGACTCATCACCTCTCTGCAGATTCAGAGTATGCTCGAGGTCACTACACCGGGTATGGTCAGGGCTGCCAGGGCTGTTACACGCACTCGTTGCACCGCACCCCCATCACCCATCAAAGTAGTGTAGGCCAACAGCTCGAATACAGTGTCCCATACCACCGTATTTGGCTCACGAGTCTGGTTGCTCAATGGTCACTACGGGGAGGCTCGTGGCCCCAGCGTAGGCCGACAGCTTGACCACGGTGTCCCATACCACCATGCCCGGCTCATGAGTCTTAACGGATCGAGGTACCAAGGTTAACGGGGTTGCACTGGTAAGTTTGGTACCTTAGAGTCAAGCAGTGGCGTCCAAACATGGTGAACATACATTAGACAGATCGGGTTACTTGACGAGCTCGGCTAGCTCGAGCGCACGACAAGTTGGACGACATGAAGTGCATAAGCCCTTCGCGTGGCCAACCACTATCGCCAACCGAAGTACGACTCGGGTTCGTCGAACACATCTCACGTGGCGAATGAATCTCAGCCACGAATTCAATCCCGTTACCGATTGCTTGGACTATACAGTAGCCCCAATCACATTCAATTACGAAACAGTTAAAGCAATAATGGATCAAGATTTCAAATCATACAATCGAATATCCAATATTGTCCGCTTAGGGCTGTCAGGGCTGTTGCACGAAATCGTTACACCACTCCCCCATCACCCTTCACGGATTTATGGAATACAACTTAAACATGTGAAGTAGTCAGGACAGAATTAAATACATAAGTAATTCAAACATATTAACAAGCATGTTATAAAACACCATGCAAACAGGAAATCCAAACACATACATGTCATGAACTAGTAAGTGATTAAACTAACAACTTACATGAAGGAAATCATACACACCACTAAGGTAGTTGAGAATCCTATCTCAACCCTACACAAGGCACTACTAGCTTAAGTACATACCTATACAATCATTTTCACAAACACTTAGACTACACATTCCAACATACCGATAATATACTAGTTAAAACACAAGTAGTGGCGAATCCTTCACAAAGGATTGCCACATGAACCACGATCATGTATTCACGACCAACAGTCATGGCAAGCATAAATCATAGTTCCATATTCATTCAAGCATTTCTACAAACACTTAGGCTTCAACTAGCACATACATGACGCAAGTTAATATAACAGGTGTTAGGCTAATCCGTTCACCCAGAAGTTGATACACATGTATCTAGCATACATAGACAACAATTAATCATGGCAAACACAAATCCGTATTTCATACGTATACAGTATTTTCTACAAATACGAAGAATATAGTATATTCAACATAGTTAACGTATAATCGAAAAATGAAACAGACAGTACTTTGTACATGTGCAATTGCATGCAGATCATGAATCTATCATTATCTGACATTGAAAGCGTTGAAAACCATAACCTATACATCTAAAGTCCGCACCTTATGCCGTAGAAGCGAAATGAATTTGGTAGGAATGCTACGACTCCTTCCATGACAGTATATCGATCTAAAGCACAAGTAGTGTTAGCTATTTCGCTAATTTAATCAATGGAAACCCTAAATCAGATTAGGGATAGGGTTTTCTTACCTAGAATGAAGTCAGAATCGCCGGGAAAGTGATTAAAATGGTGTGGTTAAGCTCGTATAGCAAGAGGATCGAGTGGCAGGACCTTTCTCTCACAACTCTCACACTTTCTCTCTCTTTTCTCTCTTCTCTCTCCTAGGTTTTCTCAAATTCGTATGGAATGAGAGAGTGAGGGTTTAAGGTCCTTATATAGGTCCAAAACTCTTCAAAATAGACTCAGGGTCAAGGTATACTTGGGTTATGTCCAAGGCGGATCTGTTCCATCTCAACGGAGCACTTCTGGAAGCCCCCTGTAACGCCCTGAAAATCGGGGGTCGAGCATAAACTCAACTCCCGAGTTCCAGAACATCACTTATGCAACAAAATGAATGATGATTGAATGTTGACTGTATTCGTGCATTGAACATGAGTGAGATTAAGCCAAAACAACATATCATACTCCAGAGACAGTTAATTTGCAAGCGGAAGACTGTGATAGATAGATAAATATATAACTTATGATGAGTCTCCAGAGTGTGATAACATTACCAGGTTAAATAAATACAAGTGCAGTTCTAAAATGTACCAAATGTGAGGAAGTGTAATGCCTCCTATCCCATGTACCATAGCCCCCGTCAATACAATCAGGTCTTCATTGACCTGCCAGAGAGATACAGATAGGAGAACTCCTCCTATCATCACAGAAGTAGTCCGGCTCTGCTTCACAAGCATCGCCATCACCTGAAATTCAACAAATCTGGTGGTGTGTTCGGACACCGTCCCGTAACGTGGGAGTGAGTGATCAACTCAGTGGAACATAAGGCATAGGTTAACATGTTATCAATTCAATCAAGCAGTAATGATAAAGCATTACAAATCAAACAATTCTAACTACTCTTATTAAATGCAAGAATGAAATGACATGATGCTGTATGCCCTTGCCAAACCACCCTCAAGCGACATCATCTTACGTTCGCGAATGCTTACTCCCTCAGTGCGCCACATCTACAAAGCACATGCGGTGCGATGATGCTCATGATTACCAAGTTTTTATTAGTCCATTTCAAACAGCAGTATTGGGAAACTAAGGTACCTCCCTTGTATCATTCCCAAACATGATCCATTCTAGGGTCGTCAATCCTAGTTATTCTCATACGATGTTATGGTTTGAGAAGCGTAGTGAAGGCATCGCAAAGGGCTCATCACCCGTTAGCGCGGATACAGATCCACCGTCACCGCCGGCTCAATTGCTGGCCGTCAGCTCGAGTACAGGTCTCACCGTACTCGGCTCAATCACTAGCCGTCAGCTCAAGTACAGGTCTCACCGTACTCGGCTCAACTCACACTCTAGTTGCTGTGAAAGACTCGTGGCCAATCACAGACCCTTGGAGTGTACTCGATGATACCACGGAGGACTCGTCGCCCGTCAGCACGAGCACGGATCTCACCGTACTCGGCTCTCGCCGAAGTATCGACAGCTCGAATACAGTGTCCCATACCACCATATTCGGCTCACGAGTTGATTGCGCAATGGTCACTACGGGGAGGCACATGGCCCCAGCGTAGGCCGACAGCTCGACCACGGTGTCCCATACCACCATGCCCGGCTCATGCGACTTAGCGGATCTAGGTCTACCATGGTTAAACGGGGATCGCCACTGGTAAGTTTGGTACCCTAGGTTCAAGCAGTAGCGACCAAACAGGGTGAACATGCATAAGGCAGATCGGGTTACTTGATGAGCTCGACTAGCACGATCGCCCGTTGAGCTGCACGACATGAAGTGCATAAACAACTTCGTGTGCCTAGCCACTGCCGACAGGCAACGCACGACTCGAGTTCGTCGAACACATCCCACGTGGCAATGAATCTCAGCCACGAGTTCAATCTCGTTACCGATTGCCTGGACTATAATCATAGCCCCAAACACAATCAATTACAGAGATATAAAGCAGTAATAGATCAGGATTCAAATCATACAATCAGTCTGGTATTATCCGTTTAGGGCTGCCAGGGCTGTTGCACGCACTCGTTGCTCCACTCCCCCATCACCCATGACGGATCATACAACATAAATATAAATTTAAACATATGCATTACATAGTTAAAATCATAAAACAGTTGAGCATGTTATGAATCACAACACAAGCATGAGTTTGTACATGTTCAAATCCTAATCACACACAACTATCAAAGGAGATCA
The DNA here is from genome assembly GCA_021015155.1 of Magnolia officinalis. NCBI lineage: Eukaryota > Viridiplantae > Streptophyta > Magnoliopsida > Magnoliales > Magnoliaceae > Magnolia > Magnolia officinalis. The sequence continues at coordinate 53,783,719 of JAJHSJ010000001.1, forward strand.
TACACATAGTGAAAAGAGGTTGAGAATCATATCTCAACACCCTTATATTACAATTTGCTAACTACTACACATTCAGACATTTCAAGAAACACTTAAACAACCATACATCAACATACATGACATATGTCGATCACATAGGCATTAAGCCAAATCCTTCACTAGGGAGTTGCCCCAATCATAACACGCGTACACCCACGACGGATAGTCATGGCAAGCAGGAATTCAAGTTCCATATTCATTCAGCCATTTCCACAAACACTTGGGCCACACATTTTAGCATATATAGTGTATATTGGCCGTGGCGTGACTTAGGGCAAATCCTTTCGTCAAAGGGGTATCGCCAATACATCAATCATGAATCCATGACAATTAGTCATGGCGAGCACGAATGAGAATTCCATACTCATTCAGCCATTTCCACAAACACTTAGATACACTATTACAACATACATGGTGTATGTTAGTAAAACATGTATTAGGGTTATCCTTTAGCCAAGCTAGTATTTTATCCATGTATAATATTATAACTACAGCAAATAATCATAAAACATACATCTCCAAAATTTATACGTATACAGTATTTCTAGAATACACAATTTCAACATACGTAGCATTTACAAGTGAACACGTATTACGGCGATTCCTTTCGCCAAACTAGTATTTTATCCATATATAGTATAATCATACATTAAATAAACATGTCAAACACTTCTCCAAAAAAATACGTATACGGTATTTCTACGTATACCTAGAGTATGTGAAATTCCATATTCTACAACGTTAATCGAAACAGGAAACGGAAAGCACTTTGTACATGTGCAATTGCATGCAGATCATGAATCTATCATTATCTGACATTGAAAGCGTTGAAAACCCTAACCTATACACCTAAAGTCCGCACCTTTTGTCGTAGAATCGTAACGGAGTTGATAGGTTCGTTAAGCTTCCGTATACGGGAGTTTGGCAACCTAGAGAACGAAATAGGTTAGCTATTTCACAACCTACAACAGTCTAAACCCCAAAAACAAACAGATTAGGGTTAGGGTTTCTTACCTAGAAACGACGCCAGAAACGCCGGAAAAATGTCTGGAAAGGGGCGGTGAAGCCCGTGTGGTGGCAGGGAACGACGGCAGGGAGATTCTCCGACTTCTCCCTCACTTTCTCTCTCCTTTCCCTCTCTCAAAACCAAATTCGTATGGCTGCCATGAGAGAGGGTTTAAGGTCCTTATATAGCCTCAAAACTCACCGAAATAGACTCCTGTTCAAAGGTTACTGCTAATATAGGTATTTCGTTACTTTTCCAGCTCAAAAGAGAGGTTCTGGTGGCCCTCCTTGAGCCAAACGTCAGACTTAAGCTCACCACACACATGGATCTATGAGGGATTACGTTTTCGACTCCATCGGATTCCCAGATCGCACGTGGCGGACCACTTTCAGTTCAACGGTCAGTGGGCCACGATCCGAAATTCCAAGTACATGTAATGTTCCTGAAATTTTTCTTAATCCGAGGTGTAATTTGGTCTGATTCTGACGGTCTGGTTGCTTAATACTGATGCGCAAGTGAAAGGTGCCAGATCACTATTCCAGATATTTATTTTGGAATGGGAATAGTGTTTTTCACACACCCTCGCTCCGGATCAAAACGAATGGCCGTGGGACATCGGCTGGATCTGATTTTTGAGATGATTGTCAAGCCCAGTGAGGCGGTCCTAGTTCCTTAGCTTCGTGTTAATCGGACTCCTGATGTGCGGTCTAGACTTAATACGAAGTTTCGTTTCATTCCCGAGAGCAGACGGGAAATGAGTTTGGTTCTAAACTTTAGGGAAACCTAGAGTCACTGATTTTGCAAGTTTTGGGTCTTGCAGATCGTATTTAAAGCGATCCCAACGGATTTCATGGCTAATCGAGTTTTGCACTTAGTTAACTTTGTTAAATTTCTAAAGGATTTAATCCTAATTGTTTTCTGGTTGAGATGGTACTTAGGCCTTTGCAGTTTGTATATAAAGTGATCCAAGTTTTACTACTTAGCTAGTTTAAGATAGTGTCTAGGGCGAAAGTGCTTTGAAAAATTGAAAGCACAAGGTAGTGAAGGGTGGGATTTGTGAAGGAAATGGGTTCAGAAGCGATTTTAGACTGTGGGGTTCAGTTCTGACGAAATAATAAGGTGTTAGGAGCAACTCATCGCCTAAGGATGTCTAATCCCAGGTTGGCAAAAATCCGGGATGTTACAATCTACCCCCCTTAAAACAAAATTTCGTCCCCGAAATTGGCTAAGGGTAATAAGGGAAAATTTCTATTATTTCATTTGCCTAATGACTTATTGATTTTAAGTTTCTACGCGTGGTAGGGTATATACCAGCTGGTTCATTTTAGTCTACCCCCCTTAAAACTTAATTGTTTATCCATTTCTCATACCCTGATGGTTTGCTACCATTTATTTCCTTACCTATTTGGGTCTCGACGACAATTCCCAACAATTTAGAGCAAGATAGCTGTTTTCATTGTTTGACCAACACGGAGAGACGGTAATAGTGGGCTCGATCCCGATACATCGATCATCTACCGGGCCAGGGTAGGAAGCTCATCGTATCACTTCCGAATCCTGGTGGATCCTGGTCGTCCGCTCGTCAGCAGAGAGTCCGTCAGTAGTCGCCCAGGATTGAGAATTGGGTCAAGCCGCGAATGTTTCGCAGTTGTATATTTCAGTAACTCCGTAGTCCGATCAATCTCTAAGAGTAGGGAATGCCCATCATTGAAAGCTCAAATTGTTTATTCTAAGGTTGCCCTTTAGGTCTTAGTCTAAGAGAGTCCTCGTTATCATCTATGTCCAAGGAAATGGTAAATCAAATCTTACTAGATCATCCTAAAACGGTTTCTCATAGTAGGGCAGGCTAGGGCTTCTATAATGTTCGTATTCAACGAGCACCGTTTCGATCCTGGGCCAGTGGGGTAGGGTCCACCGCGTTTCCGCTGCGCCACCCAGATCAAAGAGGTGTATTAGGTGACTTAACTAGATTGGGCTCATAATGTTCTAATGCTAACCCCCTTAAAAATTTATTTTCACCCTCAAGGCTCAAGAGCTATGCCCTGATCCGTATGTCGGCAAGGTGTAATTTATAACCTATCCTTGACATGAAATGGGAAATACATTGGTCTGCCTTCATCACATCGACGATGTGTACGATGGCATTGATACCTATGGGTATCGAGAGGATTCAACAAAGGAACGGGTCTCGTTCCAACCTATTCAAGCCAACTAACTACGTCATCACTCAATTATCTTAGTATTGTTAGTCGTTTATATTTCTTAGTCTAGTCAGCAGCCTAGGCTCAACGTATGCATAGCGGTAATCCACTAGTTGTGATTTAAAGTCTATGCCTCAAGCTAGATGATTTCACTTCATTCTTAATACAAGGAAGGGTTTTATTACTTAGGGTTAAGTTGTCTAATTGGAATTGAGTTGCCTGAACATGAATGTAGCTACGCTCGAGCACTTCACATATGCTCAAACCAACTAAGGGGTTCTAGAGTTCACGTTCTTAATTGGTTGGATTGCCTATCCGTCAGGTCTGTCAAAGCACTGCTCTAGGTCCAAAACTCCGAGGGTCTATTTGTCAAACAACCATTTACTCAAAAAGCTTAAGCTATCAGAGTGCGGTAGGTTAATGTATATCAAGGGACTCTATCACTTCAACACTATTTGGCCAGTGGTCTTAAGTTGTATTAAATGGGACTGTATTGCTAATCCTACCTCGGGATTGGGAGTGACATGGTTGGTAGGAGGGTGGGTGGGGATCAAAATTATTGGTAGAGGCTCTGGAAAATGAGCGATGTGTTGGAAAGTGTGAGATGGGATTTCCAAATCCCAGGATAATGATTTTCTAAGCGAAATTTGGAAGGACAGCTCAGAGTTTACGTTTAAATGCATACATTCCAAACACGGTATTAGAAAACATGGGATACAACCAATCTAGGGCCATACCTTACACATACATTTATTATTACTTTTACAATTCATCCACCTTACTCACCTAACGCAGTTGGCCAAACGGGCCCTAGAGGGAGAAAAGGGGCTGAAGTTTTTGGTTCTCCACGAACTTGGGTCTCAACAGTGGTTGTAGAGGCCCAAAGAACAGGGATTTGTAAAGGAAGTGGAGAGATGGGTTGGGTAGAGAGGTTACACATTTTTGAGCTCCAAATGAGGGGTGTAGGAGCTCAAATGAGAGAGAATGATGAGGGTAGGAGGATAGGTAGGGCTGTAAACGATGGAGTGATGTATGGTTGGACAGGAAACAACGAAATGGGTGATTGGAGTGGAGGTTTGAGAGAGAAAATAGCAAGAATAGGAGGAAAAGAGAGATGGGAGGGGCGTTTGAGAGAGAGGGGCTTCCAGACCTAAAAATCTCAAACTCCAGCCAAAACCGCACGTGCCAGGGGGTAGGGGAGGTCGGGCCGACCAAGACCAGACCCGGCCCGACCCGTACGGCCAAGTTTGGCGGAGGTCCACCTCCAGAGTGGAGGTTCCACCCCCGCCCAAAGTGGCCGGTAGGCTGCCGCCGCGGGTGGGGTGTGTTCCCCTTGGTCCCAAGGTGCCAAATGCACCCGGGTTCGACCCTGGATCTTAGTACATTTAAGTGGGGAGGCCCCCGACTCCAGTTGAGGCATTTTCGGGGCCAATTACAACTAGAATGATTTTATATATCGTGTGACATATGATTTTGGGGTAGGAGGAGCTAATCTATCCAACTAACCCATTTACTTGGTTAGATTCCAATTTGAATGGTCAAAAGTCCAATTTATACATATATTTACTACTTATAGTAAATTTTTGTTTAGGTGTTATTCTTCGTCATTTATACGTTAGAATTTATATCTGGTATGATAGGATTTAGAAAAAATTAAAGAATGAAGTGGTGCAAGGAGAGATTTTGAAGAAATTGGGTAAAAAGGGGTTTTAGGCTTTGGTGTTGTGGTTGACCCACAATCTAGGACATTCGTCTCTAAGGAATGACTCACACCCGTCGACTGATGGCCTAGAAGTGATTCGGGATTGTTTCGCTTGATCATGGGTGTGTACGGCCCAATCTCAACGGTCGATTTCGGTCGGTTTCGCCGTTCGGCGAATTTGAAATCCTAAGTCAGTTTCTATGTTTCGTCGCTCCCTCCTAAGTCAGAGTGCGTCAGAGTACGTAGTGTGACCATAACCCAGTCCAGTTTAATCAAAATCATGCTTTGATACCATCTTGTAACGCCCTGAAAATCGGGGGTCGAGCATAAACTCACTCCAGTTCCAGAACATCACTTATGCAACAAAATGAATGATGATTGAATGTTGACTGTATTCGTGCATTGAACATGAGTGAGATTAAGCCAAAACAGCATATCATACTCCAGAGACAGTTAAATTTGCAAGCGGAAGACTGTGATAGATAGATAAAATATATAACTTATGATGAGTCTCCAGAGTGTGATAACATTACCAGGTTAAATAAATACAAGTGCAGTTCTAAAATGTACCAAATGTGAGGAAGTGTAATGCCTCCTATCCCATGTACCATAGCCCCGTCAATACAATATCAGGTCTTCATTGACCTGCCAGAGAGATACAGATAGGAGAACTCCTCCTATCATCACAGAAGTAGTCCGGCTCTGCTTCACAAGCATCGCCATCACCTGAAATTCAACAAATCTGGTGGGTGTTCGGAACACCGTCCCGTAACGTGGGAGTGAGTGATCAACTCAGTGGAACATAAGGCATAGGTTAACATGTTATCAATTCAATCAAGCAGTAATGATAAAGCATTACAAATCAAACAATTCTAACTACTCTTATTAAATGCAAGAATGAAATGACATGATGCTGTATGCCCTTGCCAAACCACCCTCAAGCGACATCATCTTACGTTCGCGAATGCTTACTCCCTCAGTGCGCCACATCTACAAAGCACATGCGGTGCGATGATGCTCATGATTACCAAGTTTTTATTAGTCCATTTCAAACAGCAGTATTGGGAAACTAAGGTACCTCCCTTGTATCATTCCCAAACATGATCCATTCTAGGGTCGTCAATCCTAGTTATTCTCATACGATGTTATGGTTTGAGAAGCGTAGTGAAGGCATCGCAAAGGGCTCATCACCCGTTAGCGCGCGGATACAGATCTCACCGTATGCGGCTCAATTGCTGGCCGTCAGCTCGAGTACAGGTCTCACCGTACTCGGCTCAATCACTAGCCGTCAGCTCAAGTACAGGTCTCACCGTACTCGGCTCAACTCACACTCTAGTTGCTGTGAAAGACTCGTGGCCAATCACAGACCCTTGGAGTGTACTCGATGATACCACGGAGGACTCGTCGCCCGTCAGCACGAGCACGGATCTCACCGTACTCGGCTCTCGCCGAAGTATCGACAGCTCGAATACAGTGTCCCATACCACCATATTCGGCTCACGAGTTGATTGCGCAATGGTCACTACGGGGAGGCACATGGCCCCAGCGTAGGCCGACAGCTCGACCACGGTGTCCCATACCACCATGCCCGGCTCATGCGACTTAGCGGATCTAGGTACCATGGTTAAACGGGGATCGCCACTGGTAAGTTTGGTACCCTAGGTTCAAGCAGTAGCGACCAAACAGGGTGAACATGCATAAGGCAGATCGGGTTACTTGATGAGCTCGACTAGCACGATCGCCCGTTGAGCTGCACGACATGAAGTGCATAAACAACTTCGTGTGGCCTAGCCACTGCCGACAGGCAACGCACGACTCGAGTTCGTCGAACACATCCCACGTGGCAAATGAATCTCAGCCACGAGTTCAATCTCGTTACCGATTGCCTGGACTATAATCATAGCCCCAAACACAATCAATTACAGAGATATAAAGCAGTAATAGATCAGGATTCAAATCATACAATCAGTCTGGTATTATCCGTTTAGGGCTGCCAGGGCTGTTGCACGCACTCGTTGCTCCCTCCCCCATCACCCATGACGGATCATACAACATAAATATAAATTTAAACATATGCATTACATAGTTAAAATCATAAAACAGTTGAGCATGTTATGAATCACAACACAAGCATGAGTTTGTACATGTTCAAATCCTAATCACACAACTATCAAAGGAGATCATACACATAGTGAAAAGAGGTTGAGAATCATATCTCAACACCCTTATATATTACAATTTGCTAACTACTACACATTCAGACATTTCAAGAAACACTTAAACAACCATACATCAACATACATGACATATGTCGATCACATAGGCATTAAGCCAAATCCTTTCACTAGGGAGTTGCCCCAATCATAACACGCGTACACCCACGACGGATAGTCATGGCAAGCAGGAATTCAAGTTCCATATTCATTCAGCCATTTCCACAAACACTTGGGCCACACATTTTAGCATATATAGTGTATATTGGCCGTGGCGTGACTTAGGGCAAATCCTTTCGTCAAAGGGGGTATCGCCAATACATCAATCATGAATCCATGACAATTAGTCATGGCGAGCACGAATGAGAATTCCATACTCATTCAGCCATTTCCACAAACACTTAGAATACACTATTACAACATACATGGTGTATGTTAGTAAAACATGTATTAGGGTTATCCTTTAGCCAGCTAGTATTTTATCCATGTATAATATATTACTACAACAGCAAATAATCATAAAACATACATCTCCAAAATTTATACGTATACAGTATTTCTAGAATACACAATTTCAACATACGTAGCATTTACAAGTGAACACGTATTACGGCGATTCCTTTCGCCAAACTAGTATTTTATCCATATATAGTATAATCATACATTAAATAACATGTCAAAACACTTCTCCAAAAAAATACGTATACGGTATTTCTACGTATACCTAGAGTATGTGAAATTCCATATTCTACACACGTTAATCGAAACAGGAAACGGAAAGCACTTTGTACATGTGCAATTGCATGCAGATCATGAATCTATCATTATCTGACATTGAAAGCGTTGAAAACCCTAACCTATACACCTAAAGTCCGCACCTTTTGTCGTAGAATCGTAACGGAGTTGATAGGTTCGTTAAGCTTCCGTATACGGGAGTTTGGCAACCTAGAGAACGAAATAGGTTAGCTATTCACAACCTACAACAGTCTAAACCCCAAAACAGATTAGGGTTAGGGTTTCTTACCTAGAAACGACGCCAGAAACGCCGGAAAAATGTCTGGAAAGGGGCGGTGAAGCCCGTGTGGTGGCAGGGAACGACGGCAGGGAGATTCTCCGACTTCTCCCTCACTTTCTCTCTCTTTTCCCTCTCTCAAAACCAAATTCGTATGGCTGCCATGAGAGAGGGTTTAAGGTCCTTATATAGCCTCAAAACTCACCGAAATAGACTCCTGTTCAAAGGTTACTGCTAATATAGGTATTTCGTTACTTTTCCAGCTCAAAAGAGAGGTTCTGGTGGCCCTCCTTGAGCCAAACGTCAGACTTAAGCTCACCACACATGGATCTATGAGGGATTACGTTTTCGACTCCATCGGATTCCCAGATCGCACGTGGCGGACCACTTTCAGTTCAACGGTCAGTGGGCCACGATCCGAAATTCCAAGTACATGTAATGTTCCTGAAATTTTTCTTAATCCGAGGGTGTAATTTGGTCTGATTCTGACGGTCTGGTTGCTTAATACTGATGCGCAAGTGAAAGGTGCCAGATCACTATTCCAGATATTTATTTTGGAATGGGAATAGTGTTTTTCACACACCCTCGCTCCGGATCGAAACGAATGGCCGTGGGACATCGGCTGGATCTGATTTTTGAGATGATTGTCAAGCCCAGTGAGGCGGTCCTAGTTCCTTAGCTTCGTGTTAATCGGACTCCTGATGTGCGTCTAGACTTAATACGAAGTTTCGTTTCATTCCCGAGAGCAGACGGGAAATGAGTTTGGTTCTAAACTTTAGGGAAACCTAGAGTCACTGATTTTGCAAGTTTTGGGTCTTGCAGATCGTATTTAAAGCGATCCCAACGGATTTCATGGCTAATCGAGTTTTGCACTTAGTTAACTTTGTTAAATTTCTAAAGGATTTAATCCTAATTGTTTTCTGGTTGAGATGGTACTTAGGCCTTTGCAGTTTGTATATAAGTGATCCAAGTTTTACTACTTAGCTAGTTTAAGATAGTGTCTAGGGCGAAAGTGCTTTGAAAAATTGAAAGCACAAGGTAGTGAAGGGTGGGATTTGTGAAGGAAATGGGTTCAGAAGCGATTTTAGACTGTGGGGTTCAGTTCTGACGAAATAATAAGGTGTTAGGAGCAACTCATCGCCTAAGGATGTCTAATCCCAGGTTGGCAAAAATCCGGGATGTTACACCCCCCTTGAGCCAAAGGTCGGACTTAAGCTCACTAACACTGGATCTAGGTTCAGCTGAGGTTTCGTTCCAGTCGGGTTCCCAGATCACACGTGGTGGACCAGTTTCAGTTCAACGGTCACCGGAACTCGATCAGGGCCACAAGTACTGACCTATATATGAAATTTCCTCTGATTCGAGGGTGTATTTGGGTCAGATTCTGATGGTCTGATTGCTTATAACTGATTCGCAAGTGATACGTGCCAGATTACATGAATTTGTATTTTATTTTTAATTCATTTCACATTTCTCACACTCCTCACTCTGGGCTCAAGCAAATAACACTGAGACACTATCTGGATTTGATTTCCGAGATGGTTGTCAAGCCCAGTAAGGCGGTCCTAATTGTATAACTTTGTATTATTCAGACTTCAATGTGCGGTCTAGATCTGATACGGAGTTTCGTGATGCTCCCGTGAGCAGCCGGGTAATGAGATTGATCCTAGATTTTAGGGTAACCTAGCGTTAATGATTCTACAAGTTTTGGATCTTGCAGATCGTATTTAAAGTGATTAGTGCTAATTTCACAGGCACTCTAGTTTAGCAGTAGCTAATTCTTGCTTAATTTCTAAAGGATTTAGTCTTGTATGATTTCTGTCTGAGGTGGTACCTGGGCCTTTGTAGTTTGTATATAAAGTGATCCAAGTTATAATACTTAGCTAGTTTAAGATAGTGTCTAAGGTGAAAGTACTTAGAAAAATTGAAAGAACAAGGTGGTGAAGGGTGGGATTTTTGAAGGAAAAGGGTAAACAAGCGATTTTAGACTGTGGGATTGAGTTCTGACAATTTAATAAGGTGTTAGGATCGACCCATTGCCTAAGGACGTCTAATTCCAGGCTGACAAAAATCCGGGATGTTACAATCTTCCCCCCTTAAAAATAATTTCGTCCCCGAAATTGGCTAAAGGCAATAAGTAAGGATTCTATTATTTCGTCTGCCTAAGACTTATTGATTTCAAGTCCATCTGCGTGGTAGGGCATATATTGTCCATGCTAGTCTGGTACATTTTCGGCTACCCCCCTTAAAAATTTATTTCTTTATCCCTTGCTTATATCCTGATGGTTTGTTACAATGGATTTCTTTCCCTATTTGGAGTCTTGACTTCGATTCCCAACTAGTTAGAGTAAGATAGCTATTTTCATTGTTTGACCAACACGGAGAGACGGTTATAGTGGGCTTGATCCCGATACATCGATCATCTACTTGGCTAGGGTAGAAGGCTCATCGTATCCCTTCCTAGTCCTGGTGGCTCCTGGTCTTCTGCTCGGCCAAGCAGTGAGTCCATTGGTAGTCGCCCAGGATTGAGAATTGGGTCAAGCTGCGAATGTTTCGCAGTTGTATATTTCAGTAACTCCGTAAACCGATCACTCTAAAAACTTAGGGAATGCCCATCACTGAAAGGTTCAAATGTCCTATTTCTCGGGTTGCCCTTTTAGGTCTTGGTCTAAGAGAGTCCTCGATATTATCTATGTCCCAAGAAATGGTGCGTCAAATCTTACTAGATCATCCTAAAACGGTTTCTCATAGTAGAACAGGCTTCTATTATGTTCGTATTTAATGAGCACAGTTGTAGATACGCTGACCTTAGTTATTGTAAGTCGGTTCGTACCCATTGTTAGGCCTATTCTATAATATGAAATTGTTTAACACTTGAACCCTAATTTCTTTACATTCTAAGGAAGATTCAGATTCTATTTATTGACCTATCTTTACGTACAGTCTGGATCAATTCCATTTGATCTTGAGCCAGTGGGGTAGGGCCAACTATGCTCTCGCTGTGCCACTTTGATCAAAAGGATGTATAAACTGACTTAACTAGATTAGGATCATAATGTTCTACCCCCCTTAAAAATTGTTTCTATTCTCAGGGTTCAAGAATTTGTACATCGATCTGTATGTCAGAACGAGTTGAAATTTGAAACCTATCTTTGGTATGACATGGGAAGCGATCTAGCAATACATTGATCTTCTTTTCATCGATGATGCGTATTATGACATTGGTACCTATGGTCATAGAAATGAGCTAAAGATGATGGGTATTGTGGTTGATTCAGGGTCAGGTGTGAGTTTGTGGCAAGATGCTTAATTCTGCCAAGGAGTTTTGTCACGGTCCAGACTTACCCTATTTAATCATGTCTAGCTTAACAGGCAGGCTATCTTTAGAAGTTCATATGCACAATATGTATGCCAACATGGCATGTGATTTGGGACCTAATTCCTAATTGTCTGTTGCCCATTTGGGAAATTCCTTGGGCTTAAAAAGAAAATCTCTATTGGCTATATATTCCTAACACATCTCAAAGACAAAGTTATAAACTTTTAGTTGCAAGTGGTCGGGCTAACACAGAAGGAAAGTTGTATAGTGGGTCTGAGTCGGATACATCTACCTTATGCCTCGCGAGGACAGAAAAGTTGTTGTATCAGTTCTTAATCTTAGTTGATCCCGACCGTCTGCTTGATCAAAGCATAGAGTTCATTGGTAACTACTAGGATTGAGAATTCAATTCAACCCGCAAATACCTCGCTTATATATAGTCTCTACTCCGTGTTCCCATCTGTAGACAATTCTAGGGGGTGTGTTGTTTTGACCTAACGTTTAATCCAAGGGATATATATAAGTTTTCCCTATGCGTGCATAGTTTCTAATCAAAACAACCTTCCTAAGAGTTGTTAAAGAAATCCATAAGTATCAAGGGAACCTAACGAAGGAATGAGGTGTCGCTCCAACCAAATCAAGCCAACTAACTAAGTCTATATTTCATTTACCTTAGCATAATCAGTCTTTTATATTCCTAAGTAGAGCCAGTAGCCTAGTCTTAATTTAGGAGTGGATTAATCCAACAGTTGTGATCCAAGTCTACGCTCATACGCTAGATGATTTCATACCATTTCTAACACAAGAAATTTGTTCTATCGCTTAGGGTAAAAAATTGTCTGATTGGAATTGAGTTACTCGACTTGAATTTAACTACGCTCGAGCATTTCACACATGCTCATACCAGCTAAGAGGGCCCTAAGGTTCACATTATAAATTTGTTGGATTTCCTATACAGTTAGGCCTGTCGAAATCCAGGAACACCACTCTGGGTCTAAAACTCCAAGGGCCGTTGTATTAAATGGGACTGCATTGCTAATCCCACCTCGGGATTTGGAGTGACATGTTTGGTAGGAGGGTGGGTGGGGATTAAAATTAATGGTATAGGCTTTGGAAAATGAGCTTTGCGTTGGAAAGTGTGAGATGGGATTTTCAAACCCCAAGATGATGAATTTCTAAGTGTAATTTGAAAGGAAATCCCGGGATATACTTTTCATTGCATACATTCCAAACATGGCATTGGAAAACATGGGATACACCCAATCTAGGGGCAATACCTTACACACTATCCACCTTCAACTCACCTAATGCAGTTGGCCGAATGGCCCTAAATATTCCAACATTCGGAGGTTGTGAAGAAGACGGTGGAAATGGAGAAAAAGGCCATATTCAACTCGAATAAGGCCATGGGAAGTGAAGGAAAAGGGGAAACAGGGCTGGAGTCTCTAACTCTCCATGGATTTAATCCTCAATAGAGGTTGTACAGGCCCAAGAGACAGGGTTTGAGAAAGAAAGTGAAGAGATGGGAGGGATTGAGAGCTTACACGATTTGAGCTTCAAACGGGGGGTGTAGGAGCTCAAATGAGAGAGAATAAAGAGGGTAGGGGGGTGTGTATTGTTATAAACGATGGAGGTGAACGGGTTGTGACAGAAAATGACGGAATGGGTGATTGGAGGGGTGATTTTTGCCAAAAATCAGAAGTTTGAAAGAGAAAAGAAAGCTTGGAGGGGTGGTTTGTGAAGGAGAGGTGACTTAGGGAAGGATTTTATCCAAACCCCATGTACCAGGGGGTTCCCGTAGGCCCCAAACATGATCGGCCCGACCGGCCCCGAAAACCGGCGTGGCCTCGCCGACCTGGCGAGGGCCTCGCCACTCTCTGGAGTGATTGGCGATGCCTCGCCATTTGGACGAGGTCCTCGTGACCCCTAGGCCCAAAAAAGGTATGGGTCCCATCCTGGGTCCCCTTGCAAGTGCTTCGTTTGGCCCCCGACTCCATTTGAGGCATTTTCGGGTCCAATTTGTAAACTGAAATGATTTTATTGGATGTGTAATATATTATTTTGGGGTAGGAGATGCTATTCTATCCAACTAACCTATTTATTTCACGAGATTCCATAATTTGAATGGTCGAAAGTCCAATTTATACATATATTTACTATTTATAGTAAATTTTTATTTAAGTATTATTCTTCATCATTTATACATTAGGATTTATGTCTAGTATGAAAGGACTTAGAAAAAATTGAAGAATGAAGTGGTGCAAGGAGAGATTTTGAAGGAAATGGGTTAGACTTTAGCATTGAGTTCTGTGCAGTTGTTTTCAATATCTTGGTTGATATTCATGAGAGTGGTAAGATTGATGAGGGATGTTGCTTGTAGAGTAAGAGCTGGATGGATGAAGTGGAGATGTGCCTTTGGAGTTTTATGTGATAGCCGCGTACCAATCAACTACTTGGGGTGGGGGGGGGGGGGGGGGGTGGGGGGGGTTGGGGGGGGGGGGGGGCTAGTGATATTCTAGTATGACCATTCATGCTTTATGGACCAGAATCTTAGGCTGTCAACGACAACATGTTCATAGGATGTGTAGTTGAAATGGGGGTGTTGAGATGGATAGGTGTCAGATGAGGAATGACAGATATAGAAATGAATGCATTCGAGGGAACTTTGGGGTATCATAAGATAAGAGAAAGTAGGCATTGATGCTTTGGCCATGTGAGATGGAGACCAAGAACAACACCGATTGGGGGTGAGTTGTGCTCTAAACCCGTCGTTTGACGGTCTAGAAGTGATTCGGGATCGTTTCGCATGATCATGAGTGTGTACGGGCCCAATCTCAGCGGTCGATTTCGGTCGGTTTCGCCGTTTAGCGAATTTGGAAAATCCTAAGTCAGTTTCTACGTTCCGTCGCTCCCTCCTAAGTCAGAGTGTGTCAGAGTGCGTCGTGTGACCATAATCCAGGTCCGATTTAATCCAAATCATGCTTTGATACCATCTTGTAACATCCTGAAAATCAGGGGTGGAGCATTAACTCAAATCCCGAGTTCCAACGCATCACTTATGCAACATAATGAATGATTATAGAATGTTGTTTATATTAGTGCATCGAACATGAGTGAGATTAAGCCAAAACAACATATCATACTCCAGAGACAGTTAAATTGCAAGCGGAAGACCGTGATAGATATATAAACTATATAAACTGTGGTGAGTCTCCAGAATGTGATAATGTTACCAGGTAACTATTTACAAGTACAATTCCAAAATATACCAAATTAAGGAAGTGTAATGTCTTCTATCCCAAATACCATAGCCCCGTCAATGCAATTCCAGGTCTTCATAGACCCGTCAGAGAGTTACATGTAGGAGAACTCCTCCTCAACATCATAGTAGTAGTCCGGCTTTGCTTCATAAGCATCGCCATCACCTGCGGTTAAGACAATCTGGTTGGTGTTGCAAGCACCGTCCCGTAACGTGGGAGTGAGTGATCAACTCAGTGGAATAATAAAGCATAGGTTCACATGTTATCAATTCAGTCAAGCAGTAATGATAAAGCAGTACAATCAATAATCTTAAGTACTCTTGTTAATACAAGTATGAAATGTTGTCATAATGCATGCCCTCACCAACATACTACCTCATGCGACACCGTCTTACGTCCGCGGCATGCGTTCATCCCTCAGTGCTCCACATCTTCTAGGCACATGCAGTGCGATGATGAGCATGATTATCGAGTTGTTATTAGTCCTTTTCATACAGCAATATTTGGAAACTAAGGTACCTCCCTTATATCATTTCCAAACAATGATCCATTCTAGGGTCGTCAGTCCTAGATACTCTCATACGATGATGCGGTTCTAGGTCGCTGTAAAGGGCTGCCAGGGCTGTTACACGCACTCGTTGCACCGCTCCCCCATCACCTTATCAATACAACCCTAGTTTATACTCTGTTTACTACGGGAAGACTCGTCGCCTCTCCGCAGATTCAGAGTATGCTCGAGGTCACTACACCGGGTACAGTCAGGGCTGTTACATGCACTCGTTGCACCGCTCCCCCATCACTCATCAAAGCAGTGTAGGCCGACAGCTCGAATAAAGTGTCCCATACCACCGTATTTGGCTCACGAGTCTGGTTGCTCAATGGTCACTATGGGGAGGCTCGTGGCCCCAGCGTAGGCCGATAGCTCGACCACGGTATCCCATACCACCATGCCCGGCTCATGAGTCTTAGCGGATCGAGGTACCAAGGTTAACGGGGTTGCACTGGTAAGTTTGGTACCTTAGGGTCAAGTAGTGGCGTCTAAACATGGTGAACATACATTAAATAGATCGGGTTACTTGACGAGCTCGGCTAGCTCGAGCGCACGACAAGTTGGACGACATGAAGTGCATAAGCCCTTCGCGTGGCCAACCACTATCGCCAACCGAAGTACGACTCGGGTTCGTCGAACACATCTCACGTGGCGAATGAATCTCAGCCACGAATTCAATCCCGTTACCGATTGCTTGGACTATACAGTAGCCCCAATCACATTCAATTACGAAACAGTTAAAGCAGTAATGGATCAAGATTTCAAATCATACAATCGAATATCCAATATTGTCCGCTTAGGGTTGCCAGGGCTGTTGCACGAAATCGTTACACCACTCCCCCATCACCCTTCACGGATTTATGGAATATAACTTAAACATGTGAAGTAGTCAAGACAGAATTAAATAAACAAGTAATTCAAACATATTAACAAGCATGTTATAAAACACCATGCAAACAGGAAATCCAAACACATACATGTCATGAACTAGTAAGTGATTAAAGTAACAACTTACATGAAGGAAATCATACACACCACTAAGGTAGTTGAGAATCCTATCTCAACACCTACACAAGGCACTACTAGCTTAAGTACATACCTATACAAGCATTTTCACAAACACTTAGACTACACATTCCAACATACCGATAATATACTAGTTAAAACACAAGTAGTGGCGAATCCTTTCACAAAGGATTGCCACATGAACCACGATCATGTATTCACGACCAACAGTCATGGCAAGCATAAATCATAGTTCCATATTCATTCAAGCATTTCTACAAACACTTAGGCTTCAACTAGCACATACATGACGTAAGTTAATATAACAGGTGTTAGGCTAATCCGTTCACCCAGAAGTTGATACACATGTATCTAGCATACATAGACAACAATTAATCATGGCAAACACAAATCCGTATTTCATACGTATACAGTATTTTCTACAAATACGAAGAATATAGTATATTCAACATAGTTAACGTATAATCGAAAAACGAAATAGACAGTACTTTGTACATGTGCAATTGCATGCAGATCATGAATCTATCATTATTTGATATTGAAAGCGTTGAAAACCATAACCTATACATCTAAAGTCCGCACCTTATGCCGTAGAAGCGAAATGAATTTGGTAGGAATGCTACAACTCCTTCCACGACAGTATATCGACCTAAAGCACAAGTAGCGTTAGCTATTTCGCTAATTGAATCAATGGAATCCTAAATCAGATTAGGGTTAGGGTTTTCTTACCTAGAATGAAGTCGGAATCGCCGAGAAAGTGATTAGAATGGTGTGGTTAAGCTCGTATAGCAAGAGGATAGAGTGGTAGGAAGTTTCTCTCACAACTCTCACACTTTCTCTCTCTTTTCTCTCTTCTCTCTCCTAGGTTTTCTCAAATTCGTATGGAATGAGAGAGTGAGGGTTTAAGGTCCTTATATAGGTCCGAAACTCTCCAAAATAGACTCAGGGTCAAGGTATACTTGGGTTATGTCCAAAGCGGATTTGTTCCGTCTCAACGGAGCACTTCTGGAAGCCCCCCTTGAGCCAAAGGTCGTACTTAAGCTCACTAACACTGGATCTAGGTTCAGCTGAGGTTTCGTTCCAGTCGGGTTTCCAGATCACACGTGGCGGACCAGTTTCAGTTCAACGGTCACCGGAACTCGATCAGGGTCATAAGTACACTGACCTGTGTATGAAATTTTCCCTGATTCGAGGGTGTATTTGGGTCAGATTTTGACGGTCTGATTGCTTATAACTGATCCGCAAGTGACACGTGCCAGATTACATGAATTTGTATTTTATTTTTAATTCATTTCACATTTCTCACACTCCTCACTCTGGGCTCAAGCGAATAGCGGTGGGACACTATCTGGATTTGATTTCTGAGATGGTTGTCAAGCCCAGTAAGGCGGTCCTAATTCTATAACTTTGTATTATTCGGACTTTCGATGTGCGGTCCAGATTTGATACGGAGTTTCGTGATGCTCCCGAGAGAAGCCAGGTAATGAGATTGATCCTAGATTTTAGGGTAACCTAGCGTCAATGATTCTACAAGTTTTGGGTCTTGCAGATCGTATTTAAAGTGATTAGTGCTAATTTCACAGCACTCTAGTTTAGCACTAGTTAATTCTTGCTTATTTCTAAAGGATTTAGTCCTGTATGATTTCTGTCTGAGGTGGTACCTGGGCCTTTGTAGTTTGTATGATAACGAAATCTGTCATAAATTGACTGTTTTATATCCATTGGAACCTTTTACCTATATAAAGAGGACTTGCCTATTGTTGCTGGCAGAGAAAGTAGAGAGTGCTTTTGAGTGTTTTACCTTAGATCATATACCCAAAGCCCTTTCTCTCAGGGAAGTTCATCCTCCACTCCACCCTCATCATTGATATTCAATGGAGTGGATTGGGGAATGAACTTCCGCATTCAAGGATCCTCCAGCTACTACCTTAATGGCAAATCATTAAGCCGGGATGCCTTGAATGCATAATCGAAATCTCTCTATCTTCCTTATAGGAAAACATTTTATAGAGTAGGATTCTGTCTTAACCTTGACCCAACCCGAAGCCTTGTATTTGTACATCATCTAAATTGCAGATCAAGGAAGCCAAAGATTATTCAACAAGGAGGAGATCTTCCTCGACGTGCTGAATGGGTCTCATCCACTTATTTTTAAGTTATTAGAGTCCAGAGGACACTTGTGATCATTCTTTTTTAGGAATGGGTTTTAGGTGCTTCTCACCCTTGCAAGCCCTCATAGGAGGCCTCTGGCGGGAGTGTACGTGGTGGGTGCGTTGTGTTGACCCTTGCTCTGTGGAGAGCATAAATAGTTAGGTTCCTTATGTGGATCCTTGGCTATGTGTTGACCCTTGCTCAAGGAGCATAAACAGTCAGCCTAGGTGTAGGTTATAAAGGTTGAATGTGAACCTAATTTAAAACCTTAGGTTTGAGGTGAACCACTGTGAAACCTCCTTAGTGAAATCCGGTATACTCAAGGGTTGAGTGCGGTTACCGGGAGTGGAGTAGACAAGTAGTCGAACCACTATAAAAATGATTGTGTTTGAGATTGTTATTGTCGTTTATCTGTTCATGTGATTTCCTTGAATGCTTTCATATTTGATTATCTGAGATCACTCCTCACACACACGCACAGTCATATCCCTCATAAACTAGTTTGCGTATTGTTCATCTTTCAAATAGTTTGTGATTGGATCCTCTACCGGGCTTGAAAGCCAGTAGAGTTACTCTTTAGTAATCCTAATATATGCTTGTTGTTAGGATTAGAGTGATAGGATCTTAAATTATTATAAAATTCTTCAAAAGTCTTATTCACCCCCCTCTAGGACATATTGACATATTTCTACTTCAACTTAAGCGGTCTTCACCGCTTTTTCATTAATAATGTGGCATGTGAGACATTTTAGACTTAATATTGTTGACATTTAATTTGTATTTTTTAGTCAAAAATATAATAAATTGACATATGAACAAGCTCGACTCGAAAGCTTTGGCAAACAAGCCAAGCTCCAATGTTGAGCTCGAGGGTAGCTCACGCTCGAGCATGAACTCGAGCATAGCATGGATGAGTCAAGTCGAGCTTGGCCTACCTCAACTCAACTCGGCTCGATGTACAACCCTCTATGTGAATGGTGTGTGTGTGGAGAATGAGGGGGTGAAGGGCCTTTTATAGGTGAAGGTGAGGGTGAGGGCATGATTGCAATTTGATGTTAGCTGCGGGTCAAACATGCCAAATGGAAGGTTTTGGTTGGCTAGGAGGAGCTTGGTGCCACGTGGCATCCTTGCATTAGTCCATGAAGTGGTAAGTTAGGTAATTAAGAAGGAGCATGGTGCCATTTTGGGGACACAAAAAGTCAACTCTCTCCACCAAATGAGCCTCCCATGGTGCAGCCACTCTCTCACCCTTACTCTTCAGTAGGGCTACAACCGTGCCTGTAGGTGGGGTGGGCATTTTGGGGAGGCAAAAAATCAACTCTCTCACTCTTACTCTTCAATAGCGCTAAAACTATGCCCGTAGAGGTGCAATACTCAAAGTGCCACATGTTAAGTGGAACAACTCCAACCTACTTCTGGTACTCCAGTTGCTTCCAGTGATGTTTCGGGTCCATCGGGTTCAGACTGGACAAAGCATTATTTTGGGCTCAGCTTACGCTTGGTTTGGGCTGCAAATTGGGGTTTGGGGTTGGGTTTGAATTGTGCTTGGAGTTTGGTATGCATTTAATGGTACAGGAATTCAGAGGCCATCCATGGTTCAAATATTGTTGTGATCAAACGTTTCGCGCTTGGTGGGGTGTCTACAGTATCCAATGATTGCCTAAGAATAGTCTTATGGCTTAGATCTAGTTGATTGGACTATTATGTCAAGTCGTTTTTCTTTAAATCCAACACTTGAAATGTTTTAAATGTTTTTGTTAAATATTTCCAACTCTTGGTCTTTTATTTTAACCGTAACAAAAGTTTTAATAGCACTTAAAGGTAATTCGATAATTGAGATGTTGTAGTTCATCACTTAATTTGCATGGATATTTGATCAAAGGTTAGTAGCCATTATTAGTGGAGGGATTGGGTCAATTTAGATAAATATAGGTAGGATGGCAAACTTTAAATATAGTAAGGTATACCAAAATTCATGAGATGGTTAGACACTATAACGAGTATTTATCCTTGTAACGTAGCTTCCTTATAAACATATCTTATATTGGAGGGTGAGAGAGGGAGAAACCTTGGACTTCCACACCTTGTCACCACGTGGAGAGAGAGAGAGAGAGAGAGAGAGAGAGGAATGCTCACCTGTGCATTAGTTCTCACAAGAACTCTTGTGAACTTTTTGAGAACTCATCTTCCTTTATATGAGCCCAAAATCTGAATCGTCCACATGATGCAGCACCCCATGAAACCTCATGGACTGACTTTTACCCTGATTCAAAACTTTGGTGGGCCATGGAAAAATGGAGAGGCAAATCAAGGGAGGAAACTATTTCAATTTTTTTCATAGCTCACTAAAGTTTTGGACCAAGGTAAAAGTTGGGCTCTATGAGTTTCTTAGGGTGCTGCATCACATGGATGTTTCAAATTTTAGGTTCATACCATAAGAGATGAGTTCTCAAAAAGTTTCTCATGAGTTTTGGTGAGAATTGGTGGGTTGGTGAGCTCTCTCTCTCTCTCTCTCTCTCTCTCTCTCTCTCTCTCTCTCTCTCTCTCTATATATATATATATATATATGGGAAATGGTTGCACAAGAGGAACTTCCCATGAGGTCGAGTTGTGTGGGCCCCACCATGATGTGTGTCGAACATCAATACCGTGCATTTGATGAGTCCCCTTCAAATTATGGGATATTCCAAAAATCAGCCTTATAGGGAACTCAGATCAGCCATACCATCTAAAATCATGTGAAGACATGCTTAAAACATATAAAATCACTTGGTGTGCCCACCTAAAATTTGGATGCATCTGAAACTTGGCCCGACCCCTCATCCATGTAGGACACACATAATGGATGGGCTGGATTTGTTAACCACACCTTGATAGGCCCAATAAATGATTATGGATGTTTTAATGGGAGGGTAACCCTCTCAACTTTTGTATGTGGTGTGGCCGGTAGAAGTCATGGATTGACTTGATTTTTAAGCCCGAGGCCCACCATGGAATGATGCATTTGACTGATAGTGTAGATGTTCGACACACATCACAGTGGGGCCCATACAGCTCAACCTCATGGGAAGTTCTCATGAGGTCGACTGCATGGAACCATTTCCATATATATATAATATATATATATATATATATATATAGAGAGAGAGAGAGAGAGAGAGAGAGAGAGAGAGAGAGAGAGGAGAGAGAGAGAGAGAGAGAGAGAGAGAGAGAGAGAGAGAGAGAGAGAGAGTTTCTCTCTTCTAAAATGAAGTTGCAGCATACATGATCTACATGGTTCTTAGAAGCCGATTACCTCTCAGTCTACATGGTTTTTAGAGGCAGATTTCCTATCTCCTTATTTTGAAAAATCCTGACAGTGGGTGTAAATAGTGTCTCCTGATTGATATATACACCCCACCCTTTCCTATTATAGCAAAAAAAAAAAAATACAATTTTGTATTATTGTATTGGAAAAAAGGTGCATCTATTAACCAGAGTGGGTGTAATGGTCGTTTGTGGACAATATCATTGATATTTTAGAAATTATAGAGGCCACTTACTGTTTCTGCGACTACTTTTAAAAGGCAAATAGCGACAACATAGCTATCACAATTTCAATACAACGTTTAAAATAATAGTATCAACTTGAGGAAGTAAAAATGGGACCACATGAATTACCAATAAATTAAAGAAAGAAAAACAAAAGGAATGGCCGGCTTTGCACTTTCAATCGTCATACTTGTAAATAAGTTAATAAAATAATTATTAGCATCAATATCTATACTGCTAATAATTTCAATTGTTTTATTGGACTGCATTTTATGTCATTTAAAATGTGATTCATTGTATCAGAGAACGCCACTCGAAATAGACGTTTTGAGGCTTCCAAAAAGACGTCTCTATTGGCAACTGACCTTGATTGGTGAACGTATCATCATCACAAGGTTTACTAATCCCACAAATGTTGTACAGGGAAGCCCCACGGCCATCTTACCACATGTGCAAAGGTGGCCACAGGTGTGGGGTCCAAGACACCCATTATGTGCCGATTCCATCGGTTAGACGCCCTGGCTAGGTTGGTCAACTCATCAGGTGGTCCTCAAAAAGTTGGAAACAGATGAAGGGTTTAAAATATTTTGGTGCAAGCTCTTTTAAGTTGTTTCTCCAAGTGTGGTTCATTTTATCACTGGACATGCCTATTATTGGATCAGCCAGCATCTAAACGGTGGATCACCTAATTATTGGTCCCGGCAGAATCTACAGGTTGGATCACAGCTGATAGACGTCTCGGATCTCGAACCCACGTGAGATTTTAGGACATGTTAGCACATATATGGGAGCTGGTAGACGGACCACAATTTTTCTTCTTTTCATTTTTAATAGATGGAATGCCGGGTCTGCTGCTCCACCAAACGCTCGTCTACCAGCTGGGACACCGACATGAATGCGTGCGTACTGAGTAGCTATAGTGTACCGAGTAAATTCTGTGGAGTCCACTCTAATGTATATATCTTATCCATTCCGTCCATCCATTTTAACAGGTCATTTTTTGACATAGGCCCAAAATTAAAGCATATCCAAAGGTCAAGTAGACCACACTACACGAAACAGAGGGGATAATGACATCCACCATTGAAACTTTACTAGAGCCAACGTTTATTTTTATTTGTAATCCAATTTGTTCATAAGGTCACACAGTCATAGATTGATCCAAAACTTCTGTGGCTCCAAAGAAGTTCTCAACGGTAGGAGTTCAGTTCCCACTGTTTCCTGTTGTGTGGCCCACGCGAGCTTTGAATATGCTTTAAATTTAGCTTTGAATATGCTTTAAATTTGGGCTGATGGCCTGTAATGAGCTACAAAAATGAATGGATGGCGTGGATAAGACAAATACAATACGGTGAGCCCTACAGTGTATACTCAGTACGCTGTGGCGTGC
Source organism: Magnolia officinalis (assembly GCA_021015155.1). Taxonomy (NCBI): domain Eukaryota; kingdom Viridiplantae; phylum Streptophyta; class Magnoliopsida; order Magnoliales; family Magnoliaceae; genus Magnolia; species Magnolia officinalis. The sequence continues at coordinate 53,807,119 of JAJHSJ010000001.1, forward strand.
AGAGTTACACGGTACGCAAGCCGCGATTGATGGGTATCTGCATGTGGGACCACAACACTTTAATTTCTTACTTTCTAAGTAAAAAATGATATTATACTCTGCAAGAGGACGGTGGATGATATTCACATCCACATCCAATTCTGTGCAGCATGCAAGCACATAATTCAAATAGTTCAAATCTTGATCCCCACTACGGATGAGGCATGACCATAATTAACATGGGTCCGTCCCAGTAACTATGGATTGGATGGTTAGAAATAAATCATTGTGAGCTATCCAAGATTAATGCGGAAAATAAGGGCCTGTTTGGATTTGTATATTAGGGTGTATTGTGTATACTTTGGAAGATTTTGAGAATACATCCTAATCAGTATGCCATTATTCAATGTTTGGATAGAATGTATTGTTCGGGCTAGTATACAATTTCTTGTACTATTCAATGTTTAGATACAATATATTAGGCTTGCGTATTGTACTGTTATAAAAAATAAAATAGCTTCTGTATGGATTCATTTTTTTGAAATTCCACGTCCATTTCATAAGAGCTGGTGCCCACCGTTAGTTCGTATCATTAATCCTAGCCATCCAACATGTTCAACATTGAGTAATCCTATCCAACCATCCATAGGGTTCACGTTAGTGAGGCCCACCTGCTGATATTGAGTGTGACAAAATCAAGCAACCGATGGAGGGCTCTGATCTATGAAGTAACATGATAATAAGGTCCACCTGGGTTACTAGTGCAGGAACATCTTACGAGAAACGTCCGTCCGAAAAATAGGGGGCCAGTTGTGGACCCCACGATGAGGTCAGCGCTCATCCACACCGTCCATCGGTTTTTTGGGAGATAACGGACCTTGATCTGGGCCACCTTTCTGCCATACGTTAAGGAAAGAATTGAAGGATAATTTTTTTTTAAAAATCACAGCAAAGTATGCCATGGAAATAAATAAAACGCACATTGCACAACTAATCAGAATTTTCATACTCGAATGAAAGTTACCGGAAAAATCGTACATATAGTATGTTCCCAAATATATATATATATATATATATATATATTATATATATATATATATATATATATATATATATATATATATATATATATAACGCCATTACGATCCTTAACAAACTACTTTAAAACAGTCTTCCAAAACTTAAAAAGATTCATACTCAAACTGAAATCGACTTCTCTAGACAGTCACGTAAACAACAACAAAATAAACTCCCTACCAGCCGCAAACAATATGAACAGACTAAGCAGCAAACCAACAAGCGGACGATCGATGACTGGTTCGTTTCCTACACCATCAGTTGCCACCCTTTCATGCTTGTCATCTTTTGAGCCAATGTCGCTTGTTATGGTTCGCTCTATGTGTGCAGCTATACACGTCCTACTGTCCATCGTCGTGGGATGACTTGATGCACAAACATGCCGACCTCCAGGTGTTTCTTCAGCTGCTCTATCGATGACAATGACCTAAATGATATAGTAAACAAAGCATATTATCTGTTAATACGATACTTGTAAGATTTAATAATCATTGCTTTAACTATCAAATCTTAAAAAGTACGATTTTTTAAGCATATTAACCAACCTTGTATTAATTTCATGCAATCATGGCATCTTCACAACACGTGAAGGACTTATGTTTGCACCTACTAAATCCGTGAACTTGTACACTGCATTCTTCCCACGACTTATATATCCCGGGTTTCCTTCCTATGAACACCATGTAAAACTTCTTCTTCGTTTTCCCTACAATTGGTAAACATACAGTTTGTCAGCGCAAAAGGAGATTGATGTCTAACAAATATCTTGACAAATTGAATAAGAAATAAGAAAAATGAAAGTGATGGTATGTTAGATTAATGAGGTCGGAAGTATATCAGTATGAAACTAATTCAAATAGCCCTGATTCAGTGATATGATGTCAATAGTACCTATCGAAAAATTCAAAACAAGAGTTTATCGAAAATCCTGTAAATCAGAAACAGTAATTCAACAGTAACCTGCCAATATTATCCAAACCAACTATTAGTAGTAGTAGACAACTGAACCAATATTACAAATCTGGGAACCAGATTTTCCTGTCCAGCAGAACTGTATCACTAAAAACTTGTCAAGGTTATCTGTCTCGCATAACAAATCTGGGCACCAAAACTCCCAGACTAAGAGAACTGTATCAATAGCAATATATGAAAGTTATCTATCTACCTCATCAAATGAAAGTGATGGTATGTTAGATTAACGAGATCAGAAGTATATCAGTATGAAACTAATTCAAATAGCTCTAATTCAGTGATATTATGTCAATAGTACCTAAGATTCAAAACAAGGGAAATCCTGTGAATCAGAAACAGTAATTCAAGATTAACCTGCCAATATTATCCAAACCAACTATTAGTAGTAGTAGACAACTGAACCAATATTACAAATCCGAGAATTATATTTTCCTGTCCAACAGAATTGTATCACCAAAAACCTGTCAAGGTTATTTGTCTCGCATAACAAATCTGGGAACCAAAACTCCCAGACTAGCAGAACCGTATCAATAACAATATATGAAACTTATCTGTCTACCTCATCAAATCTGGGAACCATAACTCCTTGAGTAGCAGAACTATATCAGTATAGATATGTGAAGATTATTTGCCTATCATAACAGATCTAGGAACCATAGCTCCCTGAGTAGTAGAACTGTATCAGTACAAATATGTTAAGATGATTTGCCTACCAGAACAAATATGGGAACCAAAACTCCCTAAGTAGCAGAACTGTATCAGTACAACTATGTGAAGATTATCTGCCTAACAGAACAATTCTGGGAACTAAAACTCCTTGACTAGCAGAACTGTATCATTATAAAAAATGCGAAGATTATCTGTCTATCAGAACAAATATGAGAACCAAAACTCTCTGACTAGCAGGATGATTTAGGCCAGAAGTGTAACAGTAAGAATGTTAAACCTGCAACATTATAAGCAAACTTCGGAATAGTTCAATGGCCACGCATAACTGCTACAATACCTACTAACCAACATAAACCATGCACGAATTACATGACCCATTCGACTTGCATTAAAACCTACAACATTCTCATATATGCAGCATAATCAATATAGGAAGGTCAAGATTGTCATAAGAATTGCTGATCCAACAGTAATTTAAACATCCACAATATTAAAGTTAAATCCCAAAAGACCTCTCCATGTATGGCCCGGATAAAACAGTAACCATACCCATCCAGTAAAAAGAAAGTAATGTCCAAAACACCATTGTCAAGAAATATATGATAAGTGACCCAAATTCACTCCTGACCACTCTGAGGAAGGATAACTTTTTCTATTAATTCATTTCTTCTTTTGTATCCCATCTTCATAAAATACCTAGCACTTACTAAATCGGACTGTAGCACTCTTGCAGCTCGAAATATGGTCCTCACTGCTAAGACCATCCACGTCCTCAAGTATCCCCAGGAGCCGCTATACACGCATCATGCTCTTGCTCTATGACATAGTTATGGTCAGGGTTTTTACAGCTTCTGCCACTTCCCCCATCCTGTCCCCTATTTGTTCGATCGACTTACCCTTCATATGACAACTATTGTCACTCGCATCTGTGCGACTGTGACGAGATCCTGACGTTGTTTCCATTGGGCTTTTGTCATATCTCATAGCCTTTTTTGTGGATCGATCGCCACCGCGAGTGCGGGGAGTAGGCCTCTAATCATCCTCATCATCAGATGAGAGTCGTACAGTATCAGAAGCCTGCTCATCAAAGTCGTCATCAGAATTCAATTCGTTACGGCTGCGTCGCTTCCCTGAAATAGGTGAAGAGTAAGTTGTGCTTGCAAATGAACCATGTGCACATTCATTGCCGAATATAAACGCCAAGTTATCCCATTTATCAATGTGCTTTCCACGCACTCGTTCAGCATAGGGGTGTGACTGTACACACAAAGACAGTATATTAAACATCATATATTGAAAACCAGAACTTTGTGGAACTGAAAAAAAATTCATAAATCCTACCGCAATATATCCATCCCAGACATCATCAGTAGCGACAACCATCTTTTTATCTTCATCCCACCCAAAACTAGATGCATTGAGCAGGTCCTTTATAGCCCAATACAACCTCTTCAAGGTCCGCAGGCAATTAGATATGTAACGATTTTCAAGTAAAATGCCACAACTACCATGGATTTCTTTGATGGTTGCCTTGTAGGCCTCGGGTTTAAACCCAATATCACTCTTAAGGACGAGATTGACTTGTTCAACCAAGGCATCTACCAATGAATTGTCCATAATGTCGGACCATTGTACTCTACTTATTTTACTAGTATAGGCTATCCTACGCCTCAGGGTAGATATACCCTTTGGTGAGGGCGCTTTCCTTGAGGATGTGACAATTTTTTTTGGAGTTGAAAGAGGTTGTGTTGGTGATCTTGGACTTATGGCTAGATGACCACCCCTATTTGAACGTAATGACTCGATGCTTTTATTCCTCAGATCCTTCGATGTGCTCCTCAGGAAATTCATTTGACCTACATTCATAACAAATTAATAGCAATATAACAGGAGCATTCGGGAGATGCACAAAAGTAATGATTCATAAGGGAACATAAAAAGTTTACAGTCTATCTAATTATAGCATTCACACGAAAAGTAAAAATGAGTTAAAATATTCCTGTTATAAACATAGCAGATCAGTACATAATCAATGAAAAATAAATACATTGTCTAGTGTGTGAAAGATTATCATTCTACATTCTCTCAGCTATCTCGTCTCTTTCCCTCGCCCACTCTTCCCGACCGCGGTCCATCACTCGAGATAAAGCTCGTCTTTCCTCCATACTAGTTATCTCTACAGAGGATGATGAAACATCCTCTGTACTATCTCCACTGTCCTCTACTACCTCAGTCAGTTCGTCATCACCACTAACATGAAGGAAATTATGAAGGACACAACAAGCTATGACAATTTTAACTTGAGCTTTAAACTTGAACTGAGGAGGAGTATGTATGATAGGAAAGTGGCCCTTTAAAAACCCAAAAGACCGCTCTATGACATTTTACAATTGGGCGTAGCGATAGTTGAAAAGTTCCTTTTGATTGACAAGTTTTCTTTCAGTCTGGAACTCATTCAAATGACATCGCACACGTCGATAGGGGGCCATAAACCTGAGCAAATGTGCATATCTAGCATCAACAACATAATATTTTCCTACACATTCCAAGATATGTTTCAGTTATGTTTCATAAATAAACTCTTAAAATGTAAAGAAATACCCCCTATATATGATTGCCATGAGGAACCAGAAGACAGTCAGGGCGACAGGTTAATGCATTTTGTAAGACATAAGCATCGAATGCGGAACCATCCCAACCAGTAAGAACGAACACAAATTTCATATCAAAAGTACATGCAACAAGAACATTTTGAGACAGAAATCCTTTCCTATTTCTGAAAGCTGAGCTCATTTCCTTTGGCAAATAAGCCGGGATATGGGTGTCATCTAAAGCCCCGATGCAGTCCTACAATCAAATGTGTGCCACATGATCAGTTCCTTCCTTTTACCACTTATAATTCTTACCTACGACATCCAACACTTGTAAATATTACTTGAAAGCATGTACTCTATAAAGGATTGTCAGATATTTCTTTGGGTATGTATAATTCAAGAAACTTCACATATTTTAAATGTAGACCGATAATAGCATCCAACACCCTAGAAAAGTGTTTGTTTACAGTCTCACCAGATCTTGTAAATCGATGACCAATCACATGATTACGTACATTGTATCTAACAGTATGTAAGAACATTACAACCTGCTCTTCCATATTACACCTTATCGTATCAGATAGGAGTTTGCGATCTCTCAACAATGAACATAATTCGAAGAAATTGTCCCTGCACATTCTCAGCTGCATAAGAGAATCAACATCACTTTTTCTTATTATGCCATTGACAAATCTATCCCTCTAAATGTGACAATCTTTAACGCCCAAAAATCGGGAGTGGAGCAAAGCTTAACTTCCGAGTTCCAACGCATCACTTATGCAACATAGATAATGATGTTTAAATGTTGTCCATATTAGTGCATTAAACATGAGTGAGATTATACCAAAACAATATATCATACTCCAGAGATAATTAAATTAAGCAAGCGAAAGACTGAGATAGGTATATAAAATTGGTAAGTGTTTCTCAATCCTCAAAGTATGAGTATGATACTAAGCTGAATATATACATACGTTTATTTCAAAATATACAAAATATCAAAATGTAAATGTTCAACTAATCCAGTATCTCTATAATCCCGGTGACGTAACTCTAGGTCTACATAGACCCGCCTGAGAGCTGAACGTAGGAGAACTCTTCCTTCTTGTCAAAGAAGTCCGGCTCCGTCATGCAAGCCTCATCACAACTTGCATCTAAATCAGAGTCTGGTTGGTGTTTTAAAACATCGTCCCAGAGTGGGAGTGAGCGATAAACTCAATGGTACTATAAGGCAAAGGTTAACATGTTATCAATTCAGTCAAGCAGTAATGATAAAGCAATACAATAAATATTTCCTAACTACTCTGGTTAATGCAGGAATGATATGCGTAATGATGTATGCCCTCACCTACACTCTCTCAGCGACATCATCTCATGATCATGCATGACAAACTTCCTAAACATGTGCTTCCTCGCCAAAGCACATGCAATGCAGTGCATGAACGTGTTAGCCAAGTAATTTATTAGGCTTATTCATACAACAGGTTCGGGAAGCTAATGTACCTCCCTTTATATCATTTACCCAAACAATCATCCATCTAGGGTCGTCAATCCTAGTTAATCACATACAATAGGTAAGTTGTAGGGCATCACCCTTGATGAACAATAATGGATAGGTAAGCTCACGAGTTTACACTCGAGGTCACTACGGAGAGGCTCGTCACCTCAACGTATGCCTAATTTATACTCGAGGTCACTACGGGAGGCTTGTCACCTGAACGTAAGCCGACAACTCGAATACAGTATCCCATACACCACCATATGCGGCTCACGAGTTTAGTTGCTCACTAGTCACTACGGGGAGGCTCGTCACCCCAGCGTAGGCCAACAGCTCGGCCATGGTGTCCTAAACACCACCACGTCCAGCTCATAAGTCTTAGCGGATCCTGGTACCATGGATAAACGGGCTTTACATTGGTAAGTGTTACAATACATTCAAGCAGTAGCGTGACAAGTGTGATTGGTACGAGCGCATGTCGAATTCATCGACATGGAATGCATAAGCACTCCACGTGGCCTAACAACTGTCGACAATCACCGTACGACTCAGATTCATCGTACGTATCTAATGTGGTGAAACTAGTTCATCCACTCAATCAGGAACCGTTACCGATTGCCTGGACACGTGGTAGTCCTAAACATGCTCAATTGCAATGGGTAGTCACATATGTTGAACATAACAACAATTAACAATCAAATAAAACATAACTCTCATTTGAGCATTTTATCAAACACATAGAACATATTATTATACACATGCATTCATCCACAAATCTCTTAGTAGCAATTTATGTTACATGAAGGAAATTATAGATATGGTTACGGTAGTTGAGAATCCTATCTCAACACCCTCATTAAATGCAATTCAACAAACAATTTCTCATTCAGACATTTTATCAAACACTTAAACTGCACATTACTTACATACATGACATAAATTAGTTATAACATATATTATGGCAATTCCTTTCACAAAGGAGTTGTCATACAGACAACAAACATGTATTATAGGTTAACAGTCATGGCAAGCACAAATCATAAATTCAATTTCTTCAATCATTTCAACAAACACATGGAATGCATAATATATTCATATAGTTCACACACATGTATAGTTTATCAAATACATCGTAACTAAGATTATATGGCAACAATCAAGTCGGACATAAATCATTACTGACATTGAAAGCCTTGAAAACCATAACCTAAACATTTATAGTCCGTACCTTTCGTCGGTACGCTTGTTTCGAACTCGGTTCGAACACTATATTCTCGTCTACAACACAACAATAACCTAAATTACGAGATAGGTTAGCTATTTCATCGATTCTTCTATTTGGATTCCTAAAATAAGATTTGGGTTATGATTTCTTACCCAAATCGTAGTTGGAATGGCTCGTGTAGCTAGATGTAAAGATGATCTAGTGCGTGTTGTCGTAAGAGAGGAACGCCGCCTCAATCTCTCAAACTCTCTCTCTTCTCCTCACTCTTTTCTATTCTTTTCTCTCCTTTCTCCCAGGGTTTGGAGAAAATTTGTATGGAATGGGAATGGGGTGATTTAAGGTCCTTAAATAGGCTCAGAACTGGTTCAAATGGTCCCAGGGCCATGGTATACAGAGGTTTTGGGACAATGGGACTCATCTGGAGGCCAATTACTCACCTACGTCATAAAGTAAGTTCCCTGACCATGGATCTAAGCCAGGTTATGATTTTGGTCCGATCGGATTTGTGGATCGACCATGGAGTACCTGTATCAGTTCGACGATCATCATCACTCAATCAAGTCCACAAGTATACCGATATGTGTAGGGAAATTTTCCTGATCCAAGGGTGTAGGTTGGTCAGAAACTTGCGGTTTGAAGTCTTCAATTTCGCCTGCAAGTGAATGGTCCAAATCACTTAAGTTTGATTTCAGTTTTTTAAAGATATTCGCGTTCCTCACACACTTTGCTCCAAGCTTAAGTTGTGAGTTTCTGTATACTATCTGGGCTCAATTCCCGCGATGGTTGTCAAGCCCAATAAGGCGGTCATAACCTTATAGTTTCGCTGTAATCGGACTTTCGACGCGTGGTCCAGGTCCAATACGGAGTTTCAATGTGCTCTTGGAAGCAACTGGGTTTTGAGATTACTCCTAGGTTTTTAGGTAATGTTGAGTTATCGATTCTAATGGTTTTGGGTCTTGCAGTTCGTATAGATAGTGGTTCAAGTTAATCCACCGATTAATTGAGTTTAGTACTTAATTAATTTTTCATCTAATTTCTACTGCATTCGGTCCTTAGTGATTTCTGCCTGAGGTGATACTCGGGTCTTTGTACAGATTTTTCTAACACGTTACACTCTACCCCCCTTAAAGAAAAATTTCATCCTCGAAATTAGTACCTTTTTGTACTCCTCGAGAATCTGAGGGTAGTTTTTACTGAACTCGTCTTCTGTTTCCCAAGTAGCCTCTTCCTCAGTGTGGTATGTCCATAGTACTTTCACAAGTGGGATAACTTTACTGCGTAGCACTTGTTCCTACCTATCCAGGATACGTGTTGGTCGAAGTACATATGTAGCATCTTCACTCAGCTGTACCTGCTCCCATTTGATAATATGGGAAGGGTCTGGAACATATTTCTTCAACATTGATACGTGAAATACGTTGTGCACGTCTGCGCGTGGTGTGGGCAAAGCAAGGCGGTATTCTATCACACCCACTAGATCCAGAATCTGGAATAGGCCTATGAACCTCGGCGTAACCTTCCCTTTCTTGCTAAATCGAATGACTCTCGTCATGGGGGAAACCTTAAGAAACACATGGTCCCCAACTTCAAATTCCAACTACCGTTGTCTTGTGTCAGCGTAACTCTTCTGTTTACTCTGTGCTGTAAGAAGTCAACGCCTGATAATGTCGATCTTCTATGAGGTCGCCTGTAACAAATCTAGGTCAATCAAACTCTTCTCACCAACCTCTGCCTAACAATGCGCCGCTCGACATGGATGCCCATACAGCCTCGTAGGGAGCCATGACAATGCTCGCTTAAAAGCTGTTGTTGTAAGCGAACTCAGCATAGGGAAGATAGTCATCCCAACTGTCTTTGAAATCGACCACACATGCCCGCAACATATCTTCTAACACCTGATTTACCCGTTCCATCTGCCCATCGGTCTGTGGGTGGAACGTGGTACTGAACTCCAGTTTCACTCCCATCACTTCCTGGATTCGTGTCCAAAAAATGGACGTGAATCACGTGTCTCGATCCGACACAATCTCCATAGGCACTCCATGTAGATGTACAATCTCCTTGATGCACAACTTGATTAAATTATCTGTTGAGTTTGAAACTCTAATTGGAAGGAAATGAGCCGATTTTGTCAATCGGTCCACAATCACCCAAATGGAGTCATGTCTCTTCCTCGTCTTCGGTAACTAAAAAATGAAATCCATAGATATGAAGTCCCATTTTCATTCAGTTATAGGCATGGATTGAAGTAAACTAGGAGGTCAGCGATGTTCGGCCTTGACCTGCTGGCACGTGAGACAACGGATACAAAATCTGCTATGTGAGCTTTCATGTTGTCTCACCAGTATGAGCGCGTCATATCTCGATACATTTTTGTAGTACCAGGATGCATCGCCATCTTCGAATTGTGAGCGGCTTCTAGAACTTTCTTTCTTAAGTCATGAAGATTCGGGACGCATAGGCAGCCACGATAACGTAAACCCCCATCCGATTTAACTCTCCATTTAGAGCCTTCATCGTCACTAGCTCATTTTCTCATCTTCAGCAACCATTCATCTTCTCTCTGACCCACAATGATTCAGTCATCAATAAGTAGTTCTATAAGAATATGTGCGACGCTCACAAACGACTCCTCTACTATAAGATTTTATTCGAAGTCTGTTCACTCCCCAAGTATAGGGTTGTGATGTAGTAATAAACTCGGTAAGATCGAGGTCGAATCCCACGAGGACTGGTCGTCACAATTCAAATCTGTGATTCTCCTTAACTAATTCAACAAATAATGGAGCAATTTACTAACACAAATTTATGGAAAATAACTATTGAGAATAAGGAAGAAAATTCAATCAGAGAGAGCACTAGGACTTTCGAATCCACCCCTAATTATCCTAACCATTGTTTGGTCTGTTAATTTACCTTAAATTAGATTGATCAACTTATCTAGAGAAAGCACAATCTGTGTCCTTAATCGGGCATACAGATTGTCTAGTTCCTTCAAGCAATGCCATGAATAACATATCCCATGTCCAAATCGGGCATATGGAATATGCAGTTCAGTAAAGCACCCCGTTTCTTCCTCTACAAGAACCTGTTCATGATCAGATACAAGCACCTAGAATAAGCATCCAGACCACATCCATCCATAGACTCTGATCACAGTTCATAGATGGAGAAGTATAGAATTTAAAACAATCAAGCACACTAGGGGAAGAAACAAATCAATCTAATTGAAGTAAAATTAACATAGAACAATGGAGGTTCAAATTAGGGGTTTCATCTCAGCCCTAGCTGAGAGATTAGTTACCCATAAAATCCATTAAACAGATGGATAAATAAAAATAAAAATCCATAAAAGAAAATTCAAACCAATTTCTCTCTCTCTTCTTTCTTCTCTTTCTTCTCTCCCTTGCTGTAGATCTGGAACTCCTCCCTCTTTCTGAATGTTTTTCCTATGTCCAAGACTCCTTTTTTATAGTTGCTGGAAAGCTGGATCAGTGGCAGAGTTGTAACAGGACATGGAATGGAAATTTTCGCAGCCATGATCGGTGGGCCCCACCGAAGTATTTTCTGGAAAATTCACCCCATCCATTGGATTCAGGACGAAATTTCAGTCAAGAATGGGTGGTTTTGAACGTCCATTAACGCGGCCCAGAGAAGAAAACACGAAGAGATCAGTTTTGAACGTTGCAGGGCAACCCTTTTGTGGCCTCTGTATCATGCACGTGTGTACGCATGGGAGTGGAATATCAGCATGGGTTTGTAGTGCTCGCGGCCCTCTACACGATGAACGGCTCGGATCAGTCGTACGGGCGATGTGTGGGGCTCACAATGCTTCGCAAAAACGGCCAGCGGCCGGTCGTTCGCTGACGCGGAACAGGTCGCTGCGGAAATGGTGGGGTCCACTGTGATGTTTTCTTGAGAAATCCACTCCGTCGATTGCATCCCTCTCGAAAATTGGTCAGACCTTCTGAGATTGGAGTGATTTCGGTGTGGTCCATCTGATTTCTTCGATTCACCGTCCGACTGCTTTTGAACGGTTAGATTTCCATATTCGCTCTCATTTGAGATTCGGCCACCTACACGTTGATGATATCGATACCAGAGAGACAATGGACGGTCTGGATCGGCGAATTGATGGACGTGTGGGGCCCACAACCGAAACCCAATCGGCCAGCGTCCGTTTGCTGGACGCTGGCACGGGAGATGCGAGAGGCTTCGGGTCAGCGGTCCCGTGCACGGCGGCAGCAATGTGCATGGTGTACATGCATCACGTGCGGGGCCCACTGTAATGTTTGGGCGAAATCTACGCCGTCCATCCTTTTCCTCATATTATTTCCACCGCCAAAACCCAATTTGAGACAGTTCCAAATATCAGGTGGGCCCCAAATTGAAGATTAATGGGCTGATCTGTCCTTTGAGCTACTTTCTGAGATCTTCAGTAGATGAAATTTAATATGTACGGTTACTTTATAGCCTTCATCACATGTATGAAGTTTCGAGCCAATTGGACGGTGGGAAGCCTGTGATCTTGCAATTTTTACCAGTTTCGGGCTTCTTTAATGTGAACGGCTTGATTTTCTCGGATCCCCAGCATGTAAATTCTTCAATATTGGTCTTTTGGAGTCCATCCCGAGCTCTGGTAATTTCGGAGCGTCAAATTCACGCTTTTAATATCATTTTTTCCAATCCACGCTTTTTATTTCATCCTGCGAAAAACACATTTAAATTATGACATTAGGCGTTATGATTTACATAAAATCGTGCAATAAATGGGGTCTGATATGCAATATTTGACCCTTATCAAAGTCTCGCACAAATTCTACCATGTTTCATTCTTCTATCATTAGCGGAGCCACAAATTCTATTATCTTTTTACGGCTCAATGCATCTGCCACAAGGTTAGCCTTGCCAGGATGGTAGGAAACCTCAAACTTGAAGTCCTTCAAGGTTTTCATCCAACGTCGTTGCCTCATATTCAGGTCTCTTTGCGTGAATATGTACTTGAGGCTCTTATGGTCGCAAAAGAGCTCAAACTCCTCTCCGTAGAGGTAATATCTCGAGAGCTTTAATGCAAATATAACTACTGCCAATTTCAGGTCGTACGTAGGGTAGTTTTCTTCGTGTTTCCTCAACTGTCGAGTCGCATAGGCAATCACTCTATCCTTTTACATAAGAACACAACCTAAACCAACACGAGACGCATCGGTGTATATCATATATCTGACCCTTTACTCTAGCAATACTAGCACGGGTGCAGACGTCAGCTTATCCTTCAATTCCTGAAAGGCTGCTTTTGCTTTCTCATTCCAGGCAAACTTAAGATCTTTTCAAGTAAGCTGAGACAATGGTCTGGCTATCTTGAAAAAGTCTTTGATAAATCGACGATAATAATCTGTCAGGCCAAGGAAACTCCTCACTTCAGTAACCGAACCGGGCTGCTCCCAGTCCTGAACTACGGTCACCTTAGCAAGGTCCATAGCAATTCCTTCCTTAGACACAACATGTCCCAGGAACTTGACTTCTTCTTTCCAGAAGTCGTATTTCTTGTACTGAGCAAATAACTGGTTCTTCCTGAAAGTATCGAAGACTACTCGTAGGTGCTCCTTGTGATCTTTCCGACTCTTGGAGTATATAAGAATGTCATCTATAAATACGACGACAAATCGGTATAGATATGACCGAAATACCCAATTCATGAGGTCCATGAACACGGCCGGTGAGTTTGTGAGTCCAAATGACATCACAAGGAACTCGTAGTGCCCAAATCGGGTTCTGAATGCTATTTTCTGCACATCTTCATCCCTGACACGCAACTGATGATACCCTGACTGTAAGTCAATCTTTGAGAAATATTGTGCCCCTTTCAACTAGTCGAACAGATCATCTATTCTGGGCAAGGGATACTTGTTTTTCACTGTCACTTGGTTCAACGTATGATAATCAATACACAATCGCAGTGACTCGTCTTTCTTCTTTACAAATAATACTGGTGCTCTCCAAGGGGATACACTAGGTCATATAAAACCTGCATCCAACAGATCATCGATCTGTTTCCTCAACTCCTCCATTTCACATGGAGGCATGTGATACGTCGATAGAGAAATGGGTGTCGCACTAGGCATAAGGTCGATAAGAAAGTCGATCTCGCGCCGAGGAGGTAGTCCAAGTATCGTACTTAACACTTTTCAGAAATCTTGGACCACAAGCGTGTTCCCAAGTGACGGACCATCGACGTTTTTTAGCAAGGTAGCATAACAACTAATGCAGTAGTACCAACTAACCTAAACTGCGAAAGTAAAGGTCGTGCCCTCAGGTCCATGGGCTGTCACCAATCTGGTATCGCAATCGATCTCTGCCTTCATCTCGGTGAGCCAATCCATATCGAGAATGACATCATAATGACATAGTGGGGCAACAATCAGGTCAATGAGCACTGTTCTACTTCCTAAGTCTATCAATCAACCTTTACAAATCTTGGTAGAGTCTGAGAAGGTCCCTGTGGCGGTAAGGAGTCTCACCCCGATCATAAGAGTAGTTTCTGACACTAGTCGCTTAACTTCTGCGCATGATACTATTAAAATAGTGGACCCGATGTCCACCAATAGGAAGACTAGTGTAATTTGGATATGTGTTGTGACTTCGAAAGCCAATGGTGCTGTAGTTGCTGTCTCGGATGCCTCAGCTGCAAGTGAGTGTACACGAGCTTGTTGAGGACGATTCAGTTGCGATGACATAGGTCGTTGAGGCGGCTGACTTCGAGGTACATTCGGTCTGTAAAAAGACTATGCTGGCGATGCTGATTGCAGAGGTAGAGCTGAAATGGCCTGTGGTAACTGACGGTTGATCTTCTAAGGCGACGTAAAGCCGTTATCCCTCATCTTGGTAAAGCAGTAAGTGTCTGTTTGGCCCATCCTCTTACAGTAGGTGCACCATAGATCAGATTGCTTAGGCTATGTCGGTGGAGCCATAAGCCTAGGAGGTAAATCTGGACGTGGCCTCTTGCCGAGGAATGGTCGGTTCGGCAAGTCAGGTCGAGGCCTCAGGCCCATGGGCACACGTGTACGGGACAATCTGTACCCATCCTGCTTAGCTCGCAGGGACATGTTCACTAGCTTAGCATAATTGGGAATGCTAGCGTAACACATCTTTGTGCAGATTTTAGGCCGCAGACCCTCTGAAAATTGTCGCCTCTTCATCGCCTCAACTGTTAGTATTAAAGGAGTATATGTGGCTAGCTCCATGAATCTTCTTTCATACTCTGACATAGACATCCCTCCTTGTCGGAGGTGAAGGAACTCACCCTCCTTTTCATTATGGTAAGTGAGGGAGAAGTATTTTTTATGGAAGCCAGTCTCAAACGCGTCCCACATTCATACGTATCCAGGGGCAACTGTTCGTAGGATGCTGTCCCATTAGAGACTGGTGATTAGGTAACCTAATCTCCCACCCCCAACCTAAAATTTACATTGTCCTCAATGTAAAAGATATGAGCATGGAATGC
Source organism: Magnolia officinalis (assembly GCA_021015155.1). Classification (NCBI taxonomy): domain Eukaryota; kingdom Viridiplantae; phylum Streptophyta; class Magnoliopsida; order Magnoliales; family Magnoliaceae; genus Magnolia; species Magnolia officinalis. The sequence goes on from JAJHSJ010000001.1 coordinate 53,822,634, forward strand.
ACATGGGACAACGAAAGTAAAAGAGAAGTGATGGGAAGATAGTACCTGAATGATGAATCGTGAGAGACTTTCCAAGAGATCTCAACATGAGAGAGGGTGAGCACGAGGGAGAAAGCAACACAAAAATAACAAGAAATAAAATCCTACCTATACCACTTTCGCAGGTGCTCTCGATTGCATTTAGCATATGCAACAAGCCTTTAAACCCCTAGGTTACCCCTAGTGGATGAGTTGCAGTCTCGTGAGGGTTTACAGTAATGTTACCCACAAACATTGAACTAACTAATAAGGAAAAAGAAATAGAATGAAATGCTGGGTTGCCTCCCAGGAGCGCTAAGTTTAACGTCTTCAGCCAGACAAAAACGGACCATGAATTCATTAATCTTTAAGACCAGGGTCTGCCAAAGAACTTACCTCAACACTGTGGTTAACCAATCCCAGACAAGTGATGCGAGTTCCCATAAACTGTGCTATCTGAAATGAGGTAATTGACACTATCATCAAACAGTTTAAGGACTTCTGCTCGAACAACTTCTTCCATGTTAGGATCATGCTTCCTTTGTATTTTATGTGACATTTCCGCAACATGATCCTTACATACAGTGGGGCACACTCCTTGTATTTCTGCTATCTTCCGTTCAATTGCTGCCTTATATGTTCGAAGAACATTAAGCAACCTGTTCTCTTTTGCCTTCTCAGAGTTAGAAACTGTGCTGTCAGGAAGAGTCTCAGAGGGATGAAGAGGTTCCACTTTCACTCTCCATTTTTCAGTCTCCAATATCGGAGTAGAGTCGAGCAGTGCATTGACTTCCTAGATGGGACTATCTGTGTCAAACTCCGTGCCATGTTGTGCTAAGCAGGTCTCAAGTGGATCTTCAAAAGATTTACGGAAGGAGTCCTGCACTAGACTCTCGATCATGTCCACTTCAAATATGTCGTCCAAATCTGCGGATTGTTGTCCTGCATTAAAAACATTGAGTTTAATATTCATGTTACCAAATGACAACTTCATAACTCCATTCCTGCAATTTATAATAGCATTAGATGGCCAAAAATGGACGACCCAAAATGACTGGGATCTGACTATGAGGATTCTGAACAGGCTGAGTATCTATAACTATGAAATCCACTGGAAAATAAAATTTGTCAACCTGGATTAGCACATCTTCAATAACACCCCGGGGCACCTTGACAGATCTATCAGCTAGCTGTAATGTTATTTTAGTCGGTTTCAACTCACCAAGTCCTAGCTGCTCATAAACCGAATATGGTAACAAATTGACGCTCGCCCCTAAATCAAGTAATGCCTTTCCGATTTTATGATCTCCTATACCACAAGAGATGGTGGGAGCTCCTGGATCCCTAAATTTAGGAGGGGTGTTATGTTGAATCATGGAGCTGAGCTGCTCTGCAAGGAAGACTTTCTTATGAACATTCTGCTTACGCTTTTGAGTGCATAAATCTTTAAGAAACTTAGCATAAGCAGGGACTTGCTTGATAGCGTCAAGCAACGAGATGTTGACTTGCACTTTTTGAAACACGTCCAGGATTTCATCAAAGTTGTTTCTTTTCTTCATTGGTGCCAGACGTTGAGGAAAGGGTGCTTTGGGCACGTAAGGTGGCATGTCAGCGACTCTTGGCGAGTCAGAGAGTTTTTGGACTTTGGATGCATTGGTGTGTCTCTCTGCTTCACCCTGATTTGATTCATCCCTAGGTATTTCTATTTTGTTGTCAATCTGTTTGCCTGACCTAAGGGAAATGATCGATTTTGCTTGCTCATGGTATTGCCCTTGGTTGGAATTAGAGCCAATCTCATATTGTCCCTTTGGATTAGCCACAGGTTGGCCAGAGAACTTACCCTTCTCTCTCTCACTCAATGTGGCAGCTAGTTGACCCATTTGTACTTCCGGCTTGGCAATGGATTGTGCATTTGCATGTAAGCTTTGCTGGTTGGCTAGTAAGGTTTGTTGGGTGTCTTTTTGGAATTGGAGAGAACTCCGCATAAAAAGATGGAGTGTATCCTCAAGAGATGGTTTCCTTGATTGTGCAGGCAGTTGTTGATATTGCGGAAACTGCTGAGGTTGCATAGGAGGATTTCCAGATGGTCCTCCTTGTTGCGGTCCTTTTGCCCAAGAAAAATTTGGATGTCTAGCCCACCCTGGGTTGTATGTGTTCGAGTAAGGATCATTCCCAGGTTTCTGAAAGGTGTTCAAAGCATGAACTTGTTCAGAGAGAAATTCTGAAATGACTGACTGTACCAGATGGGCAAGATTGCGTAGGATGGGAAGGACTAGAATATATGGCACAAGCCTCGACTTGAGTTGTTTGTGGAGGTCCATTATGCAACATCAGAGCATCAACCTTCTTTGTCAGGCCATCAATCTTGGCATGGAGATCTGATGTGACTCCTATCTCATATATGCCACCTCTCTTTTGTGGTTGGGAATTTCTTTCACCTCTATCTGAATAGTCCCATTGCTGGGAGTTTTCACACAAGGTTTCAAAGAATTTCCACGCTTCGGTATCACTCTTGGTCATGAAGGACCCTCCACTGGTGGCATCAACCATGCGACGGTTCTGGGGTGTCAGACCGTCATAAAAGTATTGTACTTGTTGCCACTTCTCAAAACCGTGGTGTGGACATTTAAGAAGCAAGTCCTTCCATCTTTCCCAACATTCATGAAAGTGCTCTCCCTCTTTTTGTGTGAAATTAGTGATTTCTCTACGGAGAGCATTAGTTTTGTGAACAGGGAAGAACTTGTTTAAGAACTTCCTAGACAATTGGTCCCATGTAGTGATAGACCCAACTTCTAGAGAATTCAACCATGCTTTCGCCTTATCCTTCAAAGAAAAAGGAAACAGGCGTAGGCGGATCGAATCGTCTGAGAAGTTTTGGTATTTAAAGGTGGAGCAAATGTCTAGGAATTCTTTCACATGATGATATGGGTCCTCCTTGTCTAACCCATAAAAGGAAGGCAACAACTGTATGACCCCAGTCTTGAGTTCAAAGTGTGCTGCCGTGGTGGTAGGCAACACTATGCATGAAGGCGCATTGAATTGGACAGGAGCTGAATAATCTCTAAGAGTTTTAGTTCCATTCTCTTCTGCCATTTCAACTGGGATGTCTTTCAATCTTCTATGGAATGTTCTTTCTATTTCAGGATCAAAAGGTGCTAGTTCTTTATCTAGAGATCTACGTCCTAGCATAAACTAAGCAACAACCTAAGAGAAAGAAAACTAGAACTAGAACTTATGCTATTCAAAAAAAACAAGTTAAAACTATGTAAGTAAGAATGGGAAGAAAGAACCCGGAAAAGGAGATGATTGATGTTAAGAAGCTCCTCCTCACTTAGTAGCTTTCTTCCTCAATTCCTGAAAAATAGAAACAAAACAAATCGGGTTTCCTAAAATAATGAGAGAAAAATCCTAAGCAATGGTTAATTTCTTAAAAAAAAAATAAAAAGGAAAGAAATCCTAGAATTAGAAAATTACTAAGTGTAACAAGCTAAGTACGTTTCTAAAAAGGAAAAAGAAATTTCTAAAACTAGAAAATTTACTTAAGAGAAGAAAAATCTAAATCTAAAAATAGAAAATTTAAAAAAATCACAAGAAATTCTAGAAATAGAAAATAAAAATTAGAAAAAGTAAAGAATTAGAAAGGGATTACCAAATTAGAGGTTTATCTCAGGACCCTACGAAACAGGAAAGAGGTTAATTTCTAAAATAAAGAAAAGAACTCTAAGTTAGTAAAATCCTAAGCTATGAATTATGATAAGAGAGAATCCTTAATTTAATTTGGACCGAAACAGTCCCCGGCAACGGCGCCAAAAACTTGTTCACTCCCCAAGTATAGGGTTGTGATGTAGTAATAAACTCGGCAAGACCGAGGTCGAATCCACAGGGACTGGTCGTCACAATTCAAATTCACAATTCTCCTTAACTAATTCAACAAATAATGGAGCAATTTACTAACACAATTCTATGGAAAATAACTATTGAGAATAAGGAAGAAAATTCAATCAGAGAGAGCACTAGGACTTTCGAATCCACCCCTAATTATCCTAACCATTGTTTTGCCTGTTAATTCACCTTAAATTAGATTGATCAACTTATCTAGAGAAAGCACAATCTGTGTCCTTAATCGGGCATACAGATTGTCTAATTCCTTCAAGCAATGCCATGAAGAACATATCCCATGTCCAAATCGGGCATATGGAATATGCAGTTCAGTAAAGCACCCTGTTTCTTCCTCTACAGGAACCTGTTCATGACCAGATACAAGCACCTAGAATAAGCATCCAGACCACATCCATCCATAGACTCAAAAGTTCATAGATGGAGAAGTATAGAATTTAAGACAATTAAGCACACTAAGGAAAGAAACAAATCAATTTAATTAAAGTAAAATTAACATAAAATAATGGGTGTTCAAATTAGGGGTTTCATCTCAGCCCTAGCTGAGAGATTAGTTACCCATAATATCCATTAAACAGATGGATAAATAAAGATAAAAAATCATAATAGAAAAATCAAACCAATTTCTCTCTCTCTTCTTTCTTCTCTCCCTTGCTGTAGATCTGAAGCTCCTCCCTGTTGCTGAATTTCTGAATGCCTTTCCCACGTCCAAAACTCCCCTTTTATAATTGCTGGATGGCTGGAATCGGTGGCAGAGTCATAGAAGGACTCGGAGTACAAATTTTCGCAGCCGTGATCGGTGGGCCCCACAGAGGCATTTTCTGGAAAATCCACCCCGTCCATTGGATTCAGGATGAAATTTCAGTCAAGAATGGGTGGTTTTGAAGATCCATTGACGCGGCCCACAGAAGAAATCTTAAAAAAATCAGTTTTGAACGTCACGAGATCGCCTGTTTGTGGCCTCTGTACCATGCACGTGTGTCCGCATGGGAGTGGAAAAACAACATGGTTTTGAAGTTCTCGAAGCCCTCTATACGATGGACGGATCAGATCTTCCAGAAAAACCACGTACGGGGCCCACAATCCGCCGCAAAAACGGACAGCGTTCGTGCGTTACGCGGACGGAACCTCTTCCGCTGTGACAATGGTGGGGCCCATTCCCTTGATTAAATGGAAAATCCACTCCGTCCACCGAATTTCTGTTGAAATTTCGGTTAGAAAAACATATTTTTTTCTCCATTCAGCTGTGGGCCACGGAAGATCTCGTTCCACCGTCCATTGCATTGTTGAACGGCTAGATTCTATTCTTGATGATCATTCACGATTATGACATCTAGGCATTGTCAAAGACCTTCATTTAGACCTGATAGACGGTCCTGATCACGCATTTGGGCAATGTGTGGGGTCCACAATCGAAACCCAAATTGGGACAGGGAGACGCTGTTGCGTTCTCTTGTCTTGAGAAGAAGAGTCGGTCAGCAACGCTGACCGACTTTCGGATTTTTTTTGGTGCACGTCTTGTGCACATGTGCACTATACACATGCCACCTTAGGTGGGATCTACTGCAATGTGTACGAGCAATCCAATCCATCCATCTGTTTTGTCTCCTCAAATAATGTATTTCAACCAAATCTGAGGCATATCCAGAGACCAGGTGGGCCCCAAATTGAAGATTAATGGGCTGATTTGTCCGTTGGACCGCTTCCTGAGATCCTCAATGGCTGAAATTTAATATGTACGGTTAATTTATGGCCCCCAACACATGTATGAAGTTTCGAGTCAATTGGATGACGGGAACCATGTGATCTTGCATTCTGGACCCTTTTCAGGCCCCTTTAGCTTGATTTCCTCAGATCCCAGGCGTGTGAAATCTTCATTATCGGTTCTCTGGAGTTCATCCCGTGCTTTGGAGACTTTGGATCATGAAATCCATGCCTTTAACATTAATTTCCAATTAACGCTCCTGATTTCATCCTGTAATAAAAACACGAGTAAAATCTGGCATTAAACATAATCATGTATGTAAAATCAGGTAATTACTGGGTCTGATATGCAATATTTGACCCTCAACAACTGGCCTCCTTCTCGAACATATAGGCAACCAACTCTACTTGCTCTGCCTGGATGCAGTACAGTGGCTTCAACATCTTAGAGATGCGGTTGAGCCAGTATTCGGCCTCCTCGGACCTGTGAGTGCCCTCGAAGGTGGGAGGTCGGAAACACTGAAAGCACTCAAAAAAACTGCTGGCATTCATGTTTTCAGCAGGGTGCATAGGTAGTGCAGGCGGGACCATATTCATGTTTTGGGCAAGGGCTCCCGCAATCATGGTCTAAACTTACTGCTGCTGCTGCATTAGGAGCATCATCTACTTCAATCTATCAGAAGGAGGAGCCGCCTGACGCATGTGTGGCGTTGATGAGGATGCACGGGTCTGTTCCGGAACCAGTGGTGCACTAGGTATTAGCCCATTGGTGGGACCAGTGGCCAGCTGAGAGTCCGGTATAGTCTCAGAATTTGGGCCTAAACTAGGGTCTGTATGGCTATCGCTTGGGGGAGGTGCCCCGTCAATCGATCCGCCAAGTGCGAGATGTGCAGTGCTTCGAGTGTGCTTAGGGGGCATTCCCTATACATAACATAGGGTACAACACGTGTAAGATTTAACATAGTAACACACAGTTATCCAAACATTATACATGTTCAAATTTAAAAGAAGCTTCATTCATTTCATTTACCCAAAATTGTCACAATACATGAGATATAGTCTTACATGGACCATGACAGAAGATGCATGTGAGCTAATCTAGTACAAGTTCCACATCAACTATTTGAACATACTACTAAGCCTACCAAGGCTATTACATAGAAAGTGAGAAACAAAGAAAACCCGAAGACGACTACAATATATAACTAGCCGTCCGACTCTGGTGATGGTAGAGGAGCACCCTTGTCCTGCATACAACATAGGAGGGCCTTCAGAGTACGAGATATCTTCTTAAATTTCTGCTTCATATAAGCCTGAATCTCTTCAATCTTTTGCTTCAATAACCTCATGTCTCAGCGCAACCAGGTTCTCTTCAATCTGAGCCAGGCGGGCTTCCAGGGCGGCCTGATCACGGCGGTGCTCATGTGTAGTAGTAGAAGGTCCCCCATTAGAGTCTTGGGCCTCCTCCTCTTCCTCTTCATGCTCTTCCTCATCACTTCCTTCCTCAGTGTTCTCCTCGCCACTGCCTTCCTCATCATTGTCTTCCTCATCTTCACTCCCTTCTTCCTCTTCACTCTCCTACTTAATCTCATCCCCATATTCATCAAGCCTTGCTTGGCGTTGCCTAGGGCCTATGACCATATTATTGAGCGTAATGTCATTGATGATATGAATCGGGGCAACGTCACCCATATGGAGTCTGAAACTAAAGTGGCGGGCAATTTTACATATAAGTCGCCCGAAGGGAAGTGAGGCATCTCCCTATATGGATCGTGCAGTATCCACAATCTGAGATATGACAAATGTAGGTAGGCATAGCTTGTCTCCCTGAGCAGCTCTGTATAAGAAATCAACCATGAGCCGAGCACACTCCGTGCGGCTGCTCCACCTTAGATATACGTTATACGTAAATATGTGGTAGAGCGGGCATAAATCGTTTGTAAATTTGGTCGATGCAAGGCTATTTCCTTGCCTCCACTGTTCAAGCCGACCACAGAGGAAATGGGTGCGGCGATTCCTTTCTCATTCACTGGCAAGGTTTTTCTCACTTACATGTACAAGTCCACGCTCCATACCCATGATTCGATCCACCGCATCTACATTGACTATGGCTTGCTTTCTTCTCAAAGGGATAGCAAACTGTAGTGGCTCCAGTAGTGGTCCCGTATATGTGCATAGAAGGCACGCACTACTCTTTCACTTGCCTGGGTATTTCCCTCAAGTATGGGACCCCAACCATTTTCTAGGAGCATGTCCATCACGGGGTACAGTCCAAATAGCTTTTCGTCAACATGAGCCTCGAATACCACTCTACGGTTATGGAACCTACCTAATTTGATGCCCGCCGGTAGCGATCTTTCAATAGGGATCCGCGGGTCTAGATCCTATTTTAATCTTCTTTCTTGCTCGGCGCTCGCTTTCCTCCTCGGACGGGTTGGGCGGCTAGGCCCGACTTCATCTGTGGACACCCTTCTCTTTCCCATGAGAGAAACGAGTGTGGATAGGGAGAAGATTGTAACAACTAGCTCAAAAAGAAACATGGGGTTAAGAAATCTTGAAGGATGAGATGGTTTAATGGGTTTTGGGTTTTATGAGACACAAAGATGGATTTGTGTGCTCAAATGAAAAGAAATAAGTGAGATAGGAGGTGGTAGGAGATGAGTTTTGAGGAAAATGGTGGAGGATGGGTGTGTAATAAAGAAGAAGATGAAGATTGAGTATGAAATGAAGATTAGAGAAGGAAAAATGAGATCGTGGAGGGTTTTGGAGGTGTGAATGGGGTGAAATGGAGTGAAAATGAGGGAAAGGGAGAAAAATAGAGGGCCCCACATGATTTGCATGGCCCCACACATGTGGGAAGGGGCGGCGGGTCGTCGGACCCGCGGGCCCGCCGCAGTTGGCGCGGTGCCACCGCTGTCCGCCCGACTGTGGGCGGTGCCGCTGTCTGGGGGCAGTGACCTCCACCCCCCCTCCCCAACCCCCCGAGGTGCCGGAAAGATGTGGGGAACCCCTTGGTTCCCCCCGTTTCTTGTGTTTGGGCCCCCGTGTCAATTTGAGGTGGTTTCAGGTTCCATCTCGCACATATTCACGCCCTTTGGCGTGTTTCAAGTTTGGGATACACCGAATAATAGCTTAAACTCGTCGATTGACAGTCTAAAAAGGAATTGAGATCATTTCATGAGATCTCAAATGCATATGGGGTACATTTAACTGTCAGTTTCGCCCGTCGGTGAAACTTGGAATCCTACGTTCTGTAACGCTCTGAAAATCGAGGGTCGAGCAGGAGCCTAACTCCCGAGTTCCAACGCATCACTTATGTAACATAGAAAATGATGATTAAATGTTGTCCGTATTAGCACATTAAACATGAATGAGATTAAGCCAACACAGCATATCATAATCCAGAGATGATTAATTTAAGCAAGCAGAAGACTATGATAGATATATTGTAACAGCCCGAATTTTTCCCAACCTGGAATTAGACGTCCTTAGGCGATGGGTCAAAACCTAACAAAGGTTTAACTTCTCAAACACTCAATTAAAGCCTCAAATCCCTTTTCAAACCATTTTCTTCACAAATCTCACCTTTCATTACCTCGTTCCTTAAATCCTTCTAAGTACTTTCACATTAGACACTACCTTAAAGTTTAGGTGATGAAGAACAATACTTAAACTAAACATTGCTACAAAGGTCTAAGTACCACCTCAGACCGAAATCACTCAGGACTAAATCCTTTAGAAATTAGGCGAGATTTAACTAGTGTTAAACTAGAGTGCCTGTGAAATTAGCACCAATCACTTTAAATACGATCTGCAAGACCCAAAACTTGTAGAATCATTGACGCTAGGTTACCCTATAATCTAGGATTAATCTCATTACCCGGCTGCTCTCGGGAGTATCACGAAACTCAGTATCTGATCTGGACCGCATATCGGGAGTCCGAATAATACGAAGTTAAGGAACTAGGACTGCCTTGCTGGGCTTGACAACCATCTCGGAAATCAAATCCAGATAGTGTCCCAACGCTATTCGCTTGAGCTCGGAGTGAAGAGTGTGAGAAATGTGAAATAAATTTAAAATAAAATATCTTGAATAGTAATCTGGCACATGTTGCTTGCAGATCAGTTTTAAGCAACCAGACCGTCAAAATCAGACCAAATTACACCCTCGGATCAGGAGAAATTTCATACACATTTACATGTACTCGGAATCTCCGATCGAGATCGGTGACCGTTGAACTGAAACTGGTCCGCCACGCGTGATCTGGAATCTCGACCGAAACGAAAACTTAATAGAACATAGATCCGGTGTCTGTGAGCTTAAGTCCGACCTTTGGCTCAAGGAGGCCCGCCAGAAGTCCTCCGTTGAGCTGAAACAGATGCCCTTTGGACAAAACCCAAGTATACCTTGTTCCCAAGTTTGTTTTGGTGAGATTTTAGGCTATATAAGGGCCTTTGAACCCTCTCTCTCACAGCCATACGAATTTGAGATTTGAGAGAGAGAAAAGAGAGAGAAAAGAGAGAGAAAGTGTGAGAGTTGTGAGAGATCCTTCCTGCCACTCTTCCCTGCTGCTCTACGAGCTCCACCGTTCCGTTCTCATCACTTTCCCGGCGATTCCAGCCCCGTTTTTAGGTAAGAAACCCTAACCATAATCTAATTTGGAGTGTTGATGGTTGTAGGTTATGAAATAGCTAACCTACTTCGTTCTCTAGGTGGCCAAACTGCCGTATACGGAAGATTAGCAAACCTATCGACTCCGTTACGATTCTACGACAAAAGGCGAGGACTCTAGGTGTATAGGTTACGGTTTTCAACGCTTTCAATGTCAGATAATGATAGATTTGTGATCTGCATGTAATTGCACATGTACAAAGTGCTTTCCGTTTCCTGTTTCGATTAAAGATGCAGAATATGGAATTTTACATACTCTAGGTATACGTAGAAATACTGTATACGTACAAATTTTGGAAATGTGTTTGCCATGATTATTTGTTGTATGATTATATAGTATATGGATAAAATACTTATTTGGCGAAAGGAATCGCCGTAATACATGTTTGCTTATATACACTATGTATGTTGAAATTGTGTATTCTAGAAAATACCGTATATGTATAAATTTTGGAGATGTAATTGTCATGATTATTTGCTGTATGACTATGATATACACGGATAAAATACTCGCTTGGCGAAACGATAGCCCTAATGCATGTTTTACTAACATACATCATGTATGTTGAAATTGTGTATTCTATGTGTTTGTGAAGATGCTTGTGATAGCAAATGCTTAGTTGTTAATGCCTTGGATAGGTGTTGAGATGGGATTCTCCACTACCTTAGAAACCTGTATGATCTCCTCCATGTGGCTGTTTACTTTAGGTGCTTACTTAGGAAGCACATGTATTTGTATTGTTGTTTACTTAGTGTTTTACAGTATGCTTTATAACATGCTTTATAACATGCTTTATGATATGTTGTTAACATGCTGAAATTACTTTGTTTATCATGCTTTACTCCACATGCTATGGATGAGAGTTGATTGAGTTTGAGACTATGTCTATAGTCCAGACATTCGGTACCAGACTTGGGATCGTGGTTGAGATTCATCTCGCCACATAAGATGTGTTTGGCAAACCCGTGTCGTACTTCGGTTGGCGATAGTGGTTGGCCACACGAAGTGCTTCTACGCTTCATATCGCTCAACTTATTGTGTGACCGAGCTAGCCGAGCACGTCAAGTAACCCGATATGTCTAATGTATGTTCACCATGTTTGGTCGCTACTGCTTGACTGAGTCGATAACATGTTAAGCTATGCTTTATTGTTCCACTGAGTTAGCTGCGTTACATATATAAAATGTATAAGTGATTGTAAGTTTCCTGAGTATGATCATGTTACCAGGTTAGATAATTACGTATAACTTTCCAAAATATACAAAAGGTGTAATGTCATCTAATCAGCATCCCAGAAATCCCCGTCGATCAGGACACGACTCACATGAACTCGCATGAATACTGCATATAAGTGAATGTCTCCTCATCATCCTCAAAGTCTGGCTCTGCCACCACCTGCAACTAAGACAGGGTTCGGTTGGTGTGTACAACACCGTCCCGTAACGTGGGAGTGAGTGATCAACTCAGTGGAACTATAAAGCAGAGGTTAACATGTTATCAATTCAATCAAGTAGTAATGATAGCGCAATACAATAATTAGGTCCTAAGTACTCTTGTTAATGCAAGAATGATATGAATGATATGATGCATGTCCTTGCCTACGCTCCCTCAGCGACTTCATCTTACGATCGCGACATGCAACACTTCCTCAATGCTTGACCTGCTATGCTAAAGACACACGTAATGCGGTACATGAGCATGATTACCAAGTTCTTATTAGGCCTTTCCAAATAGTAGGATTGGGAAACTAAGGTACCTCCCTTATATCAATACCCAAACAATGATCCATTCTTGGGTTGTCAGTCCTATGAAATCTCATACGATGTTGCGGTTCTAGGTCGCTGCAAAGGGCTCGTCACCTGATCAGTGTAGGCCTAGTTTATACTCTTATTGCTACTGATGGGTCGTTGCCTCCACGTAGACTCAGAGTACTCTCGAGGTCACTACAAAGGGCTCGTCACCTTATCGGTGTAGGCCGACAGCTTGAATACAGTGTCCCATATCACCATATTCGGCTCACGAGGCGGTGTTGCAAACTGGTCACTACGGGGAGGCTCGTCGCCCTAGCGTAGGCCGACAGCTCGACCACAGTGTCCCATACCACCATGTCCGGCTTATGAGTCTTAGCGGATCGAGGTACCAAGGTTAACGGGGTTTCACTAGTGAGTTTGGTACCTTAGGTTCAAGCAGTAGCGTCCATACATGGTGAACATACATTGGGTCAATCGTGTTACTTGACGAGCTCGACTGATACGAGAGTACGTTAAATTGATCGACATGAAGCGCATGAGCACTCTCCGTGCCTTACTACTATCGACAACTAGCGTACGACTCGGATTCCTCGAACATGTCTTATGTGGCGAAAACAACTTCAACCACCTAATCAGAACCTGTTACCAATTGCCTGGACTACTTTATAGTCCCAACCACATTCAATACCAACAAGAATTCATGTTAGATAATCAAGTAGTAAGTAATTCAAATCCTACAACCATTCGAGCATTTTATGAAATATAATATAAACATGAATTCACACATACGCATTTCATAAGTAATCCGACACTATAATATAAGGTAAATAGAAGGATTTATACACGTAGTTAAGGTAGTTGAGAACCTTATCTCAACACCCATAGACAGTACAATTCACCAAATACTTATCATACAGACATTTTATCAAACACTTATACGACACATATTAACATACATGACATATGTTGATTTTTTACATATACTTGGACAAATCCTTCTAGCAAGGAGTTGTCATGTACATAACCATCATGTACATACATTTCATAGCCATGGTAGGCACAAATCATGATTTCATATTCATTCAGTCATCTTAACAAACACTTAGACTACACCGTTCAACATACATGACGTACATCGGTCATAACATGTATTCGGGCAAATTCTTTCACCAAGGAGTTGTTGGAAATGTAACTATCATCTATCCCTGACCGATAATCATGGCAAGCACGACTCCTAATTCTGTACGTATTCAATCATTTCAACAAATACCTAAATTACTCTATACTCAACATATTTCATATATATCTGTAAAGCGATGGAAACGACGCATTTTGCACGTGAAATGGCAACCAAGTCAGTTATAAATCATTAACCGACATTGAAGGCCTTGAAAACCATAACCTATACGTTTATAGTCCGCACCTTATGCCAGTAGACGCGAAACGAAATCAGTTTAAATGCTAAGTCTTTGTCTACGGCACCACAATAACCTATAACAGGGAATAGGTTAGCTAATTCATCTATTACACTAGTTGGAAACCCTAAAACAGGTTAGGGTTAGGATTTCTTACCCAAGTATGGAGTCGGAATAGTCGGATTTGCGACACAGAGGTGGTAATTAGATGTGTGGAGCGGCGGGAATGAATCCCAAGTACAAACACCAGTTCACTCTCTCACTTTCTCTCTCTTTCCTTCTCTTTTCTCTCTTCATTAACCTGTCAGAAAGTTACAATGTAGGAGAACTCCTCCTCCACATCATAGTAGTCCGGCTCTGCTTCATAAGCATCGCCATCACCTGAAACTCAACAAATCTGGTGGGTGTTCGGAACACCGTCCCGTAACGTGGGAGTGAGTGATCAACTCAGTGGAACAATAAAGCATATGTTAACATGTTATCAATTCAGTCAAGCAGTAATGATAAAGCAGTAAAATCAAACACTCCTAAATACTCTTATTAATGCAAGTATGAATGCAGTCATGATGCATGACCTCACCACACCCTCCCTTGTGCGACACCATCTCACGTTCGCGACATGCTTTCATCCCTCAGTGCTCCACATCTTCCAGGCACATGCAATGCATGATGAGCATGATTACCGAGTTATTATTAGACCATTTCAAATAGTAGGATTGGAAAACTAAGGTACCTCCCTTGTATCATTCCCAAACATGATCCATTCTAGGGTCGTCAGTCCTAGTTAATCTTAGACGATGGTGTGTTTTCTAGGTCACTGCAAAGGCTGCCAGGGCTGTTACGTACAAAGGTTACACCACTCCCCCATCACCTCTTTAACGATTCATCACTATACAGAAACAGGCCTAGTTCATACTCCATACACCGCGACAAAACTCTAAGGCTCACCGCGATTCTAGAGTATGCTCGAGGTCACTACAAAGGGCTGCCAGGGCTGTTGCTCGCATTCGTTGCACCACTCCCCCATCACCTTATCAATGTAGGCCGACAGCACGAATATAGTGTACCATATCACCATAATTGGCTCACGAGTTTGGTTGGTCACTGGTCACTACGGGGAGGCACGTGGCCCCAACGTAGGCCGACAGCTCGACCAGGGTGTCCCATACCACCATGCCCGGCTCATGAGTCTTAGCGGATCGAGGTACCATGGTTAAAAGGGATTTCACTGGTAAGTTTGGTACCCTAAGTTCAAGCAGTGGTGACCAAACATGGTGAACATACATTAGACAGATCGGGTTACTTGACGAGCTCGGCTAGCTCGAGCGCACAACAAGTTGAACGACATGAAGTGCATAAGTACTTCGCGTGGCCAACCACTATCGCCAACCGAAGTACGACTTGAGTTCGTTGAACACATTTCACGTAGCAAATGAATCACAACCATGAATTCAATTCTGGTACCGATTGCCTAGACTATAATCAAAGCCCCAAACACAATCAATTGCAGATAGATAAAGCAGTAGTGGATCAAGATTTAACTCATACAATCAAGGTTTGGTATTATCCGTTTAGGGCTGCCAGGGCTGTTCCACACACTCGTTGCTCCACTCCCCCATCACCCATGACGGATCATACAAAGTAAACATGAATTTAAACATATGCATGACATAGATCAAATTATACAATCAATTGAGCATGTTATGAAGCACAACACAAGCATGAGTTTGTACATATTCAATTCCTAATCACACAACCATCCAAGGAAATCATACACATAGTTAAAGGAGTTAAGAATCATATCTCAACACCCTTATACATTACAATTTACTAACTACTTCTCATTCAGACATTTCAACAAACACTTTAAAATACATACATCAACAAACATGACATATGTTGATCACATAGGCATTAGGCCAAATCCTTTCACTAGGGAGTTGCCCCAATCATAACACGCATACACCCACGACGGATAGTCATGGAAAGTAGGAATCCAAGTTCCATATTCATTTGAACATTTTCACAAACACTCGGGCTACCCATTTCAACATATATAGCATATAGTAGCCGTGGCATGATTCAGGGCAAATCCTTTCGTCAAAGGGGTATCGCCAATACAACAATCATAAATCCATGACAATTAGTCATGGCAAACACAAATGAGAATTCTATACTCACTCAGTCATTTTCACAAACACTTAGAATACACTATTACAACATACATGGTGTATGTTAGCAAAACATGTATTAGGGCTATCCTTTCGCCAAGCAAGTAATTTATCCATATATAATATATTCATACAGCAAATAATCGTGGAAAACACATCTCCAAAACGTATACCTATATGGTATTTTCTAGAATACACTATTTCTACATACATAGTGTATATTAGCAAAACATGTATTAGGGTAAGTCCTTTCGCCAAACAAGTATTTTATCCATGTATAATATATTCATATAACAAATAATCATGTCAAACATATTTCCAAAATTTATACGTATACGGTACTTTCTACAAATATCTAGAGTATGTAGAATTCCATATTTTTCATTTTTAATCGAAACGGAAAACAGATAGCACTTTGTACATGTGCAATTGCATGCAGATCATGAATCTATCATTATCTGACATTGAAAGCGTTGAAAACCATTACCTATACACCTAAAGTCCGCACCGTTTGTCGTAGAATCGTAACGAAGTCGATAGGTTTGCTAAGCTTCCGTATTCGGCAGTTTGACAACCTATAGAACGAAATAGGTTAGCTATTTCATAACTTACAACTATCAAAACCCCAAAACAGATTAGGGTTAGGGTTTCTTACCTAGAAATGGAGCCGGAATCGCCGGGAAAGCGATAAGAATGAGGTGGTTAAGCACCGATAGCAGCAGGGAGAAGTGGCAGGGAGATTCTCCCACTGCTCCCACACTTTCTCTCTTTTCTCTCTTCTCTCTAGGGTTTTCTCTCAAATTCGTATGGCTGCCATGAGAGAGGGTTTAAGGTCCTTATATAGCCTAGAAACTAATTGAAATAGACTCCAGGTCAAAGTATACTTAGGTTATAACCAAAGCGGGTCAGTTTCAGCTCAACGGAGGACTTCTGGCAGGCCTCCTTGAGCCAAAGGTCGGACTTAAGCTCACAAACTATGGATCTAGGTTCTATTAAGTTTTCGTTCCAGTAGGGTTCTCAGATCACGCGTGGCGGACCAGTTTCAGTTCAACGGTCAGCGGATCTCGATCGGAGATTCCGAGTACATGTAAATGTGTATGAAATTTCTCCTAATCCGAGGGTGTAATTTGGTCTGATTCTGACGGTCTGGTTGCTTAAAACTGATCCGCAAGTAACACGTGCCAGATTACTATTCAAGATATTTATTACCTAAAGAAAAGAAGTGTTTTCACACTCTCTCGCTCCGGACTCAAGCGAACAGCCGTGGGATACTGTCTGGATTTGATTTCCGAGATGGTGGTCAAGCCCAGCGAGGCGATCCTAAGTCCTTAACTTCGTGTTAATCGGACTTCCGACGTGCGGTCCAGATCCGATATGGAGTTTCGAGATGCTCCCGAGAGCAGCCGAGTAATGAGATTGATTGTAGATTTTAGGGTAACCTAGCGTCAATGATTCTACAAGTTTTGGGTCTTGCAGATCGTATTTAAAGTGATTGATGCTAATTTCATAGGCACTCTAGTTTAACACTAGTTAAATCTCGCCTAATTTCTAAAGGATTTAGTCCTGAGTGATATCGGTCTGAGGTGGTACTTAGACCTTTGTTGCAATGTTTAGTTTAAGTATTGTTCTTCATCACCTAAACTTTAAGGTAGTGTCTAATGTGAAAGTACTTAGAAGGATTTAAGGAACGAGGTAATGAAAGGTGAGATTTGTGAAGAAAATTGTTTGAAAAGGGACTTAAGACCCTTGAGTTGAGTGTCTGTGAAGTTAAACAGGAGTTAGGATTGTCCCATCGCCTAAGGACGTCTAATTCCAGGTTGGGAAAAATCCGGGCTGTTACAATCTACCCGCCCTAAAACAAAATTTCGTCCCCGAAATTGCCTATGGGTAATAAGGAAAGATTTTATTATTTCATTTGTCTAAAACTTATTGTTTTCAAGTCTCTATGCGCGGTAGGGTGTATATTAGCCTGGTCCATTTTACTCTACCCCCCTTAAAACTTATTTCTTTATCCATTTCTCATACCCTGATGGTTTGTTACAATTTATTTCTGTACCTATTTGGAGTCTTGACGACAATTCCCAACAATTTAGAGTAAGATAGCTGTTTTCATTGTTTCACCAACACGGAGAGACATTTATGGTGGACTTGATCCCGATACATCGATCATCTACCGGGCCAGGGTAGGAAGCTGATCGTATCCCTTCCGAATCCTGGTGGATCCTGGTCTTTTGCTCGGCCAAGCAGTGAGTCCATTGGAAGTCACCTATGATTGAGAATTGGGTCAAACCGCGAATACTTCGCAGTTTATATTTCAGTAACTCCGTAGTCCGATCACTCCAAAAACTTAGGGAATGCCCACCACAGGAAGGTTCAAATTGTTTATTTCTAAGGTTGCCTTTTAGGTCTTAGTCTAAGAGAGTCCTCGTTATTATCTATGTCAAAGAAAATGGTGAATCAAATCTTACTAGATCATCTTAAAACGGTTTCTCGCAGTAGAACTTACTAGGGCTTATATAATGTTTGTATTCAACTAGCATAGTTTCGATCCTGGGCCAGTGGGGCAAGGGTCCACCACGCTTCCGCTGCGCCACCCAGATCAAAAGTGTAGTAGGTGACCTAACTAGATTAGGCTCATAATGTGCTACCCCCCTTAAAAATTTATTTTTTCACCCTCAAGGCTCAAGATTTATGTCCTGCTCCGTACATCGGAACAAGGTGTAATTTAGGACTTATCCTTGACACGAATGGGTCTCGCTCCAACTGACTTAAGCCGACTAACTAAGTCTATCATTCAATTGGCTTAGCATAATTAATTTGTCTTTCCTTAGCCTAACCAGTAGTCTAGTCTTAATTTAGGAGTAGCGGTATCCTCTAGGTGTAATCCAAAGTCTATGCTTATACATTAGATGATTTTATACCCTTTCTAATAAAGAAAATTGTTTGTTTGTTTGGAATTGAGTTGCCCGAACATGAATGTGGCTACGCTCGAGTACTTCACATATGCTCAAACCAACTAAGGGGGTTCTAGAGTTCACGTTCTTAATTGATTGGATTCCCTATATTGTCAGGTCTATCGAAGCACCGCTCTAGGTCCAAACTCTAGGGCCTATTTGTCAAACAGCCATTTACTATAAAATCTTAAACTGTCAGAGTGTGGTGGGTTAATGTATATCAAGGGACTTTATCACTTCAACACTATTTGGCCAGTGGTCTTAAGTTGTATTAAATGGGACTACATTACTAATCCTACCTTGGGGATTGGGAATGGCATGTTTGGTAGGAGGGTGAGAGGGGATTAAAATTATTGGTATAGGCCTTGGAAAATGAGCCTAGTGTCGGAAAGTGTGAGATGGGATTTCCAAATCCCACGATAATGAATTTCTAAGTGTACTTGGAAAGGGAATTTCAGAATTTACTTTTAATTGTACACACTCCAAACATGGTATTGGAAAACATGGGAGACACCAATCTAGGAACCATACCCTACACGTACATTTATTATTACTTATACAATTCTATCCACCTTAAACTCACCTAATGCAGTTGGCCGAAAGGGCCTTAAACATTCCAACTTTCAGAGGTTGTGAAGAAGATGGTGGGAATGGAGGAAAAGGCCGTATTCAACTCGAATAAGGCCATGGGAAGTGAAGGAAAAATGGAAAAGAGGGCTGAAGTTTTTGGTTCTCCACGAACTTGGGTCTCAACAGTGGTTGTAGAGGCCCAAAGAAGAGGGATTTGTAAAGGAAATTGGAGAGATGGGTTGGGTAGAGAGGTTACACGTTTTGAGCTCCGAATGGGGGGTGTGGGAGTTCAAATGAGGAAAAACGGAAAGGGTAGAGGGTAGATGTTGTTATGAACGATGGAGGTGAATGGGTTGTGACAGAAAATGATGGAATGGGTGATTGGAGGGGCGATTTTGGCCAAAAATCAGAAGTTTGAAAGAGAATAGAGAGCTTGGAAGGTCACTTTGTGAAGGAAGTACTAGTTTGGAGAGGTTTTCAGCCACGGCCCCTATACCAGGGGTTTCCCCTAGCCCCCAAATACGATAGACCCGGTCGACCGGCCCGGTCCATCAAAAAAAGTGGCGAGGCCTCGCCGAAAAATTTCCCATTTTTCAAGGGGGAGCCCCATGGGCGTGTTCCTGCAGTCCCCTAGGCCCCAAAAAAAACTGGGTCCCACCTTGGAACCCTCTGGAAGTGCTCCGTTTGGCCCCCCGACCCCGATTCGCTCCATTTCGGGTAGTTTCGGGCAAACCGGACATATCTTGCAATCCGGAATGAGTTATCTGACGTAAAATATATGAATTTGGGGTAGAACGAGCTAATGAAGCCAACCAACCTGCTACATCAGGTTGCGCAACCCGAAATTGCGAAAAAATCCTCCGATTGACGGTCGTTTCCCCGTTTCAATTTCGTTTTGCTAAAAATAGTAGTTTTGGTTTAATTACTCTTCATCTGTCGGGCTTTAGGAGTTACGCCCATCGTGAAAAGGACTTGGAATAATTAGGAGAATGGTTTGGTGAAGCCAAATAGGACACTTATTATTTTTGGCCGAAAACCTTGCGCACTAGTAGACATTACGACCTTATAGTAAGTCGCAAATTCTAGGAGTTTTAGTTGTAGTTTGTTTCTGATTTCATTCTCTTTACTTGGTATCCCTATTTAAAGGGTTGTGAACTCATTTTTTTGTCATTCATTAATCAATTTCGAATTTATTAGTATTTATTTCTATTTTCTGCTTTCTTTCCTCGTGGATTCGAGAAGTCTCTGTGAGGAGTCCAGAGAAGCTCCGAGGATTCGGAGTAGTTATCCTCATCACGTGTATCCCGTATTTTACCAATTTTCAACGGTTGGGGTGAGGTGGATTGTAATCTAGACTCATTAATAGACGGCCTAAGAATGTTTTAAGGTCGACCCGTGCGACCATGGTTGAATACAGATTCGATTTCGGCGTTCGTTTTCAGTGAACTAGCCGTTGGACGGTACAGGGATGCCTAAGACAATTTCTACGTTCCGTCGCTCCCTCCTAAGTCAGAGTGCGTCAGTGTGCGTCGTGCGACCATAACCCAGGTCTGATTTAATCCAAATCATGCTCTGATACCAACTGTAACATCCCAAAAAATCGAGGGTCGAGTAGTAACTCAACTCTCGAGTTCCAGAACATCACTTATGCAACATAGATAATGATGATTAAATGTTGTCGATACTAGTGCATTGAACATGAGTGAGATTAAGCCAAAACAGCATATCATACTCCATAGACAGTTAAATTGCAAGCGGAAGACTGTGATAGATATATATACAATATAAAACAGTGGTGGTTCTCCAGAGTGTGATGATGTTACCAGGTTAAATAATTACAAGTATAGTTCTAAAATATACCACATGTGAGGATGTGTAATGTCTTCTATCCCAAGTACCATAGCCCCGTCAATAGAATACCAGGCCTTCCTTGGCCTGTCAGAAAGTTACATGCAGGAGAACTCCTCCTCCACATCATAGTAGTCCGGCTCTGCTTCATAAGCATCGCCATCACCTGAAACTCAACAAATCTGGTGGGTGTTCGGAACACCGTCCCATAACGTGGGAGTGAGTGATTAACTTAGTGGAACAATAAAGCATAGGTTAGCATGTTATCAATTCAGTCAAGCAGTAATGATAAAGCTGTAAAATCAAACACTCCTAACTACTCTTATTAATGCAAGTATGAATGCAGTCATGATGTATGCCCTCACCACACCCTCCCTTGTGTGACACCATCTCACGTTCGCGGCATGCTTTCATCCCTCAGTGCTCCACATCTTCCAGGCACATGCAATGCATGATGAGCATGATTACCGAGTTATTATTAGTCCATTTCAAACAGCAGGATTGGGAAACTAAGGTACCTCCCTTGTATCATTCCCAAACATGATCCATTCTAGGGTCGTCAGTCCTAGTTAATCTCAGACGATGGTGTGTTTTCTAGGTCACTGCAAAGGCTGCCAGGGCTGTTACGCACAAAGGTTACACCACTCCCCCATCACCTCTTTAACGATTCATCACTATACAGAAACAGGCCTAGTTCATACTCCATACACCGCGGCAAAACTCTAAGGCTCACCGCGATTCTAGAGTATGCTCGAGGTCACTACAAAGGGCTGCCAGGGCTGTTGCTCGCATTCGTTGCACCACTCCCCCATCACCTTATCAATGTAGGCCGACAGCACGAATATAGTGTCTTATACCACCATAATCGGCTCACGAGTTTGGTTGCTCACTGGTCACTACGGGGAAGCACGTGGCCCCAGCGTAGGCCGACAGCTCGACCAGGGTGTCCCATACCACCATGCCCGGCTCATGAGTCTTAGCGGATCGAGGTATCATGGTTAAAAGGGATTTCACTGGTAAGTTTGGTACCCTAGGTTCAAGCAGTGGTGACCAAACATGGTGAACATACATTAGACAGATCGAGTTACTTGACGAGCTCGGCTAGATCGAGCGCACAACAAGTTGAACGACATGAAGTGCATAAGCACTTTGCGTGGCCAACCATTATCGCCAACCGAAGTACGACTCGAGTTCGTCGAACACATCTCACGTAGCAAATGAATCACAGCCACAAATTCAATTCTGGTACTGATTGTCTGGACTATAATCATATCACCAAACACAATCAATTGCAGATAGATAAAGCAGTAGTGGATCAAGATTCAACTCATACAATCAAGGTCTGGTATTATATGTTTTGGGCTGCCAGGGTTGTTACACGCACTCGTTGCTCCACTCCACCATCACCCATGACGGATCATACAAAGTAAACATGAATTTAAACATATGCATCACATAGATCAAATCATACAATCAATTAAGCATGTTATGAAGCACAACACAAGCATGAGTTTGTACATATTCAATTCCTAATCACACAGCTATCCAAGGAAATCATACTCATAGTTAAAGGAGTTGACAATCATATCTCAACACCCTTATACATTACAATTTACTAACTACTTCTCATTCAGACATTTCAACAAACACTTTAAAATACATACATCAATATACATGACATATGTTGATCACATAGGCATTAGGCCAAATCCTTTCACTAGGGAGTTGCCCCAATCATAACACGCGTACACCCACGACGGATAGTCATGGAAAGTAGGAATCCAGGTTCCATATTCATTTGAAAAATTTCACAAACACTTGGGCTTTCTTCTGTCCTGAATAGGATGGGTTAATGATCTGAATCTGGTCTTAGCAGAGTTTGTTTCTTGGAAAAGGGAAGCCTCCTTTCCCATTCCCCATCAATGAAAAATGTCCAACCTAGATAGGATTGGAGAGACCTGATTGTTTGACCAAGTGAAAAGACAACCAGTAGTTGGAAGATTGATCAGATTACATGAGTTTACAAGTCACCAAATTTTCGTGAACCCGTTGTTTTGTTCGAGCCACCGCTGTTTTCGTTGCCATACCCATTTCAACATATATAACGTATAGTAGCCGTGGCGTGATTCAGGACAAATCCTTTCGTCAAAGGGGTATCGCCAATACAACAATCTTAAATCCATGACAATTAGTCATGGCAAGCAGGAATGAGAATTCTATACTCATTCAGTCATTTTCACAAACACTTAGAATACACTATTACAACATACATGGTGTATGTTAGCAAAACATGTATTAGGGCTATCCTTTCGCCAAGCAAGTATTTTATTCATATATAATATATTCATACAGCAAATAATCATGGCAAACACATCTCCAAAACGTATACCTATACGTTATTTTCTAGAATACACTATTTCTACATACATAATGTATATTAGTAAAACATGTATTAGGGCGAGTCCTTTCGCCAAACAAGTATTTTATCCATGTATAATATATTCATACAACAAATAATCATGTCAAACATATTTCCAAAATTTATACGTATACGGTACTTTCTACAAATATCTAGAGTATGTAGAATTCCATATTTTTCATTTTTAATCGAAATGGAAAACAGATAGCACTTTGTACATGTGCAATTGCATGCAGATAATGAATATATCATTATCTGACATTGAAAGCGTTGAAAACCATAACATATATACCTAAAGTCCGCACCTTTTGTCGTAGAATCGTAATGAAGTCGATAGGTTTGCTAATCTTCCGTATTCGGCAGTTTGACAACCTATAGAACGAAATAGGTTAGCTATTTCATAACATACAACTATCAAAACCCCAAAACAGATTAGGGTTAGGATTTCTTACCTAGAAACGGAGCCGAAATCGCCGGGAAAGCGATAAGAATGAGGTGGTTAAGCACCGATAGCAGCAGGGAAGTGTGGCAGGGAGATTCTCCCACTGCTCCCACACTTTCTCTCTTTTCTCTCTTCTCTCTCTAGGGTTTTCTCTCAAATTCGTATGGCTGCCATGAGAGAGGGTTTAAGGTCCTTATATAGCCTAAAAACTAATCGAAATAGACTCCAGGTCAAAGTATACTTAGGTTATAATCAAAGCGGGTCAGTTTCAGCTCAACGGAGGACTTCTGGCGGGCCTCCTTGCGCCAAAGGTCGGACTTAAGCTCACAAACTATGAATCTAGGTTCTATTAAGTTTTCATTCCAGTAGGGTTCTCAGATCACGCGTGGCGGACCAGTTTCAGTTCAACGGTTAGCGGATCTCGATCGGAGATTCTGAGTACATGTAAATGTGTATGAAATTTCTCCTAATCCGAGGGTGTAATTTGGTCTGATTTTGACGATCTTGTTGCTTAAAACTGATTCGCAAGTAACATGTGCCAGATTACTATTCAAGATATTTATTTTCTAAAGAAAACAAGTGTTTTCACACTCTTTCGCTCCGGACTCAAGTGAACAGCCGTGGGACATTGTCTGGATTTGATTTCCAAGATGGTTGTCAACCCAGCGAGGCGATCCTAAGTCCATAACTTCGTGTTAAACGGACTTCCGACGTGCGGTCCAGATCCGATACGGAGTTTCGAGATGCTTTCGAGAGCAGCCGGGTAATGAGTTTGATCGTAGATTTTAGGGTAACCTATTGTTAATGATTCTACAAGTTTTAGGTCTTGCAGATCGTATTTAAAGTGATTGGTACTAATTTCACAGGCACTCTAGTTTAACACTAGTTAAATCTCGCCTAATTTCTAAAGGATTTAGTCCTGAGTGATATCGGTGAGAGGTGGTACTTAGACCTTTGTTGCAATGTTTAGTTTAAGTATTGTTCTTCATCACCTAAACTTTAAGGTATTGTCTAATGTGAAAGTACTTAGAAGGATTTAAGGAACGGGGTAATGAAAGGTGAGATTTGTGAAGAAAATGGTTTGAAAAGGGACTTAAGACCCTTGAGTTGAGTGTCTGTGAAGTTAAACAGGAGTTAGGATTGTCCCATCGCCTAAGGACGTCTAATTCCAGGTTAGAAAAAATTTGGGTTGTTACAATCTACCCCCCTTAAAACAAAATTTCGTCCCTGAAATTGCCTAAGGGTAATAAGGAAAGATTTTATTATTTCATTTGTCTAAAACTTATTGTTTTCAAGTCTCTATGCGCAGTAGGGTGTATATTAGCCTGGTCCATTTTACTCTACCCCCCTTAAAACTTATTTCTTTATCCATTTATCATACCCTGATGGTTTGCTACAATTTATTTCTGTACCTATTTGGAGTCTTGACGACAATTCCCAACAATTTAGAGTAAGATAGCTGTTTTCATTGTTTGACCAACACGGAGAGACGTTTATGGTGGACTTGATCCCGAAACATCGATCATCTACCGGGCCAGGGTAGGAAGCTCATCGTATCCCTTCCGAATCCTGGTGGATCCTGGTCTTCTGCTCGGCCAACAGTGAGTCCATTGGAAGTCACCTAGGATTGAGAATTGGGTCAAGCCGCGAATGCTTTGCAGTTTATATTTCAGTAACTCCGTAGTCCGATCACTCCAAAAACTTAAGGAATGCCCACCACAGGAAGGTTCAAATTATTTATTTCTAAGGTTGCCTTTTAGGTCTTAGTCTAAGAGAGTCCTCGTTATTATCTATGTCAAAGGAAATGGTGAATCAAATCTTATTAGATCATCTTAAAACGGTTTCTCGCAGTAGAACTTACTAGGGCTTCTATAATGTTCGTATTCAACTAGCATAGTTTCGATCCTGGGCCAGTGGGGCAAGGGTCCACCACGCTTCCGCTGCGCGACCCAGATCAAAAGTGTAGTAGGTGACCTAACTAGATTAGGCTCATAATGTGCTACCCCCCTTAAAAATTTATTTTTTCACCCTCAAGGCTCAAGATTTATATCCTGCTCCGTACATCGGAACAAGGTGTAATTTAGGACCTATCCTTGACACGAATGGGTCTCGCTCCAACTGACTTAAGCCGACTAACTAAGTCTATCATTCAATTGGCTTAGCATAATTAATTTGTCTTTCCTTAGCCTAACCAGTAGTCTAGTCTTAATTTAGGAATAGCGGTATCCTCTAGGTGTAATCCAAAGTCTATGCTTATACATTAGATGATTTTATACCCTTTCTAATAAAGAAAATTGTTTGTTTCTTTGGAATTGAGTTGCCCGAACATGAATGTGGCTACACTCGAGCACTTCACATATGCTCAAACCAACTAAGGGGGTTCTAGAGTTCACGTTCTTAATTGATTGGATTCCCTATATTGTCAGGTCTGTCGAAGCACCGCTCTAGGTCCAAACTCTAGGGCCTATTTGTCAAACAGCCATTTACTATAAAATCTTAAACTGTCAGAGTGTGGTGGGTTAATGTATATCAAGGGACTTTATCACTTCAACACTATTTGGCCAGTGGTCTTAAGTTGTATTAAATTGGACTGCATTACTAATCCTACCTTGGGGATTGGGAATGGCATGTTTGGTAGGAGGGTGGGAGGGGATTAAAATTATTGGTATAGGCCTTGGAAAATGAGCCTAGTGTCGGAAAGTGTGAGATGAGATTTCCAAATCCCAGGATAATGAATTTCTAAGTGTACTTGGAAAGGGAATTTCAGAATTTACTTTTAATTGTACACTCCAAACATGGTATTGGAAAATATGGGATACACCAATCTAGGAACCATACCCTACATGTACATTTATTATTACTTATACAATTCTATCCACCTTAAACTCACCTAATGCAGTTGGCCGAAAGGGCCTTAAAAATTCCAACTTTCGGAGGTTGTGAAGAAGACGGTGGGAATGGTGGAAAAGGCCGTATTCAACTCGAATAAAGCCATGAGAAGTGAAGGAAAAATGGAAAAGAGGGCTGAAGTTTTTGGTTCTCCACGAACTTGGGTCTCAACAGTGGTTGTAGAGGCCCAAAGAAGAGGGATTTGTAAAGGAAATTGGAGAGATGGGTTGGGTAGAGAGGTTACACATTTTGAGCTCCAAATGGGGGGTGTGGGAGCTCAAATGAGGAAAAACGGAAAGGGTAGAGGGTAGTTGTTGTTATGAACGATGGAGGTGAATGGGTTGTGACAGAAAATGACGGAATGGGTGATTGAAGGGGCGATTTTTACCAAAAATCAGAAGTTTGAAAGAGAAAAGAGAGCTTGGAGGGTCACTTTGTGAAGGAAGTACTAGTTTGGGGAGGTTTTAAGCCACGACCCCTATACCAGGGGGTTCCCCTAGCCCCCAAACACGATCGGCCCGGCCGGCCGGCCCAGTCCATCAAAAAAAGTGGCGAGGCCTCGCCGAAAAATTTCCCATTTTTCAAGGGGGAGCCCCGTGGGCGTGTTCCTCTAGTCCCCTAGGCTCCAAAAAATACTGGGTCCCACCTTAGAACCCTCTGGAAGTGCTCCGTTTGGCCCCCCGACCCCGATTCGCTCCATTTCGGGTAGTTTCGGGCAAACCGGACATATCTTGCAATCCGGAATGAGTTATCTGACGTAAAATATATGAATTTGGGGTAGAACGAGCTAATGAAGCCAACCAACCTGCTACATCAGGTTGCGCAACCCGAAATTGCGAAAAAATCCTCCGATTGACGGTCGTTTCCCCGTTTTAATTTCGTTTTGCTAAAAATAGTAGTTTTGGTTTAATTACTCTTCATCTGTCGGGCTTTAGGAGTTACGCCCATCGTGAAAAGGACTTGGAATAATTAGGAGAACGGTTTGGTGAAGCCAAATAGGACACTTATTATTTTTGGCCGAAAACCTTGCGTATTAGTAGACATTACGACCTTATAGTAAGTTGCAAATTCTAGGAGTTTTAGTTGTAGTTTGTTTCTGATTTCATTCTCATTACTTGGTATCCCTATTTAAAGGGTTGTGAACTCATTTTTTTTGTCATTCATTAATCAATTTCGAATTTATTAGTATTTATTTCTATTTTCTGCTTTCTTTCCTCGTGGATTCGAGAAGTCTCTGTGAGGAGTCCAGAGAAGCTCCGAGGATTCGGAGTAGTTATCCTCATCACGTTTATCCCGTATTCTACCTATTTTCAACGGTTGGGGTGAGGTGGATTGTAATCTAGACTCATTAATAGACGGCCTAAGAATGTTTTAAGGTCGACCCATGCGACCATGGTTGAATACATACTCGATTTCGGCGTTCATTTTCAGTGAACTAGCCGTTGGACGGTACAGGGATGCCTTAGACTGTTTCTACGTTCTGTCGCTCCCTCCTAAGTCAGAGTGCGTCAATGTGCGTTGTGCGACCATAACCCAGGTCCGGTTTAATCCAAATCATGCTCTGATACCAACTGTAACATCCCAAAAAATCGAGGGTCGAGTAGTAACTCAACTCTCGAGTTCCAGAACATCACTTATGCAACATAGATAATGATGATTAAATGTTGTCGATACTAGTGCATTGAACATGAGTGAGATTAAGCCAAAACAGCATATCATACTCCAGAGACAGTTAAATTGCAAGCGGAAGACTGTGATAGATATATATACAATATAAAACAGTGGTGGATCTCCAGAGTGTGATGATGTTACCAGGTTAAATAATTACAAGTATAGTTCTAAAATATACCACATGTGAGGATGTGTAATGTCTTCTATCCCAAGTACCATAGCCCCGTCAATAGAATACCAGTTCTTCCTTGACCTGTCAGAAAGTTACATGTAGGAGAACTTCTCCTCCACATCATAGTAGTCCGGCTCTGCTTCATAAGCATCGCCATCACCTGAAACTCAACAAATTTGGTGGGTGTTCGGAACATCGTCCCATAACGTGGGAGTGAGTGATCAACTCAGTGGAACAATAAAACATAGGTTAACATGTTATCAATTCAGTCAAGCAGTAATGATAAAGCTGTAAAATCAAACACTCCTAACTACTCTTATTAATGCAAGTATGAATGCAGTCATGATGTATGCCCTCACCATAGCCTCCCTTGTGTGACACCATCTCACGTTCGCGGCATGCTTTCATCCCTCAATGCTCCACATCTTCCAGGCACATGCAATGCATGATGAGCAGGATTACCGAGTTATTATTAGTCCATTTCAAACAGCAGGATTGGGAAACTAAGGTACCTCCCTTGTATCATTCCCAAACATGATCCATTCTAGGGTCGTCAGTCCTAGTTAATCTCAGACGATGGTGTGTTTTCTAGGTCACTGCAAAGGCTACCAGGGCTGTTACGTACAAAGGTTACACCACTCCCCCATCACCTCTTTAACGATTCATCACTATACAGAAACAGGCCTAGTTCATACTCCATACACCGCAGCAAAACTCTAAGGCTCACCACGATTCTAGAGTATGCTCGAGGTCACTACAAAGGGCTGCCAGGGCTGTTGCTCGCATTCGTTGCACCACTCCCCCATCACCTTATCAATGTAGGCCGACAGTACGAATATAGTGTCCCATGCCACCATAATCGGCTCACGAGTTTGGTTGCTCACTGGTCACTATGGGGAGGCACGTGGCCCCAGCGTAGGCCGACAACTCCACCAGGAAGTCCCATACCACCATGCCCGGCTCATGAGTCTTAGCGGATCGAGGTACCATGGTTAAAAGGGATTTCACTGGTAAGTTTGGTACCCTAAGTTCAAGCAGTGGTGACCAAACATGGTGAACATACATTAGACAGATCGGGTTACTTGACGAGCTCGGCTAGCTCGAGCGCACAACAAGTTGAAAGACCTGAAGTGCATAAGCACTTCCCGTGGCCAACCACTATTGCCAACTGAAGTACGACTCGAGTTCGTCGAACACATCTCACGTAGCAAATGAATCACAGCCACGAATTCAATTCTGGTGCCGATTGTCAAGACTATAATCATAGCCCCAAACACAATCAATTGCAGATAGATAAAGCAGTAGTGGATCAAGATTCAACTCATACAATCAAGGTCTGGTATTATATGTTTAGGGCTGCCAGGGCTGTTGCACGCACTCGTTGCTCCACTCCCCCATCACCCATGACGGATCATACAAAGTAAACATGAATTTAAACATATGCATCACATAGATCAAATCATACGATCAATTGAGCATGTTATGAAGCACAACACAAGCATGAGTTTGTACATATTCAATTCCTAATCACACAGCTATCCAAGGAAGTGATACACATAGTTAAAGGAGTTGAGAATCATATCTCAACACCCTTATACATTACAATTTACTAACTACTTCTCATTTAGACATTTCAACAAACACTTTAAAATACATACATCAACATACATGACATATGTTGATCACATAGGCATTAGGCCAAATCCTTTCACTAGGGAGTTGCCCCAATCATAACACGCGTACACCCACAACGGATAGTCATGGAAAGTAGGAATCCAAGTTTCATATTCATTTGAACATTTTCACAAACACTTGGGCTACCCATTTCAACTTATATAGCGTATAGTAGCCGTGGCGTGATTCAGGGCAAATCCTTTCGTCAAAGGGGTATCGCCAATACAACAATCATAAATCCATGACAATTAGTCATGGCAAGCAGGAATGAGAATTCTATACTCGTTCAGTCATTTTCACAAACACTTAGAATACACTATTAGAACATACATGGTGTATGTTAGCAAAACATGTATTAGGGCTATCCTTTCGCCAAGCAAGTATTTTATCCATATATAATATATTCATACAGCAAATAATCGTGGAAAACACATCTCCAAAACGTATACTTATACGGTATTTTCTAGAATACACTATTTCTACATACATAGTGTATATTTGCAAAACATGTATTAGGGCGAGTCCTTTCGCCAAACAAGTATTTTATCCATGTATAATATATTCATATAACAAATAATCATGTCAAACATATTTCCAAAATTTATACGTATACGGTACTTTCTACAAATATCTAGAGTATGTAGAATTCCATATTTTTC
The DNA here is from genome assembly GCA_021015155.1 of Magnolia officinalis. Taxonomy (NCBI): domain Eukaryota; kingdom Viridiplantae; phylum Streptophyta; class Magnoliopsida; order Magnoliales; family Magnoliaceae; genus Magnolia; species Magnolia officinalis. The sequence continues at coordinate 53,853,561 of JAJHSJ010000001.1, forward strand.
ATTTTTAATCGAAACGGAAAACAGATAGCACTTTGTACATGTGCAATTGCATGCAGATCATGAATCTATCATTATCTGACATTGAAAGTGTTGAAAACCATAACCTATACACCTAAAGTTCGCACCTTTTGTCGTAGAATCGTAACGAAGTCGATAGGTTTGCTAAGCTTCCGTATTTGGCAGTTTGACAACCTATAGAACGAAATAGGTTAGCTATTTCATAACTTACAACTATCAAAACCCCAAAACAGATTAGGGTTATGGTTTTTTACCTAGAAACGGAGCCGGAATCGCCGGGAAAGCGATAAGAATGAGGTGGTTAAGCACCGATAGCAGCAGGGAAGAGTGGCAGGGAGATTCTCCCACTGTTCCCACACTTTCTCTCTTTTCTCTCTTCTCTCTCTAGGGTTTTATCTCAAATTCATATGGCTGCCATGAGAGAGGGTTTAAGGTCCTTATATAGCCTAAAAACTAATCGAAATAGACTCCAGGTCAAAGTATACTTAGGTTATAACCAAAGCGGGTCAGTTTCAGCTCAACGGAGGACTTCTGGCGGGCATCCTTGAGCCAAAGGTCGGACTTAAGCTCACAAACTATGGATCTAGGTTCTATTAAGTTTTCGTTCCAGTATGGTTCTCAGATCACGCGTGGCGGACCAGTTTCAGTTCAACGGTCAGCGGATCTCGATCAGAGATTCCGAGTACATGTAAATGTGTATGAAATTTCTCCTGATCCGAGGGTGTAATTTGGTCTGATTTTGACGGTCTGGTTGCTTAAAACTGATCCGCAAGTAACACGTGCCAGATTACTATTCAAGATATTTATTTTCTAAAGAAAATAAGTGTTTTCACACTCTTTCGCTCCGGACTCAAGCGAACAGCCGTGGGACACTGTCTGAATTTGATTTCCGAGATGGTTGTCAAGCCCAGCGAGGCGATCCTAAGTCCTTAACTTCGTGTTAATCGTACTTCCGACGTGCGGTCCAGATCCGATACGGAGTTTCGAGATGCTCCCGAGAGCAGCCGGGTAATGAGATTGATCGTAGATTTTAGGGTAGCCTAGCATCAATGATTCTACAAGTTTTGGGTCTTGCAGATCGTATTTAAAGTGATTGGTGCTAATTTCACAGGCACTCTAGTTTAACACTAGTTAAATCTCGCCTAATTTCTAAAGGATTTAGTCCTGAGTGATATCGGTCTGAGGTGGTACTTAGACCTTTGTTGCAATGTTTAGTTTAAGTATTGTTCTTCATCACCTAAACTTTAAGGTAGTGTCTAATGTGAAAGTACTTAGAAGGATTTAAGGAACGAGGTAATAAAAGGTGAGATTTGTGAAGAAAATGGTTTGAAAAGGGACTTAAGACCCTTGAGTTGAGTATCTGTGAAGTTAAACAGGAGTTAGGATTGTCCCATCGCCTAAGGACTTCTAATTCCAGGTTGGGAAAAATCCGGGCTATTACTAAAAGGGTTAAAAAGGGACTTTTGGCTTTGAGATTGAGTTATGAGGAGTTACAAAGGTGTTATGATCGACCCATTGCCTAAAGACGTCTATTTCCAAGTTGGTAAAAATCTGGGTTGTTACACATTCATTTCTACATTTTATCACCACCTCCTAAGTCAAAGTACGTCAGTGTGTATCGTGTTACCATAACATAGGTCCAGTTTAATCCAAATCCTGCTCTGATACCAACTTGTAATGGCCCGAAAATTGGGGGTCGAGCAAAGCTCAACTCCCGAGTTCCAACGCATCACTTATGCAAAATAAATAATGATGTTTAAATATTGTCCATATTAGTGCATTAAACATGAGTGAGATTATACCAAAATAACATATCATATTCCAGAGATAATTAAATTAAGCAAGCGGAAGACTGAGATAGGTATATAAAATAGGCAAGTATTTCTCAATCCCCAAAGTATGAGTATGACACCAGGCTGAATATATACATATGTTTGTTTCAAAATGTACAAAATATCAAAATCTAAATGTTTAACTAATCCAGTATCCCTGTAATCCCGGTGATGCAGCTCTAGGTCTACACAAACCCGCCTGAGAGCTGAATGTAGGAGAACTCTTCCTCCTCGTCAAAGAAGTCTGGCTTCATCACATAAGCCTCATCACAACCTGCATCTAAATCAGAGTCTGGTTGGTGTTTTAAAACATCGTCCCAGAGTGGGAGTGAGTGATCAACTCAGTGGTACTATAAGGCAAAGGTTAACATGTTATCAATTTAATCAAGCAGTAATGATAAAGCAATGCAATAAACATTTCCTAACTACTCTGGTTAATGTAGGAATGATATGCGTAATGATGCATGCCCTCGCCTGCACTCCCTCAGCGACAACATCTCACGATCGCGCATGACAAACTCCCTAAACGTGCGCTTCCTCGCCAAAGCACAGGCAATACAGTGCATGAACGTGTTAGCTAAGTAATTTATTAGGCTTATTCATACAATAGGTTCGAGAAGCTAATGTACCTCCCTTTATATCATTTACCCAAACAATGATCCGTCTAGGGTCGTTAATCCTAGTTAATCACATACGATAGGCAAGTTGTAGGGCATCACCCCTGATGGACAACAGTGGATAGGTAAGTTTACGAGTTTACACTCGAGGTCACTACAAAGAGGCTCGTCACCTCATCGTAGGCCTAATTTATACTCGAGGTCACTATAGGAGGCTCGTCACCTGAACGTAAGCCGACAGCTTGAATACAGTGTCCCATACACCACCATATTCGTCTCATGAGTTTAGGTTACTCACTGATCAGTACAAGAGGCTCGTCACCCCAGCATAGGCCGGTAGCTTGACCACGATGTCCCATACACCACCATGCCTAGCTTATGAGTCTTAACAAATCTTGGTACCATGTTAAATGGACTTTACATTGCTAAGTGGTACCTTAGATTCAAGCAGTAGCGTCCATATATGATAAACACACAATAGGCCAATCGGGTTATCTGACAAGTGCGATTGGTACGAGCGCACGTTGAATTGATCGGCATGGAATGCATAAGCACTCCACGTGGCCTAACCACTGTCGACAACCACTGTACGACTTGGATTCATAGAACGTATATAATGTGTCGAAACTAGTTCGGGCACTTAATCAGGAACTATTACTGATTGCTTGGACTACGTGGTAGTCCCAAACATGCTCAATTGCAATGGGTAGTCACATATGTTGAACATAACAGCAATTAACAATCAAACCAAACATACCTCTCATTTGAATATTTTATCAAATACATAGAACAGTTATTATACAGATGCATTTCATCCATAAATCTCTTCGTACCAATTTATGTTACATGAAGGAAATTATAGATATGGTTACGGTAGTTGAGAATCCTATCTCAACACCCTCATTAAAAGCAATTCAACAAACAATTTCTCATTTAGACATTTTATCAAACACTTAAACTACACATTACTTACATACATGACATAAATTAGTTATAGTATATATTATGGCAAATCCTTTCACAAAGGAGTTGTCATACAAACAACAAACATGTATTATAGGTTAACAGTCATGGCAAGCACAAATCATAAATTCAATTTCATTCAATCATTTCAACAAACACATGGAATGCATTATATATTCACATAGTTCACACACATGTATAGTTTATCAAATACATCGTAACTAAGATCATATGGCAGCAACCAAGTTAGACATAAATCATTATTCACATTGAAAGCCTTGAAAACCATAACCTAAACATTTATAATCCGCACCTTTCGTCGGTACACCCATTTCGAACTCGGTTCGAACACTATATTCACGCTAATTGACAAACCAGGGCACTTTCAATCTCCCCCTTTGTCAATTACGTGACAAAATACCAAAACACCCTAGAATAGTATCTAGACAAACAAATCTTAAATTGTGTGTACATGCATTTTACATAATTTTACAATTTCTAGTGAAACCATGTACACAACCAGTAGCTGCTCCCCCTTACAACATTCTCCCCCTATCTTGAGGCAGTTGCTCTCCCTAACACCTGCAACACCATTCAAGAAGATATACAATTTTCCGTTCGGGGTGTTTGAACTCTTCTCCCCCTTTTTGTCAGTCATTGACAAAGATATAGTAATTGATATTGACTGAAGTTAAAGTAACGTGGGAGAACCATCATTTAGAGGAATATACATATAACAGATAGATGTAAAATGTTTAAACAGTTGATTAACAGACATCATTTGCAGTAAGTATGTATGCATAACAGATTAGATAAGGCAGTGATATAGCAGATAGGATGTTAAAAAAAAAAAAACATCACATGCATTCCACATATCATAAACTAGATAAACCAAGTGATCCGAGAACCTAATTATGGTAGTAAATATGAGAATTACATTCAGTCATATACAAAATATACAAAACCTATACTGCCTCAGATTGGCAGTAGATTAACAGTTTTTTTTTTTTTTTTTTTTTTTTTTTTTTTTTTTTTTTTTTTTTTTTTTAAACAGCCCTATCCATGGGCACCCAAAAAAAAAAACTGTGAAAAACCACAACAACATAGAAGTTTTCCCAGTCAGCTCCTACCGTCCCCGAGGATCACCATGTGTGAGCAAATCTACCACCTGCTGGCTGGTTTGTTGTAGAGCATCGACTTTCTCTTTAATCACGGTGAGTTGCCTCTCACAGTTGTAAAGACGTTCGTCCATCCCAGCCATCCTGATCTGTAGGCGTCGTTCTAGATGATGAGACTGGCAGTTTGTGATCGACTTTGGGCTGACCATCGGCGTGCGATTGGACCCACCATGTGTAGGCGAAACGATGGTTGAGCTTGTTGGACAGCCGCGGTATGGGAAGGCTAAGCCTGGGGAGAGACGAAGAGAGACACAACTGTTGGGCCTCTTGAGCTACATTCTTGTCAAACCATGCTTCAGGATACACAACATCAGATGTGGCAGGAAGCCCCGCATGATGTGCTAGTTTGCATATGAGCACCAGAAAGGTCAGTGTCTCCCTATGATTTCCTTGGATGACACGAATGACTTGCTTGAGGAGGAGGGTCGGTAGACACACTTGATTTTCTTGATATACATCGTAAAGCACATTTATCACAAACGGAGGGAGATGCTTACCTTTGACATCACAAGGATATATATTAGACCCAAAAATGCTATGAAAAATTTTGAAAGTGGGTCCAAGATAGTTGATGTGCAACAAACAGTAGTGCCTTGACACAATGCACGAGTTATTTCTCCCCACACACCCAAACCAATGAGATTCCTGTGTGTCATTGGGATTCTAGTGACATCGAGATCTAGAAGGTGAGCCACGATGATTGGAGTGATAAGCTTTGAGTAATGTGTGAGTTCAACGTAAATGCTGGGGGGATCATTACTCATGACACGACAATGGTTGAAGAATTCTTAGATCACACCCAGTTGATATGATCCTCCAAGATTTAAAATATTCTACCAACCTATTACTTCCAAATGTAGGTCCACTCCAAAAGGCTCTATGACACTATTGAGCACTAGACGTTTAACAATGGTGAATGGACTATCTTCCATAGGTTGATGCCTACTGGATTCTGATTGCATGTTCTTTGATTGTAGAGAGTGAAGAGAAGACTTACCTTTCCCCTTTATCATGATTTGCAGATGTGAGAGACTGGTAAGGGTGAGAGAGTAATCAGAGAAGCAAAGGAATGAGTTTGATTTCAAATGCAGTCTTCTCTTAATATAGCAGGTTCGTTGATTATATCGATCAGTTATCGATAGCATCATCATGACTTTTATCAAGAATTATGCTGATGGTTGTTGGAAAAACAAATATCTATTGAATGTAGTCCACCCATTGGGAAAGACTAGAAGTTAAAGCATTGCATTCCCAAGAATCGTCGATTGCATCGATTATGCTATTGATATCATCGAACCATAAATTTCGATGATATCGACACAGTTCAGATAACATCGAGAATGTTATAATCTGGCATCCCAAAACTGACATGGTTAATACAAGAGGTTTAGACTTGTGGCTGACGCTTAACCATGAATGTCCCAGTGTGACGATTTACCTATGTGGCTCAAGTTCACTGGGATATTTTTTAATGAGTGCATACTCCAATGAATTTTTGAAGGTCACTAAACCTATTTGTATCAAGAGGTTTGGTGATGATATCAGCGAGTTGCTTTTCTGTGGAAACATAGTCCAATGTAATAATCTTGTTATCAACAAGTTCTCGGATAAAATGATGACGGATGTCAATGTGCTTGGTCCGAGAATGTTGGACAGGATTCTTTGAAATGTTGATTGTGCTTGTGTTATCATAGAAAAGACTCATCGTGGGTTGTTCAATCCCGTAGTCCAATAACATCTGTTTCATCCAAAGGAGTTGTGTACAACAACTTCCAGCGGCAATGTATTCAACCTCGACAGTGGATAATGATATTGAGTTTTACTTCTTACTCTACCAGGAGACTAGACAGTTTCCAACATAAAAGCACCCTCCGTTTGTTGATTTTCGATCTTCCAAATTTCCTGCCTAGTCGGCATCAAAGTATCCAGCGATGATGGTGGATGTTTCAAATGAATACCACAGTCCGAAGGAGGTAGTTCTCGTTATGTATTTAATGATCCTCTTAACGACCGTTAGGTGAGATTCCTTAGGATCTGCTTGATATCGAGCACATACAAGATATATTAGGATGACTAGCGGTGAGATATAGCAGGCTGCCTATCATACTCCGGTAGAGATGTTGATCCACACTCTTGCCATTTACATCTTTAGAAAGTTTGAGTGTGGTGCTCATGGGAGTGTGATAAGAGCGACCAGATTTGAGACCAAACCTTTTTACCAAATCGTTCGCATACTTAGTTTGACAGATGAAGATTCCATCATATAGCTGCTTGACCTGTAATCCTAGGAAGAAGTTTAATTCATCAACCATACTCATTTCAAATTTAGATTTCATGAGGTTGGCAAATTTGAGAGCAACATCTTCACAAGTTGAACCGAAGACTATATCGTCCACATAAATTTGTACAATAAGCAGTGAGCCCTTTATTGTTTGAGTGAACAATGTTTTATCTACAATTCCTCTGCGAAATTTATGGTCCAAAAGAAATTTTGTCAATCGTTCATACCAAGCGCATGGAGCATGTTTAAGACCATAAAGAGCTTTGTTCAGACGATAAACATGATAGGGATACTTAGGATCCGAAAATCCCTTCTGTTGTTCTATATAAACTTCTTCAGCAAGATCCCCATTAACAAAAGCACTCTTTATGTCCATTTGAAATAATTTGAACTTTAATGCACATGCGACAGACATAAGAATTCTGATAGACTCAATGCGAGTTGCGGAAGCAAAAGTTTCATTAAAATTAATGCCTTCTATCTGTGAGTACCCTTGAGCTACAAGCCTTGCTTTGTTCCTAATCATATTTCCTGATTCATTAGATTTATTTATAAAGACCCATTTGGTTATAATGATATTCGTATTTAGTGGCCTGGAAACCAACTGCCATACCTCATTTCTCTGAAATTGTTGAAGTTCTTCTTGCATAACATTAATCCAGTGTTCATCTTGAAGAGCTTCAACAATATTTTTGGGTTCAATCCTTGAGGTGAAGCAGAAATGACTATAGATATTTTCTATCTTCCATCTAGTTTTCACACCGTCATTAGGATCTCTAATAATTTACTCTCGAGGGTAATCCTTTATGATGGGTATTGTAACGACTCAGAAAATTTCGTACAATGCCCCGAGTACCACCTCAGGTAGAAATCATGTTGGATCAAATCCTTTAGAAATTAGACAAAGTTAACTAAGTGTTAAACTCGATTGTGTATGAAATCTGCACGAATCACTTTAAATACGATTTGCAAGGCCCAAAACTTGTGGAATCGTTGATGCTACATTACCCTAAAATCTAGGATCAATCTCATTACCCATCTGTTCTCGGGAGCACATGGAAACTCCGTATTAGATCTAGACTGCACATCGGAAATCCAAATAATACAAGGTTATAGAGTTAGGACCACCTTGCTGGGCTTGATAACCACCTAAGAGATCAAATCCAGATAATGTCCCAGCGCTATTCGTTTGAGCCCGGAGTGAAGAGTGTGAGAAATGTGAAATTAAGTAAAAATAAAATATAAATTTATGTAATCTGGCACATGTCACTTGTGGATCAGTTATAAGGATTCCAACCATCAGAATCAGGCCAGAATACACCCTCAGATCAGGAGAAATTCCATACACATGGCAGGGTACTTAAAATCCCCGATCAAGTTTCAGTGACCGTTGAACTGAAACTGGTCCGCCACGTGTGATCTGAGAATCCGACTGAAACGAAAACTTAACTCCACCTAGATACAAGGTTGGTGAGCTTAAGTCCGACCTTTGGCTCAAGGGGGGCCTCCAGAAGTCCTCCGTTGAGCTGAAACTGACCCACTTTGGATATAACCAAAGTATACCTTGACCTTAAGTCTATTTTGGTGTGATATTAGGCTATATAAGGACCTTAAAACCCCCTCTCATTTAGCCATACGAATTTGAGAAAAACTCTAGGTGTGAGAAGTGAGAAAAGTGAGAGAAAGTGTGAGAGAAGTTGGAGAACCTCCCTGCTATTTTCCCCTGCCGCTCTACAAGCTTAGCCACTCCATTCTAATCGCTTTCCCGGTGATTCCGACATCGTTTCTAGGTAAGAAACCCTAACCCTAACCTGTTTTGGAGTTTTGATAGTTGTAGGTTATGAAATAGCTAACCTATTTCATTCTAAATGTTACCAAGCTGCCGTATATTAAAGCTTAGCAAATCTATCGAGTTCTTTACGCTTCTACGGCGTAAGGTGCGGACTTTAGACATATAGGTTATGGTTTTCAACGCTTTCAATGTAAGATAATGATAGATTCATGATCTGTATGTTATTACACATGTACAAAGTGCTGTCCGTTTCGCTTTTCGGTTATACGATAACTATGTTGAATATACAGTATTCCTAGTATTTGTAGAAAGTACCGTATACGTATAAATTTTGAAAATGTGTTTGCCATGATTATTTACTGTCTGAATGTATTATATATGTGTATAATACTTACTTGGCGAAAGGGTTCGCCCTAATACATGTTTTTGCTAATATACACTATGTATGTTATAATAGTGTATTCCAAGTGTTTGTAAAAATGCTTGTAAGAGTAAGTGTTTAGACAATCATGCTTCAGGTCGGTGTTGAGATGGGATTCTCAACTACCTTAGAGATGTATATGATTTCCTCCATGTTAGTTATTTAATTTAACCGCTTACTAAGAAATATATGTGTTTGTATTTCTTGTTTACATTGTGCTTTGTAACATGCTTTATGACATGTTTGTAAACATGCTTGAATTACTTTGTTTATTATGCTTTACTCTATATGCTTCTGGTTAAGGATTGATTGTGATTGGGGCTATGATTATAGTCCAGACGATCGGTAACAGACTCGAGTACGTGGTTGAGATTCATTCGCCACGTAGGATGTGTTCGACGAACCCGAGTTATACTTCGGTTGACGATAGTGGCTGGCCACACGAAGTGCTTATGCGCTTCATATCGTTCAACTTGTTGTGCACTCGAGCTAGCCGAGCTCGTCAAGTAAACCGATCTGTCTAATGTATGTTCACCATGTTTGGACGCTACTGCTTGAACCTGAGGTACTAACCTTACCAGTGTAATCCCGTTAACCATGGTACCTCAATCTGCCAAGACTCATGAGCCGGGCATGGTAGTATGGAACACCATGGTCGAGCTGTAGGTCTACGTTGGGGCTACGTACCTCCCCGTAGTGACCAGGGAGCAACTCCACTCGTGACCCGAATACGGTAGTATGGGACACTGTATTCGAGTTGTCGGCCTACACTGATTGGTGATGAGCCCTTTGTAGTGACCTCGAGCATACTCTGAAGCTACAGAGAGGCGACTAGCCTCCCAGTAGCAACGAGAGTATAAACTAGGCCTGTATTGATAAGGTGATGGGGGAGTGGTGTAATGATTCTGTGTAATAGCCCTGACAACCCTTGCAGCAACCTAGAAACACATCGTATGAGATTATTTAGGACTGGCGACCCTAGAATGGATCATTGTTTGGGAATGATATAAGGAAGGTACCTTAGTTTCTAAATACTACTGTTTGAAATGGACTAATAACAACTCGGTAACCATGCTTATCATCGCATTGCATGTGCCTGGAAGATTTGGAGTACTGAGGGTGACAGCATGCTGCGGACGTAAGGTGGTGCCACACGAGGGAGTATGTTGGCGAGGGCACGCATCATAATCGCATCTCATCCTTGTATTAATTACAGTACTTAGGAATGTTATTTGTACTGCTTTATCATTACTGCTTGACTGATTTAATAACATGTTAACTTATGCTCTATTGTTCCACTGAGTTAGCTACTCACTTCCACGTTACGGGACGGTGTTCTGGACACCCACCAGACTCTGTCTTAGATGTAGGTACCGACGATCCACAGGAGGCTGACCCTAATTATTATGAAGATCAGGATGAGTTTTCCTTTATGCAGTTCTCTAGAGGCTTCGCGTTGGCTATCCAGATTTACGGGACTACAGGGTTCATGATCACAGTTGTACCATTTTGATATTTTGATTCAGGAACAAATACATGTATATGGTGACTCAGTTGGTATTCATACTCTTGAGATCGAGATTGTATTGTTTTATATATATCTATATACATCTTTCAGTCTTCCGCTTGCATTTATACATGGATCTGGAGTATGAATTACTGTTTTGGTATAATCTCACTCATGTTTCTTACGCTAACATAGACAACATTCAATCATAAGCATTTGTGTTGCATAAGTGATGTTTTGGAACTCGGGTGTTGAGTTGTTACTCGACCCCCGATTTTCAAGGCCTTACAAGTTGGTATCAGAGCATGATTTGGATTAAACTGGACCTGAGTTATGGTCCCACGACGTACGCTAATGCCTTTTTTTACGTAGGAGGGTGCGAGAATAATGTAGAAACAGTCTTAGGCATCCCAGTTTCATCCAACGGCAAAGTTCAATAAAAACGATCACTGTAATCGAGTCGGTACTCAACCATGGTCTCACGGGTCAGCCTTAAACCACTTCTAGACCGTCAAACGACGGGTCCAGATCACAATCCACCCAATCCCAACCGTTAAATATCGGTAAATACAAGTTTAGATCAGAAACTTCTTGAAACTCCGAAACGGAGCGAAACAGGGTCGTGGGGCTACCCACGCTTATCCAGAGGGATCCAGGGTGGGAACCACATGTTTTTGGGGCCTAGGGGGCAAGAGGGCCTCGTCAAAATGCGAGCCCTCGCCCACTTGTCCAGAGAGTGGCGAGGGCCTTGCCAGGTCGGCAAGGCCTCACCGATTTTTGGACCCGGCCGGGCGGGCCTGTCGGGCCGATCGAGTTTGGGGGTTTAAAAAAACCCCTGGTATAGGTCCCGTCCATAAACTCTCTCTCAAAATCCTACCTCCTTAACAAACCTTCCCTCCAAGCCCTCTTTCCTCTCTAAACTTGTTGCCCCCTCTCTCAAATCGCCCTTCCAATTGTCCAATCTGCTATTTTCGACCACAACCCATCCATTCCCATCGTCCACAGCAATCCTTTCCTTCCTTCCCTCTCCGTTCCTCTTGTTTGAGTTCTATACCCCCATTTGAAGCTCAAAAATCGTGTAAGCTTCCTCACCCATCTTATCTCTCCACTTTCCTCCTTCAACCTCTATCATTTGGGCCTCTATAACGTCTGTTGAGACCCAAGTCCGTGGAGAACCAACCCTCCAGCCCTTTTCTTTCCTTTTCTTCACTTTCCATGGCTCTCCTTGCCATTGTTTCGGCTATTTTCTCCATCTCCACCATCCTTTCTCTTATGGGAAAGAGGAAGGGTACCGCTGATGAGGCTGGGCCTAGTTGCCTTACACGTTCAAGGCAACCAAGAGGCGCCGCCGCTAGCACGCGAATTGATCGGGAGTTGCAGACGAAGTGGGATCTCGATCTCCAAAATCCTGTTATGAGAGCTCAGTTGGCGGCACTACCTCATGTCATTTATGAGGACCGTAAGGTCCTCTTCGAAGCCCAGGTGGATGGGCGACTCTTTGGTGAGTACTACTTGTTAGAACAATTGGAGGCGACCCATTGGGGTCCGCTATTTGAGGCCAGAGGTCGCGCCAATGCAGGTACTGTCCGAGCCTTCTACGCCAACATTCACGAGCCTACACTGGAACCTTTGCAGTTCCGGCTCTCATGTGGAGTGGATCTGTTTGCCACAGTTGATGTCAGGTTGATATCTCGGCTTTTGAATGTGCCCCTTGGCGAGGTGCATGCAAGCGAGCTAAATCTGAAGACTGTACGTGAAAGGGATCGTCGCACACATTTCCTTTGTGGTGGCCGACTAGTCGAGTGGCAGCCAAATAAGAGTCTGCTAGCGTCCCATATGTCAGATGACTTCTGCCTACTACATCACATCTTCACATACAACCTCTACCCCAGGCACAGTAATCGCAGCGAGTGTATGTGACTCATAGTAGACTTTCTGTACCAAGTGGGGCAGAGGGCGAACTTGTGCGTGCCTACATTCGTGTTGCGATAGATAGTGAGTACTGCACGCTCCATCAGAAGCTCTGATTCGCTTTCCTTTGGCCGACTCATATGTAAGATTGCATGGGAGTTTGGCTACAGTCTGGGGATGGAAAGGCCGGTACCGATTCATCAAATCGATGAGAGTACTCTCCGTCAGATGGAACTCGGGGCACGACGACGATGAGCCCGACATGAGGAGAGAGAGGAGAGAGGCGGAGAGAAGAAGAAGAAGAGTGAGGAAGGGAGTGAAGCTGAAATAGAAGAAGAAGAAGAGGAACCAGAGGCCCAGGATACCGAGGAGAGCTCCCCTCCTACGCCACCAGAGCAGGACACGGTTCAGGCTGCGAGGGATGCTCGTATGGTTCACATTGAAGAGGGCTAAGCCGCCCTGCGGTAAGAAATTGGACAGGTTTGGGCCGAGCTTGGTGAGACCCGAGCCAAGCTTGAGGTGACCGAAGCCTTCATGAAGCGGAGTTTTAAGGTGTCTCGCACATTGAGGACTATCCTGTGCTGTGTATAGGACAAGGATGCCCCTCCTCCATCGCCTGACTCAGATGCCTAGTCATCCATGCTGTTGTTTGTAGTTTGTTCTGCTTACCGCTTTAGGCGGTTTATGTTTTCATGTTGATGGATGTAGTAGTTAGTAGTATGTTTTAGTATTTGAAGCTTGGTTGTAATTAGCTCACATGCATCTTCTGTCATGATTCATGTAACCCTGTTATCCATGTATTGTGACAATTTTGCTAAATGGAATGCGTGTAGCCTCTTTTGCTATGAAGTGTGTGGAATGCTTGAGTGATTATGTATTGTGTTTCCATGCTTTATCTCACATGCGATGTACCCTATGTTGTATAGGGCATGCCACAGAGGTATACAAGGAGCACGGCACCCCTCTTGCTCACTGACTCGATGGACCAGACTCCTCCTTGTAGAGGTGGTCCTACGGACCCGAGTTCTGGCTCAGATCAGCCTTCTGCTGGTCCTACCGGTGGACTGCCACCTTTTACACTACTGGTTCGTGAGCAGAACCGGGCATCCTCTTTGACACAGTATGAGCCACAGGCTGCTCCACCTACTGATAGGTTTGAGCAGTTGATGTTGATGATACATCAGCAGCAGATGCACCAGCAGCAGCACCAGCAGCTTATGGCCACTATTGCTGAGGCCTTGTCTCAGGGTGGGAGTACGACTCCACCTCCGACATCTACACGCCCTACCGAGATTGCCGAGCCTCCTACTCAGTTTGAGGATGTACCTCCACCTTCACTTGCTGCCTACATTGCGGGAGACGTGGGTACTCACGGTCTTCTCGAGCAATTTCAGCGCTTGAGGCCTCCTACTTTCACGGGTTCTCACAGACCCGAGGAGGCTGAATACTGGTTAGACAGCATCTCTAAGATACTGAAGATGTTGCATTGTACTGAGGCTGAGCAGGTCGAGTTAGCCGCCTTTATGTTCGAGAAGGAGGCTAGCTTGTGGTGGGACAGTATACCGCGAACTGTCGCCGTAGGTTATGTATGGACGTGGGCTGCCTTTGAGTTTCGCTTCCACGAGAAATACTATCCTCAGGCCTACCGACACGAGAGGGAGAACGAGTTTCTACGCCTCAGACAGGGAGGCATGACAGTTACTAAGTATGAGGATCGCTTTACTGAGTTGGGCCGCTTCGTTCCGACTATCCTTACTGATGAGCCGATGCGGATTAGGCATTTTTCTTAGGGCTTGCGACCTGACATCCGGTCGAAGATGTGCTGTATCCGTATATCATCTTATGCGGAGTTGATTCATATGTCCATTCAGGCGGAGCAGGATGTAGACCGTGTGACATGCTCTCGTGGTCCTATGGTGCCTAAGCCACGACCGGATATGCTGAGCAGGCCTTTCCTCTGCAAGAGGCCTCGTATTGATTCGCCTTCCAGGAGCGCAGCACCAGTGGTTCCGATGATGCGCCTTGGTGTGGCTTGTACTTACTGTGGGAGGCCAGGACATCCTGCTGGGAGTTGCTTTGTTCGGATAAGGGATAGTGGGTTCTCTCCGCCGCAGAAGATTGATCGCCCTCACCCTCAAGCTTTATCAGCTCCACCACTATGGATTGCACCTGCGCACCTATCTTTCAGACCTCCTGCACTACGCTTCAGGCCGCCTCAACGGCCCATGGTACCTCAGTCCAACCGATCACAGCAGGCTCGAGTGCATGCGCTTGTAGCTGAAGCTCCTGAGATATCGATTACGGCCCCGATGGCTTTTGAGGGTACGACCCACATTCAAGGTACACCCGTCTCCTTGTTGGTGGACACTGGGTCTACTACTTCTATCATTTCATGTGGGACAGTTAAGCGTCTAGCTTTACATACTACTCCCACGAAGGGAATGAGACTCACTACTGCTAGTGGGACTTTTTCGGATGTCACACGGATGTGTGAGGGTTGCTCAGTAGGTTTGGGTAGCAGGACAGTGTTCGTTGACCTCATTGTCGCCCCACTATGGCACTACGACATTATCTTCGGTATGAACTGGCTCACTAAGATGAAGGCAGAGATTGATTGCGATAACCGGGTGGTAACAGCCTATGGACTTGATGACACGGTCTTTACTTTTCCAGTGAAGGTTAGTTGGCCATGTCGTGTTGGATGTTGCGCTGCTTTACTAGAGCATGTTGATGGTTCGACATTGGGAAATACGCCTGTGGTTCAGGATTTTGCAGGTGTGTTTGCGACGATTCCTGGTTTGCCTCCTAGGTGCGAGATCGACTTCACTACTGATCTTACGCCTGGTGCGACACCTATCTCATTGCCGACTTATCGTATGCCTCCATGTGAGATGGAGGAACTGCGGAAACAGATCGACTTCTGGTAGAGAAGGGCTTTATACGACCTAGTGTGTCTCCCTAGGGAGCACCTGTACTGTTTGTGAAGAAGAAAGATGGAGAATTACGGTTGTGTATTGATTACAATAGGTTGAACCAAGTCACCGTGAAGAACAAGTATCCTCTACCCAGGATAGATGATCTGTTTGATCAATTGAAGGGGGTAAGGTATTTCTTGAAGATCGACTTGCAGTCAGGGATGAAGACGTGCAGAAGACAACTTTCAAGACCTGTTTTGGGCATTACGAGTTCGGTCTTACGAACGCACCAGCCGTGTTCATGGACTTGATGAACCGGGTATTTCAGCCATTCTTATACCGATTCGTCATTGTATTCATTGATGACATTTTGATATACTCTACGAGTCGAGAAGAGCACGAGGA
Source organism: Magnolia officinalis (assembly GCA_021015155.1). Taxonomy (NCBI): domain Eukaryota; kingdom Viridiplantae; phylum Streptophyta; class Magnoliopsida; order Magnoliales; family Magnoliaceae; genus Magnolia; species Magnolia officinalis. The sequence goes on from JAJHSJ010000001.1 coordinate 53,869,401, forward strand.
GCACCTAAGAGCGGTGTTGGATACTTTGAGGAAGAAACAGTTGTTCGCGCAGTATAAGAAGTGCGACTTCTGGTAGGAAGAAGTCAAGTTCCTGGGACATGTGGTGTCCAAGGATGGGATAACTATGAACCTTACTAAGGTAGCCGCGGTTCAGGATTGGAACAGCCTGGCTCGGTTACCGAGGTGAGGAGTTTTCTTGGCCTGACAGGGTACTATCGACGCTTCATTCGGGACTTTTCGAAGATTGCCAGGCCATTGTCACAATTGACGTGTAAGGATCTGAAGTTCGCCTGGAATAAGAACGTGGAAGCAGTTTTTCAGGAGTTAAAGGATAGACTGACGTTCGCCCATGTGTTAGTATTGCTAGAGCAAGGGATTAAGTACACGATATACACTGACGCGTCTCGAGTTGGCTTGGATGCGTCCTTATGCAGAAGGACAGGGTGATTGCATATGCCTAGAGACAATTAAGGAAGCACGAGGAGAATTACTCTACACATGACCTTGAGTTAGCAGCTGTCATCTTTGCATTGAAGCTCTGGAGACATTACCTCTACGGAGAGGAGTTCGAGCTTTTTTGCGACCACAAGAGCCTTAAGTATATATTCACTCAGCGGGACTTGAATATGAGGCAATGCCAATGGATGGAGACCTTGAAGGACTTCAAGTTCGAGGTTTCCTACCATCCTGGCAAGGCCAACCTTGTAGCAGATGGGTTGAGCCGCAAGAAGACTATAACATTTGCGACTTTGCTGATGATAGCAGAGTGAGATATGTTGGAGTTCGTGCGGGACTTCGAGCAGAAACTCACCGTGGAGGAGCCATTTGAGAGTGTCGCGCACATTTGGGTGCAACCACTAATTGATGACAGGATTATTGAGGCCCAGAAGGGCGATGAGCGGTTGATTGAGCTTCGAAAGCAAGCTAGCGACGCCTGAGACTCCGAGTGGAGAGTTGGCACTGATGGGGGCTTATGATACCGTGGCCGCTTATGCATCCCTGACATTCCTGACTTGAGACAGGAGCTTCTTGAGACTGCCCACAAATCGAAACTTGCGATGCATCCTGGTAGCACGCAGATGTACCAGGACATGAGGCGATCGTATTGGTGGGACAAGATGAAGGTTCATATCGCTGAGTATGTTTCACGTTGTCTCACGTGTCAGCAGGTTAAGGCCGAGCATCACCGACCTCCTGGACTCCTTTAGCCCATGCCCATAGCTGAATGGAAGTGGGACTTCATCTCTATGGATTTCATATCGGAACTGCCGAAGACGAGGAAGGGATACGATTCTATCTGGGTGATCGTGGACCAGTTGACCAAATTGGACCATTTTCTCCCTATCAGAGTTACAAACTCTGCAGACGACTTGGCCAGGTTGTACATCAGAGAGATAGTCCGTCTGCATGGAGTTCCTTTAGAGATCGTGTCGGACCGCGACACGCGATTCACATCTATCTTCTAGACTCATATCCAGGAAGCAATGGGTGTGAAGCTGAAGTTCAGTACTACATTTCACCCTCAGACCGACGGTCAGACAGAGCAGGTGAATCAGATTTTAGAAGACATGTTACGGGCCTGTGTCTTGGATTTCAAGGACAGTTGGGATGATTGTCTTCCTTATGCAGAGTTCGCGTACAACAACAGCTTTCAGGCGAGTATTGGCATGATTCCTTACGAGGCCTTATATGGGTGCCCTTGTAGAGCACTGCATTGCTGGGCGGAGGTTGGCGAACGCAGTTTGATTGGCCCGGAATTAGTACAGGCGACCTCAGAGAAGATCGACATTATCAGGCGTCGACTTCTTACGGCCCAGAGTAGACAGAAGAGTTATGCCGATACGAGGCGGCGACCGCTAGAGTTTGGGTTGAAGACCATGTATTCCTCGGAGTTTCCCCTATGAAGGGAGTCCTTCGGTTTGGGAAGAAGGGGAAGCTCACACCGAGATTCATCGGTCCGTTTCAGATACTTGATCGAGTGGGTGCGGTGGCATATCGTCTCGCTTTGCCCACCCACTTGCGGGCGTGCACAACGTATTTCATGTATCTATGATGAAGAAATACGTCCCTGATCCTTCACACATCATCCATTGGGAGAAGGTGCAGTTGAACGATGATGCTACATATGTACTGCGTCCGACGCGTATCCTAGATAGGAAGGAGCAAGTGTTGTGCAGTAAGGTGATTCCACTCGTGAAGGTACTGTGGACGCATCACACTGCGGAAGAAGCTACCTGGGAGACAGAAGCCGAGATCCGAAAGAACTACCCTCAGTTTCTCGAGGAGTACGAAAAGGTACTAATTTCGAGGATGAAAATTTTCATTAAGGGGGGTAGATTGTAACGACTCAGAAAATTTCGTAAAATGCCCCGAGTACCACCTCAGGCAGAAATCACGTAGGATCAAATCCTTTAGAAATTAGACAAAGTTAACTAAGTGTTAAACTAGATTGTATATGAAATCCGCATCAATCACTTTAAATACGATCTGCAAGGCCCAAAACTTGTGGAATCGTTGACGCTACATTACCTTAAAATTTAGGATCAATCTCATTACCCGTCTGTTCTCGAGAGCACATGGAAACTCCGTATTAGATTTGGACCGCACATCAAAAATCTGAATAATACGAGGTTATAGAGTTAGGACCGCCTTGCTGGGCTTGATAACCACCTAAGAGATCAAATCCAGATAATGTCCCAGCGCTATTCGTTTGAGCTCGGAGTGAAGAGTGTGAGAAATGTGAAATTAAGTAAAAACAAAATATAAATTTATGTAATCTGGAACATGTCGCTTGCGGATCGGTTATAAGGATTCCGATCGTCAGAATCAGGCCAGAATACACCTTCAGATCAGGAGAAATTTCATACACATGACGGGGTACTTAAAATCCCCGATCAAGTTTCAGTGACCGTTGAACTGAAACTGGTTTGCCACGCGTGATCTGAGAATTTGACTGGAACGAAAACTTAACTCCACCTAGATCCAAGGTTGGTGAGCTTAAGTTCGACCTTTGGCTCAAGGGGGGCCTCCAGAAGTCCTCCATTGAGCTAAAACTAATCCACTTTGGATATAACCAAAGTATACCTTGACCTTAGGTCTATTTTGCTGTGATTTTAGGCTATATAAGGACCTTAAAACCCTCTCTCATTCAGCCATACGAATTTGAGAAAAACCCTAGGCGTGAGAAGTGAGAAAAGAGAGAGAAAGTGATAAAGAAGTGGGAGAACCTCCCTGCTATTTTCCCCTGCCGCTCTACAAGCTTAGCCACTCCATTCTAATCACTTTCCCGGCGATTCCGACATCGTTTCTAAGTAAGAAACCCTAACCCTAACCTGCTTTGGGATTTTGATAGTTGTAGGTTATGAAATAGCTAACCTATTTTATTATATAGGTTACCAACCTGCCGTATACTAAAGCTTAGAAAATCTATCGAGTTCTTTACGCTTCTACGGCGTAACGTGCGGACTTTAGATGTATAGGTTATGGTTTTCAACGCTTTCAATGTCAGATAATAATAGATTCATGATCTGTATGTTATTGTCCATGTACAAAGTGCTGTCCGTTTCGCTTTTCGGTTATATGATAACTATGTTGAATATACTGTATTCCTAGTATTTGTAGAAAGTACCATATACGTATAAATTTTGAAAATGTGTTTGCCATGATTATTTACTATCTGAACATATTATATATGTGTATAATACTTACTTGGCAAAAGGGTTCGCCCTAATACATGTTTTTGCTAATATACACTGTATGTTATAATGGTGTATTCTAAGTGTTTGTAAAAATGCTTGTAAGAGTAAGTGTTTAGACAATCATGCTTCAGGTAGGTGTTGAGATGGGATTCTCAACTACCTTAGAGATGTATATGATTTCCTCCATGTTAGTTGTTTAATTTAACCGCTTACTAAGAAATATATGTGTTTGTATTTCTTGTTTACATTGTGCTTTGTAACATGCTTTATGACATGTTTGTTAACATGCTTGAATTACTTTGTTTATTATGCTTTACTTTATATGCTTCTGGTTAAGGATTGATTGTGATTGAGGCTATGATTATAGTCCAGACGATCGGTAACAGACTCGAGTACGTAGTTGAGATTCATTCGCCAGTAGGATGTGTTCGACGAACCCGAGTTGTACTTCAGTTGACGATAGTGGCTGGACACACGAAGTGATTATGCGCTTCATATCGTTCAACTTGTTGTGCACTCGAGCTAGCCGAGCCCGTTAAGTAAACCGATCTATCTAATGTATGTTCACCATGTTTGGACGCTACTGTTTAAACTTGAGGTACTAACCTTACTAGTGTAATTCCGTTAACCGTGGTACCTCGATCCTCGAAGACTCATGTACCAGGCATGGTGGTATGGGACACCGTGGTAGAGCTGTCGGCCTACGCTGGGGCTATGTACCTCCCCGTAGTGACCAGTGAGCAACCCTGACTCGTGAACCGAATACGGTGGTATGAGACACTGTATTCGAGCTGTCGGCCTACACTGATTGGTGACGAGCCCTTTGTAGTGACCTCGAGCATACTCTGAAGCTACAGAGAGGCGACTAGCCTCCCCATAGCAGCAAGAGTATAAACTAGGCCTGTATTGATAAGGTGATGGGGGAGTGGTGTAACGATTCCGTGTAACAGCCCTAGCAGCCCTTGCAGTGACCTAGAACACACCATCGTATGAGATTATTTAGGACTGACGACCCTAGAATGGATCATTGTTTGGGAATGATATAAGGAAGGTACCTTAGTTTTCCAATATTGCTGTTTGAAATGGACTAATAACAACTCGGTAATCATGGTCATCATCGCATTGCATGTGCCTGGAAGATGTGGAGCACTAAGGGTGACAGCATGCTGCGGACGTAAGATGGTACCGTACGAGGGAGTATGTTGGCGAGGGCACGCATCATAATCGCATCTCATCCTTGCATTAATTACAGTACTTAGGAATGTTGTTTGTACTGCTTTATCATTACTGCTTGACTGATTTGATAACATGTTAACTTATGCTCTATTGTTCCACTAAGTTAGCTACTCACTCCCACGTTACGGGACGGTGTTCTCGACACCCACCAGACTCTGTCTTAGACGCAGGTACCGACGATCCACAAGAGGCTGACCCTGATTATTATGAAGATCAGGATGAGTTTTCCTTTATGCAGTTCTCTGGAGGCTTCGCGTAGGCTATCCAGATTTACGGGACTACAGGGTTCATGATCATAGTTGTACCATTTTGATATTTTGATTCAGGAGCAAATACATGTATATGGTGACTCAGTTGGTATTCATACTCTTGAGATCAAGATTGTTTAGTTTTATATACATCTATATACATCTTTCAGTCTTCCACTTATGTTTATACATGGATCTGGAGTATGAATTACTATTTTGGTATAATCTCACTCATGTTTCTTGCCCTAACATAGACAACATTCAATCATAAGCATTTATGTTACATAAGTGATGTTTTGGAACTCGGGTGTTGAGTTGCTACTCGACCCCCGATTTTCAGGGCGTTACGGATATGTCAGATGATGGTTGAGGTTCAATGAATGTTGGAGATTTGTTATCAGATTTTTCTAGTATGCATGCATCTACATCATCTTCTAATTCATTTACTGGGGTATCTTGTTCATGAGGATGATCATCAATTACCACATTGATAGACTCTTGAATAGTGAGAGTTCTTAGGTTGTACACTCTATACGCACGACTATTAGTGGCATACCCCAGAAAAATACCTTCATCACTTTTAGACTCAAATTTTCCAAGGTGATCTCTGTCTCTTACGATGTAGCATTTACTTAAATTTTGGTAGTGAATATGTCCCAACCTTTGGTGCCATAATTTGGATTCATTCTTTATAGCCATATTACACTTTGTGGATAACACACTCTCATTTGTACTTTCAATGACATAACAGTTATCACTAGTACGTAAACCTTTTATGAGAGATAGTATGATCTAAAATCCTACACACATCCTTTGAGAAAGTGACCTGATGTTCTTTGTCACAAATTTGGGAGATGCTAGGCAGATTATGTTTCAGACCTTCTACATAGAGGACATGTTTGATTTTTAGAAGGCCTGGTACAGCTATTGTTCCTTGTCCAACAATTTTAGTTGAGCTACCATCTTCAAATGTGACTGATCCTCCATCAAAGTTTGAATATTCACAGAAATGAGTTTGATCACCAGTCATATGTCTGGAGCATCCACTGTCAAGGTACCACTTTGAACTATTGCCAACTTTCAAAGCAGTATGGATTATAAGGCAATTGTGTTTATCTGCCACATCCTCTAAGACCTTTTTTGTAGCATCCCAGATTTTTTCCAACCTGGGATTAGACGTTCTTAGGCAATGGGTCGTTCCTAACACCTTATTAACCTGTCAGAACTCAATCCCAAAGTCTAAAACCGCTGTTAAACCCATTTCCTTCACAAATCCCACCCTTCACCACCTTGTTCTTTCAATTTTTCTAAGTACTTTCACCCTAGACACTATCTTAAACTAGTTAAGTATTATAACTTGGATCACTTTATATACAAACTACAAAGGCCCAGGTACCACCTCAGACGAAAATTACTCAGGACTAAATCCTTTAGAATGAGGCGAGAATTAGCCAGTGTGAAACTAAAGTACCTGTGAAATTAGCACCAATCACTTTAAATACGATCTGCAAGACCCAAAACTTGTAGAATCATTGACGCTAGGGTACCCTAAAATCTAGGATCAATCTCATTACCCGGCTGCTCTCGGGAGCATCTCGAAACTCCGTATCAGATCTGGACCGTACGTCGGAAGCTCGATTAACACGAAGTTAAGGAATTAGGACCGCCTTGCTGGGCTTGACAACCATCTCAGAAATCAACTCCAGATAGTGTCCCAGTGCTATTCGCTTGAGCTCGAAGCGGAGAGTGTGAGAAATGTGAAAATAATTCTAAATTAAATTCAAAATAAATAAATCTGGCACGTCTCGCTTGCGGATCATTATTAAGCAACCAAACCGTCAGAATCAGGCCAAATTATACCCTCGGATCAGGGATATTTCCCCAAACATATTCATGTACTCAGAATCTTTGATCGAGATCCACTGACCGTTGAATTGAAACTGGCCCGCCACGCGTGATCTGAGAAGCTGACTGAAATGAAAACGTAGCCATACCTACATCCAGTGTTAGTGAGCTTAAGTTCGACCGCACACAGAAAAGGGGCTGCCAGAAGTCCTCTGTTGAGCTGAAACTGACCCACTTTGGATATAACTGAAGTATACCTTGGCCTGAAGTCTATTTCGGTGAGATTTTAGGCTATATAAGGACCTTAAAACCCTCTCTCATTTAGCCATACGAATTTGAGAAAAACCCTAGGAAAAAAGGAGAGAAAAGAGAGAGAAAGTGTGGGAGATGTGGGAGAGTCTTCCTGCCCTTCTTCCCTGCTGCTATCCATGCTCCACCACTTCCTTCTAATCGCTTTCCCGGTGATTCCGGCGTCATTTCTAGGTAAGAAACCCTAACCCTAATCTGTTTTGGGGTTTTGATAGTTGTAGGTTATGAAATAACTAACCTATTTCGTTCTATAGGTTGCCAAACTGCTGTATACGAAAGCTTAACGAATCTATCGACTTCGTTATGATTCTACTACAAAAGGTGCAGACTTTAGGTGCATAGGTTATGGTTTTCAACGCTTTCAATGTCAGATAATGATAGATTCATGATCTGCACACAATTGTACATGTCAAAGTGCTGTCTATTTTCCATTTCGATTAAAGATGAAGAATATGGAATTTTACATACTCTAGGTATTTGTAGAAAGTACCGTATACGTATAAATTTTGGAAATGTGTTTGCCATGATTATTTGCTATATTGATATATTATGTATGGATAAAATACTTGTTTGGCGAAAGGACTTGCCCTAATACATGTTTTGCTAATGTACACTATGTATGTTGAAATAGTGTATTCTAAGTGTTTGTGAAAATGACCGAATGAGTATAGAATTCGCATTCGTGCTCACCATGGAAAATTGTCATGTATTTATGATTGTTGTATAGGCGATCCCCCTTTGACGAAAGGATTTGCCCTAAATCACGCCACGACCAATATACACTATATATGATAAATTGTGTAGCCCAAGTGTTTGTGAAAATGTTCCAATGAATATGCAACTTAGATTCATGCTTGCCATGATTATCTGTCGTGGGTGCACGTGCGTTATCCATGGGGCAGCTCCCTAGTGAAAGGATTTGGCCTAATACCTATGTGATCAACATACGTCAGGTATGTTGATGTATGTGATCTAAAGTGTTGGTTGAAATGTCTGAATGAGTAGTAGTTAGTAAATTGTAATGTATATGGGTGTTGAGATGGGATTCTCAACTACCTTAGAGGTGTATATGATTTCCTCCATGTTGTTTGTTTAATTTAATCGCTTACTAGGAACTATATGTGTTTGTATTTCTTGTTTAAATATGCTTTATAACATGCATTATGATATGCTTGTTAACATGCTTGAATTACTTTGTTTAATATGCTTTACTCTACATGTTCTAAATAAGGATTGATTGAGTTTGGGACTATGTTTATAGTCCAGACAATCGGTACCAGACTTAAGATCGTGGTTGAGATTCATTTCGCCACGTAAGATGTGTTTGACGAACCCGAGTCGTACTTCAGTTGGCGACAGTGGTTAGGCCACGCGAAGTGCTTATGCACTTCATGTCATTCAGTTGATTGTGCGCTCGATCTAGTTAGGCTCGTCAAGTAACCCGATATGTCTAATGTATGTTCACCATGTTTGGACGCTACTGCTTGAACCTAGGTACCAAACTTACTAGTGAAATTCCGTTAACCATGGTACCTCGATCCACTAAGACTCATGAGCCGGGCATGGTGGTATGGGACACCGTGGTCTAGCTGTCGGCCTACGCTGGGGCCATGTGCCTCCCCGTAGTGTCCATTGAGCAACCAGACTCGTGAGCCGATTATGGTGGTATGGGACACTATATTCGAGCTGTCAGCTTACACTGATTGGTGACGAGCCCTTTGTAGTGACCTCGAGCATACTCCGAATTTGCGGTGAGGCGACGAGTTTTGCCGTGGTGAATAGAGTATGAACTAGGCCTGTTTCAATTTAGTGATGAACCGTTAAAAGGGTGATGGGGGAGTGGTGTAACGAATGGGTGTAACAGCCCTGACAGCCTTTGCAGCGACCTAGAAACACACCATCGTATGAGATTGACTAGGACTGACGACCCTAGAATGGATCATGTTTGGGAATTATACAAGGGGGGTACCTTAGTTTCCCAATCCTGCTGTTTGAAATGGACTAATAACAACTTGGTAATCATGCTCATCATCGCATTGCATGTGCCTGGAAGATGTGGAGCACTGAGGAATGCAAGCATGCCGTGAACATAAGATGGTGTCGCACGAGGGAGTATGTGGTGAGGGCATGCATCATGACTGCATTCATACTTGCATTAATAAGAGTAGTTAGTAGTGTTTGATTGTACTGCTTTATCATTACTGCTTGACTGAATTGATAACATGTTAACCTTGCTTTATTGTTCAACTGAGTTGATCACTCACTCCCACGTTACGGGACGGTGTTTGCAACACCAAGCAGACTGTCTTATTTGCAGGTGATAGCGATGCTTATGAAGCAAAGCTGGACTACTACTATGATGTTCAGGAGGAGTTCTCCTACATGTAACTCTCTGACGGGTCTATGAGGACCTGGAATTGCATTGACGGGGCTATGGTATTTGGGATAGAAGACATTACACTTCCTCAATTTGGTATATTTTGGAGTTGTACTTGTAATGAATTAACCTGGTATCATTATCACACTTTGGAGACTCACCACAGTTTATATATTTTATATATCTATCACAGTCTTCCGCTTGCTATCTCACTTGTCTCTGTAGTATGATATGCTATTTTGGCTTAATCTCACTCATGTTCAATGCACTAATACAGACAACATTCAATCATCGTTCATTATGTTGCAGAAGTGATGCGTTGGAACTTGGGAGTTGAGTTTATGCTCGACCCCCGATTTTCAGGGCGTTACATTTTTTATCATGATTCCAACTTTAGTCAAGATCACTCTCTAGGCGGTGAAGCCCTTAAAGAGAAACCTGGCTTTGATACCAATTGAAATAGCGGTGAAGACTGCTTTAGTTGAAGTAGGAATATGCCAATATGTCCTAGAGGGGGGTGAATAAGACTTTTTAAAGTTTTTATGGTTTATTTAAAATCCTATTACACTAATCCTAACAACAAGTACATATTAGGATTACTTAAAAATAACTCTTCTGGCTTCCAAGCCCGGTAGAGCATCCAATCACAAACTATTTAAGAAGTAAACAATATACAAACTAGTTTGTGATGGATATGACTGTGTATGTGTGTGAGATGTGATCTTAGATATTCAGATATGAAAATATTAAAGCGAATCACACAAACCAATGAATAACAATCTTAAACACAGTCATTTTTATAGTGGTTGGACTACTTGTTTACTCCACTCCCAGTAACCGCACTCAACCCTTGAGTGTACCAGATTTCATTAAGGGGGTTTCACAGTGGTTCACCTTAAACCTAAGGTTTTAAATCAGATTCACCTTCAACCTTTACAGCCTACACTGAGGCTGATTGTTTATACTCTCACGAGCAAGGGTCAATACAACGCACCCACTTTTAGGCACACTGGCCAAGGATCTTCTATAAGACCCTAATTGAGGTTTCACACAATTCACCTCGAACCTAAGGTTTTAGATAGGTTCATCTTCAACCGGAAGTTTATGCTCTTCACAGAGCGAGGGTCAACACTACGTACCCACCACGTACACTCCCGCCGGAGGCCTCCTACGAGGGCTTGCAAGGGTGAGAAACACCTTAGACCCAATCCTAAAAAGGAATGATCACCAGTGTCCTCTGGATTCTAATAACTTACAAATAAGTGGATGAGTCCCATTCAGCACGTTGACGAAGATCTCCTCCTTGTTATGAAGAATATTCTGCTTCCTTCATTCGCAACACAGATGATGTACCAATATGAGGCTTCGGGTTAGGTCAAGGTTAAGACGGAATCCTACTCTATAAAATGTTTTCTTATAACGAAGATAGAGTGATTCCGATCATTTATGCATTCAAGGCATCTCAGCTTAATGATTTGCCATTAAGGTAGTAGCTGGAGGATCCTTGAATGCGGAAGTTAATTCCCCAATCCACTCTATTGAATATCAATGATGAGGGTAGATTGGAGGATGAACTTCCCTAAGAGAAAGGGCTTTGGGTATATGATATAAGGTAAAATACTCAAAAGCACTCTCTTCTTTCTCTACCAGCAACAATAAACAACTCCTCTTTATATAGGCAAAAGGTTCCAACGGATATAAAATAGTCACATTTATGACAGAGTTCGATATCATCGAGTGGGTTCGATATCATCGAGTGGGTTTGGTCCGCTCGATGACACAAACTCAAATGTCATACGCTTTTAAAACCTCTTACCAGCTGGTCGATGTTATCGAAACAGGTGTTGATGTCATCGGATTTCGAACTCCGATTCTATCGATAGTAGTGTCGCTTCATCGACATTTGAAAATGAGAGAGACTTGACTTGAAATATTTCAGGTTTACATCCAACGGAATTTGAATGTCGATGATATCGATAACCTTGTCAAGGCATCGATACATCCAACGGATTCCCATTAAGCTTGCTGGATAGTCTATATCCTTGTTCGATGTCATCGAAACAGTACCGATATCATCGATATTTGAATATCGATTCTATCGAGTGACCGTCGATCATAGATAAACTATCCTGAAATATTTTGCTGGAAAACTTGGCGCCTATGACCGATATCATCGAGAGCCTTCCGATATCACGAGATTTGAATTTCGGTGGTATCGAGGGGGCTTCGATATATAGATGCACATATGATATTCTTAAGAAAAAATAGGGGCACCGGAGATCTGCCTATCGATATTATCGAGTCACTTTCAATGGAGTGGAGATTTGAATATCGATTATATCGATAGCATATCGATGCATCGATAAATCCGTCCAGATGTACATGTGGTTGCTGGACACTTTTATCCTCATTCCGATGGAATCGATTTATCATCGAGGACATCGACAGCGCAGGTCGATCATATCGAGATGTGTTTCGATAAAATTAACAAAGCAAGAAAACTTAGAGATTTTCTGTTTTTGAAAATGTTTTCTTACTAAAAAAACCCTATGATATTCTAACTCGTTTTAAGGGTTTTATATACCTGGTGTTTTGAGACATGGCATGTGAGGCTTTAGATTTACCTGTGGCGAGCTTGCACAGATCCGGTTGAGGCAGACGCTTTGAATTGATCTTCCTATGAGGCTCTGTAGTCTAGCTGACTCAACACTCACACTAATTGACAAACCAGGGCACTTTCAAAAGCTACCACTGTAAATCTCAGGATAACCGCATATAACCTACGACTGTAATTGTAACTAGGCATATAATAATGTTATCAGGGGAAATCCTACACTGGTCAACCCAAAAGTTAATAAGGACTTTGTTGCTGAAAATGGTAGACGTATACGAAAGAGTGCATTTTAACAGAAAATGGGTTTTAGAAGAGTAATACCTCGAAGAAAGCTCAACCCGGTAGATGCAGAGCCTTACGAGAACATAAAAATTTCCAAATACAGAAGGTTTTGCAGAGATTATACGTTGGTGGGTTTTTATAAACAGAAGCATTCCAAATTTTAAAATTTCTGCAACCCATAGACAGAATCGACTACTTGATTCTGGGTCGCATGCACCCGTCCTTTCCAATACTCCACACCTACCAGACGGATTTTGTAAAATCCCCAATTGGATTCCACGACTTGATATTTTCCTCAATTTCTCCCCATCAGCAATATAGGCATAGCTGGATAGGGAATAGGTGGTTGACAGATAGGGGTGTATATGCCTGATCTTATACACACCATCAAGCAAGGGGCTTTTACAAACCAAGAGGGCAATGCAACATTGAACCATGAATCCACTCATGGTTACACTTCCAAACCGATCGCAAATCCAACCGGAAGAGAGATATTCATACCTGTATGATCGCCCTTCCGCCTCGAAGGTATGTGGTGCGAATGCCCAATTTGTGACCCGCAACCTCCACAAGGAGGTTATCCTGGCCACTATTACTGGAAATCAGCCTTCGGAAGGGAATGTACTCAACTGAATGGTGGCATGCACAATGGCGATGATGATCGTAGGAGCTGCTGATGTAGACTACTTGTCGTTCTCCCCTTGGAGATAAGCTTCTGCGTTTCTTGGAATTCTCTCGCACGATATTACAGCGCATTAAAGAGAGGGTATCGACGGCAATAGAGCCTTATGACAACGCTCTACCGCTGATTCAAATTTTTAGATTTTGAATGTATTCGAGCGCGTGGTATTCCATGCATTTCAATTCCAATCCAAACACCGTAAATGTCAAATTAGGACCCCTAATACCATACAATATGTTCTAATACGCGAATCAAACAGTCCCTAAAAGAACTTGGGTCATCTGATCAAGGTTATTAAAGCCGTGTTCTTTTTTATCAGGCATGTTCCATCATTCTATTTTAACCCTTATGGTGGATGCTTAAAAATGAGTTTTTGCACGCCATGGATAGGATGGCTATGATTGCCTAATGAAATTGATTCTTTAGAATCATAAACAATCTATGATGATCTCTAGCCGATATATGGATGAAATTAATAATCCGACTTATCTTGTGTAAATGATCTTGACCGTCCATTTTATAAACTAAGTAATAAAATGGTTAATATTTGTCAGAAATTGATGATTGAACCTTTTTTAGTATAAATGATCTTGACCATCGGTTTTAGAGACTAGTGATCGTATGTTAATGTTGTCATCTAAACCCAGATGAGCTGGCAGCTGCACCTGTAAGCACTCTAATACCTACACCAGTAAAAAAGTAAACGACTATGTAACATCCCGGATTTTTGCCAACCTGGGATTAGACATCCTTAGGCATTGGGTCAATCTTAACACCTGATTAACTTTTCAAACGCTCAATTCAAAGCCTTAAATCCCGTCTTAAACCATTTTCTTCACAAATCCCACCCTTCACTACCTTGTGCTTTCAATTTTTCAAAGCACTTTCACCCTAGACACTATCTTAACTAGCTAAGTAGTAAAACTTGGATCACTTTATATACAAACTGCAAAGGCCTAAGTACCATCTCAACCAGAAAACAATTAGGATTAAATCCTTTAGAAATTTAACAAAGTTAACTAAGTGCAAAACTCGATTAGCCATGAAATCCGTTGGGATCGCTTTAAATACGATCTGCAAGACCCAAAACTTGCAAAATCAGTGACTCTAGGTTTCCCTAAAGTTTAGAACCAAACTCATTTCCCGTCTGCTCTCGGGAATGAAACGAAACTTCGTATTAGGTCTAGACCGCACATCGGGAGTCCGATTAACACGAAGCTAAGGAACTACGACCGCCTCACTGGGCTTGACAATCATCTCAAAAATCAGATGATTCCGATGTCCCACGGCCATTTATTTCGATCCGGAGCGAGGGAGTGTGAAAAACACTATTCCCTTTGAAATTAAAATATCTGGAATAGTGATCTGGCACCTTTCACTTGCGCATCAGTATTAAGCAACCAGACCGTCAGAATCAGACCAAATTACACCCTCGGATTAAGAAAAATTTCAGGAACATTTACATGTACTTGGAATTTCGGATCGTGGCCCACTGACCGTTGAACTGAAAGTGGTCCGCCACGTGCGATCTGGGAATCCGATCGAGTCGAAAACGTAATCCCACATAGATCCATGTGTGGTGAGCTTAAGTCTGACGTTTGGCTCAAGGAGGGCCACCAGAACCTCTCTTTTGAGCTGGAAAAGTGACGAAATACCTATATTAGCAGTAACCTTTGAACAGGAGTCTATTTCGGTGAGTTTTGAGACTATATAAGGACCTTAAACCCTCTCTCATGGCAGCCATACGAATTTGGATTTGAGAGAGGGAAAAGAGAGAGAAAGTGAGGGAGAAGTGGGAGAATCTCCCTGCCGTCGTTCCCTGCCACCACACGGGCTGCACCATCCCTTTCTCATCGCTTTCCCGGCGATTCCAGCCCCGTTTCTAGGTAAGAAACCCTAACCCTAATCTGTTTTGGGTTTAGACTGTTGTAGGTTGTGAAATAGCTAACCTATTTCGTTCTCTAGGTTGCCAAACTCCCGTATACGGAAACTTAGTGAACCTATCAACTCCGTTACAATTCTACGACAAAAGGTGCGGACTTTAGGTGTATAGGTTACGTTTTTCAACGCTTTCAATGTCAGATAATGATAGATTCATGATCTGCATGCAATTGCACATGTACAAAGTGCTTTCCGTTTCCTGTTTCGATTAACGTTGTAGAATATGGAATTTCACATACTCTAGGTATACGTAGAAATACCGTATACGTATTTTTTTCAGGAAAATGCTTGACATGTTTATTTAATGTATGATTATATAGTATATGGATAAAATACTAGTTTGGCGAAAGGAATCGCTGAAATACATGCTCGTGTGTAAATGCCTAGTATGTTGAAATTGTGTATTCTAGAAATACCGCGTATGTGTAAATTTTGGAAATATAATTGTCATGATTATTGTTGTATGAATATGGTATACGCGGATAAAATAACCGCTTAGCGAAAGAATAGCCCTAATACATGTTTGCTAACATACACTATGTATGTTGGAATAGTGTATTCTAAGTGTTTGTGAAAATGGCTGAATGAGTATAGAATTCTCATTCGTGCTCGCCATGACTAATTGTCATGGATATATGATTGTTGTAATGGCGATATCCCTTTGACGAAAGGATTTGCCCTAAATCACGCCACGGCCAATATACACTATATAGGCTAAAATGTGGGCCCAAGTGTTTGTGGAAATGGCTGAATGAATATGGAACTTGGATTCCTGCTTGCCATGACTATCCGTCGTGGGTGTACGCGTGTTATGATTGGGGCAACTCCCTAGCGAAAGGATTTGGCCTAATGCCTATGTGATCGACATATGTCATGTATGTTGATGTATGTTTGTTTAAGTGTTTCTTGAAATGTCTGAATGTGGAGTAGTTAGCAAATTGTAATATATAAGGGTGTTGAGATATGATTCTCAACCTCTTTTCACTATGTGTATAATCTCCTTTGATAGTTGTGTGATTAGGATTTGAACATGTACAAACTCATGCTTGTGTTGTGATTCATAACATGCTCAACTGTTTTATGATTTTAACTATGTAATGCATATGTTTAAATTTATATTTATGTTGTATGATCCGTCATGGGTGATGGGGGAGCGGAGCAACGAGTGCGTGCAACAGCCCTGGCAGCCCTAAACGGATAATACCAGACTGATTGTATGATTTGAATCCTGATCCATTACTGCTTTATATCTCTGTAATTGATTGTGTTTGGGGCTATGATTATAGTCCAGGCAATCGGTAACGAGATTGAACTCGTGGCTGAGATTCATTTGCCACGTGGGATGTGTTCGACGAACTCGAGTCGTGCGTTGCCTGTCGGCAGTGGCTAGGCCACACGAAGTTGTTTATGCACTTCATGTCGTGCAGCTCAACGGGCGATCGTGCTAGTTGAGCTCGTCAAGTAACCCGATCTGCCTTATGCATGTTCACCCTGTTTGGACACTACTGCTTGAACCTAGGGTACCAAACTTACCAGTGAAACCCCCTTTTAACCATGGTACCTCGATCCGCTAAGACGCATGAGCCGGGCATGGTGGTATGGGACACCGTGGTCGAGCTGTCGGCCTACGCTGGGGCCTTGTGCCTCCCCGTAGTGACCATTGCGCAACTAACTCGTGAGCCGAATACGGTGGTATGGGACACTGTATTCGAGCTGTCGATACTTCGGCGAGAGCCGAGTACGGTGAGATCTGTGCTCGTGCTGACTGGCGACGAGTCCTCCGTAGTATCATTGAGTACACTCCAAGGGTCTGTGATTGGCCACGAGTCTTTCACAGCAACTAGAGTGTGAGTTGAGCCGAGTACGGTGAGACCTGTACTTGAGCTGACGGCTAGTGATTGAGCCGAGTACGGTGAGACCTGTACTCGAGCTGACGGCCAGCAATTGAGCCGCATACGGTGAGATCTGTATCCGCGCTGACGGGTGACGAGCCCTTTGCGATGCCTTCACTACGCTTCTCAAACTATAATATCGTATGAGAATAACTAGGATTGACGACCCTAGAATGGATCATGTTGGGAATGATACAAGGGAGGTACCTTAGTTTCCCAATACTGCTGTTTGAAATGGACTAATAAAAACTTGGTAATCATGAGCATCATCGCACCGCATGTGCTTTGTAGATGTGGCGCACTGAGGGAGTTAAGCATTCGCGAACGTAAGATGATGTCGCTTGAGGGTGGTTTGGCAAGGGCATACAGCATCATGTCATTTCATTTTCGCACTTAACAAGAGTAGTTAGAAATGTTTGATTTGTACTGCTTTATCATTACTGCTTGATTGAATTGATAACATGTTAACCTATGCTTTACTGTTCCACTGAGTTGATCACTCACTCCCACGTTACGGGACGGTGTTGTACACACCAACCAGATTTGTTGAGTTTCAGGTGGTGGCGATGCTTGTGAAGCAGAGCCGGACTACTTCTATGATGATAGGAGGAATTCTCCTATCTGTATCTCTCTGGCAGGTCAATGAAGACCTGATATTGTATTGACGGGGCTATGGTACATGGGATAGGAGGCATTATACTTCCTCACATTTGGTACATTTTAGAACTGCACTTGTATTTATTTAACCTGGTAATGTTATCACACTCTGGAGACTCATCATAAGTTATATATTTTATCTATCTATCACAGTCTTCCGCTTGCAAATTAACTGTCTCTGGAGTATGATATGTTGTTTTGGCTTAATCTCACTCATGTTCAATGCACGTATACAGTCAACATTCAATCATCATTCATTTTGTTGCATAAGTGATGTTCTGGAACTCGGGAGTTGAGTTTATGCTCGACCCCCGATTTTCAGGGCGTTACAGACTATGAGGGCACCGGTATTGGCCGGGGACCCTCTGATGCATAAGTTAGGTGGGTAGGTTTATCACATGAATAGAACTTGAGTCAAAAAATTTTGTACGTACCTTCCTCACATGACAGGGGGTATATTTATAGGATACTTAGGTGGTTTGCACAGTTCAATGGGAAATGTCAAATATGCTGAAGGGTTTGAATTTGAGTAGGGATTTTCTCCCAAGAATATCTCCAATCCCACATTGATCGATGTGATCTTTGGCTAGGATTTCGTTGGGTCTATCCTTGTTTAGTATAATGCGATTTTATTTTATTTTCAGATATCCCTCGTCCGAGGTCTAGATCAGTCTTATCAATTCGATCGGTAAGTTCTATCACTGATATCTGAATTTGAGCAGTTTAGCTTGGTAGGAGAGTCTCTCCTCGGAGCTCATTTATGGGGTTTCTCCTCGAACGTTAGCTCGACTCTTATATGTGGTTGATACGTTGGTGGCTCGGGGAGCACGTTCGAGTGATTTTTTGCCGGCATCACTATGGTCCTCCTGCATTATGTATATATGTCCCATGTAGTAAGTCAGTTTGGTTTTCCCCATAACAATTAATATTTATCAGATTGGTATTATGCTTCCATAATAGCCCATGAAATGAGCATTGTACAAGGATGGCTATCGAAAATGAAGGATGTATTTGATCATCCAACTAGTGTTATTTTTACATGGTAGGCTGAGAAATGTGTTTTGAGTTAGTGAACGGATTTAGATGGATTGATTAAACTAATTAAACTGCTATAACTGGGTTCAATTTCATGGCTTAGTGGTAGAGAGACTATTTCAAGACAAGGATCTTAGGATCAAGTGCCCATGTGGTGAGTGTGTGTTGTGGTGTGGGTGCATGTGTAAAAAGAAAAAAAGAAAAAAGAAAAAAAACTAAATGGTGTAAACTAGAGGCACTAGGAGAGCATATGTAATGACCTTGATTTTTGTGACACATTTGAGACTCTTACTAAAATAAATTAATATTTTTTTTTTGTTATTAATAAAAACCATGCACTTAGTCCAGTTAGTAAAAATGTTCTTGGTAGAGGGATAGGTTAGCGGGTTGATTCACCACATTGTAGGAATTATGTTTTTGCCAAAATCCCAGTGGAATCTTCTAAAATTAGGGCTCCCACTAAGCCTAGGAGTAGTGGGGCGAGAGAAGGAAGCTCTGGGAAAGGAGAGCGTCCACCAAGTAAGATTTCACCTTCTTGTTCTTATTTTACTATAAATCCCTACCAGAAAAACCTTTGATTTAACCAATGATCGTAATGAGTTCACCCTGCGTCCATCATCTTGATAAATAGGAGGAGTTTTGATTAGTAGTAGATAATTTTGAATAAGTTTCTATAGCAAGGAAGATAGGCTTTGTGAAAACTAGTCGTGTCAGTTTAGGAGATTCGAATTAAAGGATCCTAAAGCCATATTATGTTAGGACTGCGAATTCTAGAGTGATCCAACTGAGGAATTTCCACAGCGATATATGAAATTGTTTAACCTATAAGGGTTTTTGTTGAAAAAAAGATTTCATCTATAAATTGTAGATACCAGATATTTGGATTTGAGCAGTCATTTGGTTTTTCTGAATTCGATTATGAGAAAACCCATTGGATGGGTTAGACCCATTAATCAATGGAATTTATCAAAACTAAGGAAGAAGAAGAAAAATCCTAAGGGGGCGTTTGGCGCATGGGAGTAAGAGGGTTTCAATGGGAGTAGGATTTCTGAACCTCGAATTTGAAATAAAGTCTTGTTTGGGAAGACATGAGTGGCTGGGTTTAAAGGGACTACTCGGGTCCGGTGCCTGGGTGAGGGATTTACGCAATCCCACATTGGACTTCGAGCTGGCCTCAAGTCACTTCCATAATCGCACCGCTGGATTTCGGGAAGATTAAAAGTCCCATGGAACTGCAAGGCTCATGGGTTTAATAAATCGCGAGACTTCCTATAGAAGTGACGTGATCAATTTCAGTGGGGCCCACCATGACGTATGTATCATATCCACACTGTTCTTCCATTTGAAGAGATCATTTTAAGGCATGATTCAAAGAATGAGTCAGATATAAGGCTTGAGTGGACCCCACGATAGAGAACAGTGGGAAGAGTAACAGACAACCATTAATCCCTTGTTAGGGCCACAACCGTTTTCAATGAGACATATATTTGTGTTTTTGCTTTTTTCATGTCCGCATTAACACATGAACAGGTGGGATCTTAAAGGTACCTGATAAAGAACATCAGGTGGGTTTCAACAGTGGGCGTCCCTCTCCACACTGTTTTCTGTCGTGGGGTCCACTCCAGCTTTGGATGTGCCTGATTCTTTAGATCATGCCCTAAAATGTTCACATGTCGAATGGATGGACGGTGTGGATACAACACCAGTTATGATGGGCCCATGTTCAAAACCCCAAGTGCAGGGTCACGATGTAGTAATAACTCGGTGAGATCGAGGTCGAATCTATAGAGATTATACTTATACGTATTCTGAAAGTAAGTAGAACTAGAACTAGAATTGGAAATAAACAAAAATCTGGAATAGTTGAGATAATTGTGAATAAATTATTAATCATAAAAGGGAACTACAGCGCCAAGGATCCACTTGTAGCTATTAAGATGTTACCTTACTTGATTCAACAAAACACAACTGGAATTGGAGTCGCTATCCAATTGGAAGATAAAATAGTTGAAGCACCATCTGAACTTCTCATTGAAATAGTTCACACATGAAGAACCATTGTGATGATTGGAAGGGAGTTCAACCACCCACCATGCCCAGGAGACAATGGTGAATCATGAATTTTACCAATCTCAACAACATCAAAACAGATAAGAAGATATTCCAAGCCATCACAACATCTATTGTAAATTTGAGTCATAATAAATCATAAAAAACTGAAAATATTCCTTAATTCAAACTAGAAATCAATGAAGTTCATCATAAACATGAATCGAACTAAGTTGAACATCCCAATAAACTACAAGCTTCACCTCTTAGCCCTAGCTAATAGGTATAGTAACCATAGACATGATTAAGACTAAAACCCTAAAACAAAAAATTAAACATAAATTAAGGAAGAAGGAAAAACTCTTGGGAGGCTGCTCCACCCTTTTGTTCTAGTCCTTGAACCCTAATTCCTCCCTAGAACTCCTTGGAGAACCCAAATATATAGGCTTTGTTTGGCCAACTTTGAAAACCACCTCAAATTTATGCACTCTGCATAATACTTTCGATTCCATCGAACAAACTTTTATGCTATCAAAGGAAGAATCCCAGTTTGAATCAGATTTGAAAGTTTCACCCTTTCACATTGCGTAAGTCGTTGATGCCATCGAGCATCCCTTCGATGCCATCAAACATGTCTTCGAGCCATCGGAAAAGTGTCCAGAATGTTTCCGCGAGTTACTCCAATATTCTTCAAAAATCTCGATCCAATCGGACAGTCTTTGAAGCCATTGAATTGAGTTTCGATGAATCGAACATGTGGTTGATGCCATCGAGAAATGCACCCAATTAGTCCAGCAACCAAATTTGATTTTTATGTAAGTTAAGATGCAATCGATCAAGTCTCGATGCCACCGAAGGGTGTTCGATGTTATCGACGGTGAAACTTCAGATTTCTGGATTTCTACACTTTGATCTATCAACTTTCTTCCTTCTTCACTTGATTTCCTTGAATCTTGGGGACTTGAGAGATCTTCAATGTGGTCTCCTAAGATCCATTCCTTTCTTTGGTGATCTTTAAGCTTCAATTCTATGCTTTTAACACTCTTTTCATTCCAAGCTCTTAGATTCATCTCTCAAGACAAACATACATAAAATATACCTATTAAGCATTATCATGTTCATAAAACCAAGATATAAACAGGGGCAAATATGCAATATTTGATACTCAACACACCCCCAACCAAAATTTTTGCTAGTCTCGAGCAAAACATGCGTGACGATATCCTCAATTCTCAATGTTCAAACCTCTTTCAGAAAACAATCTTTTTTCCAATCAAGTATGAATGAGTAGAATGAAGACGAGAAAGTGAAACTTTGAAAACCTAGAGCCGAATCACATAAGCAATCATTCAAATAGGTTCTTTATTAATCACTTGGGAGCATAAGTTCATATATCAAGTTTATCAATGTGCTCAAAAAAATTCCAACTTACTTTCCATAAAAATACTATCATTTCATAATGTTATCCATGCTCATCACCTCAAGATTAATTGAATAATCAAGTATTAATTCCAAACTTATCCCATTTTTTTTCTTTTTCCAGTTTTTGATTTTATATCGACGGTCCCTTTTATTTATTCATTCTTTTCAGTCTTTTTATATTCATTCTTTTCCAATCTTTTCATCATACATGACCTTTTTGTCGATCTTTCAATTTTTTAATTGGTTCTTTTCGTCTTTTTAAGGCAAATAAAATTCTGCAGACTTAATTCTCAATATCTATCAATGATACATATACTGTAACGACTCGGAAAATTCCGTACGATGGCCCGAGTACCACCTCAGGCAGAAATCACTTAGGATCAAATCCTATAGAAATTAGACAAATTTAACTAAGTGTTAAACTAAATTGTATATAAAATCCACACGAATCACTTTAAATACAATCTGCAAGGCCCAAACCTTGTGGAATCGTTGACGCTACATTACCCTAAAATCTAGGATCAGTCTCATTACTCAGCTGCTATCGGGAGCACATTGAAACTCCATATTAGATCTGGACTGCACATCGAAAGTCTGAATGATAAAAGTTATAGACTTAGGACCGCCTTGTTGGGCTTGATAACCATCTCGGAGATCAAACCCAGATAGTGTTCCATGGCTATTCGCTTGAGCCCGTAGTGAGGAGTATGAGAACACTTGGTTTTCTTTATAAATAAAATCTCAAATAGTAATCTGAGACTTCTTACTTGCGGGCCTGATATAAGTAATCAGACCGTCAGAATCTGACCGAAATACACCCTCGGATCAGGAGAAATTTCATATACATGACAGTGTACTTGAAATCCCCGATCGAGATTCAGTGACCGTTAAACTGAAACTAGTCCGCCACATGCGATCTGAGAATCCTCCTGGAATGAAAACTTAACTTCACCTAGATCCAAGGTTGGTGAGCTTAAGTTCGACCGCACGCAGAAAAGGGGACGCCAGAAGTGCTCCGTTGAGATGGAACAGGCCCATTTTGGTTATAACTTAAGTATACCTTGACCTTAAGTCTATTTTGGTGATATTTTAGGCTATATAAGGACCTTAAACCCTCTCACATTCAGCCCATACGAATTTGAAGAAACCCTAGGAGAGAGAAGAGAGAAAAGAGAGAGAAAGTGTGAGAGTTGTGGGAGAATCTTCCAGATACTCTATCCTCTTACTATACACGCTTAACCCTCGTGATCTAATCGCTTTTCCAACGATTCCAGCTTCGTTTCTAGGTAAGAAAACCCTAACCCTAACCTATTTTAGGGTTTCAATTGATTCAATTAGCAAAATAGTTAATACTACTTGTGCTTTAGGTCGTTCTACTGTCGTGGGGGAAGCCTTAGCGTTCCTACCAAGTTCATTGCATTTCTACGGCATAAGCTACGGACTTTAGGTGTATAGGTTATGGTTTTCAACGCTTTCAATGTCAGATAATGATAGATTCATGATTTGTATGTTATTGCACATGTACAAAGTGCTGTCCGTTTCATTATTCGGTTATACGTTAACTATGTTGAATATACTGTATTCCTCGTATTTCTAGAATGTACCGTATACGTATAAATTTTGAAAGTGTGTTTCCCATGATATATGACTATATGTATATGCTACATATGTGTACGATACTTACTCGGCGAAAGGATTCGCCCAAATGCATGTTTTGGTTAATATACGTTATATATATTGAGACGTGCATTCTAAGTGTTGTGAAAATGCTTGTATGAGTAAGTACTTAGATGATTGTGCTTTAGGCAGGTGTTGAGATAGGATTCTCAACTAACTTAGGGATGTATATGATTTACTCCATGTTGGTTGTTTAATTTAACTGCTTACAATGAAATTATTTCTTGTTTATATTGTGCTTTGTAACATGCTTTATAACATGCTTGTTAACATGCTTGAAGTACTTTGTTTATTATGCTTTACTCCACATGCTTCTGGTTAAGGATTGATTGTGATTGGGGCTATGATTATAGTCCAGACAATCAGTAACAGACTTGAGTACGTGGTTGAGACTCATTCGCCACGTAGGATGTGTTTGACGAACCTGAGTCATACTTCAGTTGGCGACAGTGGTTAGGCCACGCGAAGTGCTTATGCATTTCATGTCTTTCAGTTGGTTATACGCTCGTGCTAGTCAGGCTTGTCACGTAACCCGATCTGTTTAATGTATGTTCACCGTGTTTGGACGCCTCTGTTTGAACCTAAGGTACCAAGCTTACCAGTGGAATCCCGTAACCGTGGTACCTTGATCCGCTAAGACTCATGAGCCGGGCATGGTGGTATGGGACACCGTGGTCTAGCTGTCGGCCTACACTGGGGCCACGAGCCTCCCCGTAGTGACCATTGAGCAACCAGACTCGTGACCCGATTATGGTGGTATGGGACACTATATTCGAGCTGTCGTCCTACACTGATAAGGTGATGGGGGAGTGGTGCAACGATTCCATGTAACAGCCCTGACAGCCCTTTGTAGTGACCTCGAGCGTACTCTGAGTTTACGTGGAGGCGACGACCCTTTCATAACAACAAGAGTACAAAACTAGGCCTGTATTGATAAGGTGATTGGGGAGTGGTGTAACGATTCCGTGTAACAGCCCTGACAGCCCTTGCAGTGACCTAGAAACAAACCATCGTATGAGATTATCTAGGATTGACGACCCTAGAATGGATCATGTTTGGAAATGATATAAAGGAGGTACCTTAGTTTTCCAATACTGCCATATGAAAAGGATTAATAACAACTCGGTAATCATGCTCATCATCGCACTGCATGTGTCTGGAAGATGTGAAGCACTGAGGGATGAACGCATGCCGCGGACGTAAGATGGTGTCGCATGAGGGAGTATGTTGGTGAGGGCATGCATCACGACTGCACCTCATACTTGCATTAACAAGAGTACTTAGGATTGTTGATTGTACTGCTTTATCATTACTGCTTGACTGATTTGATAACATGTTAACCTATGTTTTATTATTCCACTGAGTTAGCTACTCACTCCCACGTTACGGGATGGTGTTCCGGACACCCACCAGACTCTGTCTTAGATGCAGGTACCGATGATACTCAGGAGGCTGAGCCTAATTATTACGATGATCAGGATGAGTTCTCCTATATGCAGTTCTCCGGCGGCTTTGCTTAGGCTATCGGATTGACGGGCCTACTGGGCTATCACAACAGTTGGTCTATCTTTTTGACATTTTGTTTTTGATTCAGTACATGTATATGATGACTCAGTGAAGTAATCATACTTTGAAGACATATCGAAATCGTTTTGTTTTTATATACATCTATATACATCTTTCAGTCTTCCGCTTGCGTTTTGTACATTGATCTGGAGTTTGGATTACTGATTTGGTATAATCTCACTCATGTTTATTGCACTAACACAGACAACATTCAATCATCATTCCCTATGTTGCATAAGTGATGCTTTGAAACTCGAGAGTTGAGTTGCTACTCGACCCTCGAATTTCAGGGCGTTATAAGTTGGTATCAGAGCATGATTTGGATTAAACCGGACCTGAGTTATGATCCCACGTCGTACGCTGACGCCTTTTAGGTAAGAGGGTGCGAGAACAATGTAGAAACAGTTTTAGGCATCCCAGTTTCGTCCAATGGTAAAGTTCACTAAAAACGAACGCCGAAATCGAGTCTGTACTCAATCCTGATCACACTAGTCACCCCCAACACCCTTCTAGACCGTCAAATAACGGGTCTAGATCACAATCCACCTAATTTCAGCTATTGAAAATCGATAAAATACCATCAATTATTAGAACGTTCTCGGAATGACCCGAAACGACTCGAAAGGGAGTTGAGGGCCACACGAGGCAATCTGGGGGGACCCACGGTGGACCCGAGGTGTCTTTGGCACTTGGGAGGGGGGTGGCCACCGCCCTACCGTGGCGGTACAGCCCTGAGTCCAGAGGACCGCGGCGGCGCCGCGTTTACCGCGGCCCCCTTGGGCCGGGCCTGTCGGACTGGTGCGGGTCGGCATTGGGCAGACCCCTAGTCACGTGTGGGGCCAGTAAAATTTTCGTGGGGACCCCATAAGTGGTCTGTTTTGCCCCTTTCTCATTTCCCACCCTTCCAAGCCCTCTTTTCTCTTTCAACTTGCTATTTCCTCTCTCAAATCTCCTTCCCAATTGCCCAATCCAACATTTTCGATCACAACCCATCCACCTCCATCGTCTACAGCACCCCCTACCTCCCTACCTTCTCCATTTTCTCTCATTTGGGCTCTTACAAACCCCATTTATAGTAAAAATCGTGCACATGCCCTACCCCACTCCATTTCTCCATTTTCCTTCTCAAATCCCTGTTCTTTGGGCCTTTGCAACCTCTATTGAGGCTCAAACCTATGGAGGATCAGTAACTCCAGCCCTTTCTCTCTCTTTCCATCACTTTTCGTCGCTTTCCATGGCCCTATTTGAGTTTGTTGTGGCCATTTTCTCTATCTCCACCATCTTTTCCCTCATGGGAAAGAGGAAGAGTACTGCAGATGAAGCCGGGACTAGTCGCCCAACCTGTCCAAGGAGAAGGACTGACGTTGGGGCTAGTACAAGTGTCGTCCGTGAGCATAGGTCGAAGCGGGTCCTAGATCCCCAAGTTTCCATTGAAAGAGTGCTACCGATAGGCTTTGAGTATGGTCGGTTTGGTGGCCGCAGGGTTGTACTTGAAGCTCACGTAGATGACAGGCTGTTTGGGCTACACCCAATTATGGACCGCTTGGTGGACGTTGAGTGGGGTCCCATGTTCGAAGCTAAGTCTCACGCATGTGAGAATACGGTTCGTACTTTCTACGCTCACATCCGAGACCCATCGCTTGATCCCCTCCAGTTCATTATTTCTATTAGGGGGTGGAATTATACAATCAACGTGGACTTAGTGTCCCAGGTCATGGGAATTCCACGTGGTGAAGTACGTGGTAGTGAGGATTATTTTCAGAGCGCACGAGAAAGAGACCGTCGTACGTGATACCTTTGTGGCCGACTGGTTCCCTGGACCAGAGGCAACTGCCTCCCATCGACGAGGTTAACAGATGACTTCCGTTTGCTTCACTACATTTTCACATACAATGTGTATCCACGGTGGGGCAACCGCACTGAATGTACTCATTTGATGGTGGACTTCCTATACAGGGTTGGACATGGAGATAAGTTATGCCTGCTCACATTCGCCATATTGCAGATAATCCAGACCGCACGGTCTGTCAGAAATGACATCTCACTCTCGTTCGGCCGTCTGGTGTGTAAGCTTGCTCGAGAAGTTGGCTATAGACTTAATATGGATGATATTGCGCCGATCCGGATCATAAGCGATGCTACGCTTAACAACATGGGGATCGGCCCTCGGCAGCGCCAAGCCCGACTCAACGAGTATGGGGATGAGTCTGATAGTGAGGGGGAGAAAAGTATTAACCTAGATAAAGAGAGTGAGGAAAGAAGTGGTGATGAGATAGAGGAGGAGCAGGAAGAAGAAGAAGAGGCCCAAGATACTGAGGAGAGCTCCCCTCCTACGGCACCGGTGCAAAATACTGATCGGGCTGCTTTGGATGCTCGCATAGCTCAACTGGAGGAGGATCATGCGGAGCTACGACAGGGCCAAGATGCCTTGAGATAGGAGATTCAGGAGGCCCGAGCAGAAGCAAGACAAAAGCTTGAGGAGAACGAGGCCTTCATGTAGCGGAAATTCAGTAAAGTGTCCCACACCTTGAGGGCCATCTTATGTTGCCTGAAGGATAAGGGCGCCCCTCCTCCATCGCCAGACTCGGATGTCTAGTCATCCATACTGTTGCCTTGTAGTTTGTTTTGGTCACCGCTTTAGGCGGTTTATGTTTTCATGTTGATGGGTGTAGTAGTTAGTAGTATGTTTTAAGTGATTGAAGCTTTGGTTGTAATTAGCTCACATGCATCTTCTGTCATGATTCATGTAACTCTGTATTCCATGTATTGTGACAATTTTGGTAAATGACATGTATTATGACAATTTTGGTAAATGAAATGCATACAGCCTTTTTGTTATGAAGTGTATGGAATGCTTAAGTGCTTGTGTATTGTGTTGATATGCGTCATCTCACATGCGTTGCACCCTATATTGTATAAGGCATGCCACAGAAATATGCGCGGAGCATGACACACCTCCTACTCACTGATACGATGGATCAGGCTCCTTCCTACGGAGATGGTAGTACGGACCCTGACTTGGGCCCAGATCGTGAGACTAAACCTACATCTCAGCCTTCCACTGGTCCTACGGATGGACTGCTACCTTTTACACCACCGGTTCGTGAGCAGAACCGGGCATCCTGTTCGACACAGTATGAGCCACAGGCTGCTCCACCTACTGATAGGTTTGAGCAGTTGATGATGATGATGCATCAGCAGCAGATGCAGCAGCAGCAGTAGCTTATGGCCAGTATTGCTGGGGCCTTATCTCAGGGTGGAAGTTCGACTCCACCTTCACCATCTACAAGTCCTGCTGAGACTACAGAGCCTCCTGCTCAGGCTGAGGATGTGCCTCCACCCACACCTGCTGCGTACCCTAAGGGGGACGTGGGCACTCGCGATCTTCTCGAACGATTCTAGCGCTTGAGGCCTCCTACTTTCAAGGGTTCTCAAGACCCGAGGAGGCTGAATACTGGTTGGACCGCATCTCCAAGATGCTTCAGATGCTCCATTGTACAGAGCAGGAGCAGGTGGAGCTGGTCACCTTCATGTTTGAGAAGGAGGCTAGCTTTTGGTGGGACAGTGTCCTACGGACGGTGGCAGTTGGATATGCATGGACATGGGCGGCATTCGAGTTCCGTTTCCATGAGAAATACTACCCTCAGACTTACCGACATAAGAGGGAGAATGAGTTTTTGAGCCTCAGGCAAGAACGCATGATAGTTACGGAGTATGAGCATCGATTCACTGAGTTGGGCAGATATGTCCCGACTATTCTTGCTGACGAGCAGATGCGGATACGACGTTTTTCAAAGGGCTTGCGACCGGACATTCGGTCGAAGATGTGCTGCGTCAGTATACCCTCCTATGCCGAGCTGGTACATATGTCTATGAGGGCAGAGCAGGATGCTGATCGACTGACACGTTCTCGTGGTGTTATGGTTACGAGGCCACGACCGGATACGCAGAGCAGGCCTTTCCTCGGCAAGAGGCCTCGCATCGAATCTCCCCCAGGGCCACGATGCCAGTAGTTCTGATGAGGCGTTCAGGTGTGACCTGTACATACTGTGGGAGACCGGGTCATCCTGCAGAGAGCTGCTTTGCTCGGATGAGGGATAGCGGGTTTTCCCCACTGCAGAGGATTGATCGCCCTCGCCCACAAGCTATATCGGCTCCACCCCTACGAATTGCCCCTGCTCATCCTTCCTTCCGACCTCCTGCATCTCATTCAGGCCGCCTCAACGGCCTAACGCATAACAGCCGAACCATAGACAGCAGACTCGAGTACACGCACTTGTAGCTGTAGCACCTGAGACATCGATTATGACCCTGATGGCTTTTGAGGGTACGACCCACATTCAAGGTACACCTGTCTCATTGCTGGTGGACACTGGGTCCACTACTTCTATCATTTCATGTGGGGCAGTCAAGCGTCTAGCTTTGCATACTACTCCCACGAAGGGAATGAGACTCACTACTGCTACTGGGATTTTTTTGAATGTCACACGGATGTGTGAGGGTTGCTCAGTAGATTTGGGTAACATGATAGTATTCGTTGACCTCATTGTCGCCCCACTATGGCACTACGATATTATCCTCGGTATGAACTGGCTCACTAAGATGAAGGCAGAGATTGATTGCGATAATCGGGTGGAGACAGCCTATGGACCTGATGGCACAGTCTTTACTTTTCCAGTGCAGGTTAGTTGGCCATGTCGTGTTGGATGTTACACTGCTTTGCTAGAGCATGTTGATGGTCCGATGTTGGGAAATACGCCTGTGGTTTAGAATTTTGCAGGTGTGTTTGCGACGATTCCTTGTTTACCTCCTCGATGCGAGATCGACTTCACCATTGATCTTACGCCTGGTGCGACACCTATCTCATTACCGACTTATTGTATGCCTCCAAGTGAGATGGAGGAACTGTGGAAACAGATTGACGGGCTGGTAGAGAAGGGCTTTATACGACCTAGTGTGTCTCCCTGGGGAGCACCTGTACTGTTTGTAAAGAAGAAAGATGGCTCACTACAGTTGTGTATTGATTACTGTAGATTGAACTAAGTCACCGTGAACAACAAGTATCCTTTGCCCAGGATAGATGATCTTTTTGATCAGTTGAAGGGGGCAAAGTATTTCTCGAAGATTGACTTGCAGTCAAGGTACCACCAGTTGCGCGTTAGAGATGAAGACATGCAGAAGACAGCTTTCAGGACTTGTTTTGGGTATTACGAGTTCCTGGTGATGTCGTTCGGTCTTACGAACGCACCGGCCGTGTTCATGGACTTGATGAACAGGGTATTTCGGCCATTCTTATACCGATTCGTCATCGTGTTTATCGATGACATTTTGATATATTCTAGGAGTCGGGAAGAGCACGAGGAGCACCTGAGAGCGGTGTTGGATACTTTGAAGAAGAACCAGTTGTTCGCACAGTATAAGAAGTGCGACTTCTGGCATGAGGAAGTCAAGTTCCTGGGACATGTGATGTACAAGGATGGGATAACTGTGGACCTTACTAAGGTAGCCGCGATTCAGGATTGGAAGCAGCCTGGCTCGATTACCGAGGTGAGGAGTTTTCTTGGCCTGACAAGGTATTATCGACGCTTCATTCGGGACTTCTCGAAGATAGCCAGGCCGTTGTCGTAGTTGATGCGTAAGGATCTGAAGTTCGTCTGGAATGAGAAGGCGGAGGCAACTTTTCAGGAGCTGAAAGACAGACTGACGTCCGCCCCTGTGTTAGTATTGCCAGAGCAAGGGGTTAAGTACACGATATACACTGACGCGTCTCGTGTTGGCTTGGGTTGCGTCCTTATACAGAAGGACAGGGTGATTGCATATGCCTCGAGACAATTAAGGAAGCACAAGGAGAATTACCCTACACACGACCTTGAGTTAGCAGCTTTCATCTTTGCATTGAAGCTCTGGAGACATTACCTCTACGGAGAGGAGTTCGAGCTTTTTTCTTTTGCGACCACAAGCCCTTAAGTATATATTCACTCAGCAGGACTTGAATATGAGGCAGCGCCGATGGATGGAGACCTTGAAGGACTTCAAGTTCGAGGTTTCCTACCATCCTGGCAAGGCAACCTTATGGCAGATCCGTTGAGCCGCAAGAAGACTATAGCATTTGCGGCTCCGCTGATGATAGCAGAGTGGGATATGTTGGAGTTCGTGAGGGACTTCGAGCAGAAACACACCGTGGAGGAGCCATTTGAGAGTGTCGTGCATGTTCGGGTGCGGCCACTTATTGATGATAGGATTATCGAGGCCCAGAAGGGCGATGAGCGGTTGTCTGAGCTTCGAGAGCAAGCTAGCGACGCCGAGGACTCCGAGTGGCGAGTTGGCACAGATGGGGGCCTACGATACCGTGGCCACCTATGCGTCCCAGATATTCAGGACTTGAGACAGGAACTTCTCGAGATTGCCCACAAATCGAAGCTTACAATGCATCCTGGTAGCACGAAGATGTACCAGGACATGAGGCGATCGTATTGGTGGGACAACATGAAGGTGCATATAGCAGAATATGTTTCACGTTGTCTCACGTGTCAGCAGGTCAAGGTTGAGCATCGCCGACATCCTGGACTCCTTCAACCCATGCACATAGCTGAGTGGAAGTAGGACTTCATCTCTATGGATTTCATATCGGGGCTGCCGAAGACGAGGAAGGGACATGATTCCATCTGGGTGATTGTAACAGCATGAATTTTTCCCAACCTGGAATTAGACGTCCTTAGGCGATGGGTCAATCCTAACACCGGTTTGACTTCTCAAACACTCAATTAAAGCCTCAAATCCCTTTTCAAACCATTTTCTTCACAAATCCCACCCTTCACTACCTTGTTCTTTCAATTTTTCAAAGCACTTTCGCCCTAGACACTATCTTAAACTAGCTAAGTAGTAAAATTTGGATTACTTTAGATACAAACTACATAGGCCCAGGTACCACCTCAGACAGAAATTACTCAGGACTAAATCCTTTAGAAATTAGGCGAGATTTAGCTAGTGTTAAACTTGAGTGCCTGTGAAATTAGCACCAATCACTTTAAATACGATCTGCAAGACCCAAAACTTGTAGAATCATTGACGCAAGGGTACCCTAAAATCTCGGATCAATCTCATTACCCGGCTGCTCTCGGGAGCATCTCGAAACTCCGTATCGGATCTGGACCGTACGTCGGAAGTCCGATTAACAAGAAGTTAAGGAACTAGGACCGCCTTACTGGGCTTGACAACCATCTCGGAAATCAAATCCAGATAGTGTCCCAGCGTTATTAGTTTGAGCTCGGAGTGAAGAGTGTGAGAAATATGAAATTAATTCAAAATAAAATATCTTGAATAGTAATCTGGCACGTGTTGCTTGCGGATCAGTTTTAAGCAACCAGACCGTCAGAATCAGACCAAATTACACCCTCGGATCAGGAGAAATTTCATACACATTTACATGTACTCGGAATCTCCGATCGAGATCCGCTGACCGTTGAACTGAAACTAGTCCGCCACGCGTGATCTGGAATCCCGACCGTAACAAAAACTTAACTAAACGTAGATCCGGTGTTAGTGAGCTTAAGTCCGACCTTTGGCTCAAGGAGGCCCGCCAGAAGTCCTCCGTTGAGCTGAAACTGACCTGCTTTGGTTATAACCTAAGTATACTTTGACCTGGAGTCTATTTCGGTTAGTTTTTAGGCTATATAAGGACCTTAAACCCTCTCTCATGGCAGCCATACGAATTTGAGAGAAACCTTAGAGAGAGAAGAGAGAAAGTGTGGGAGCAGTGGGAGAATCTCCCTGCCACTCTTCCCTGCCGCTATACGAGTTTCATCACTTCATTCTAATCGCTTTCCCGGTGATTCCGGCATCATTTCTAGGTAAGAAACCCTAAGCCTAACCTGATTTGGGGTTTTGATAGTTGTAGGTTATAAAATAGTTAACGTATTTCATTCTATAGGTCGCCAAACTGCCGAATACGAAGGCTTAGCAAACCTATCTGATTTGTTACGATTCTACGATAAAAGGTGCGGACTTTAGGTGTATAGGTTATGGTTTTCAACGTTTTCAATGTCAGATAATGATAGATTCATGATCTGCATGCAATTGCACATGTACAAAGTGCTTTCTGTTTTCTGTTTCGATTAAAGATGTAGATTATGGAATTTTACATATTCTAGGTATTCGTAGAAAATACCGTATACGTATAAATTTTGGAAATGTGTTTGACATGATTATTTGTTGTATGAATATACGATATATGGATAAAATACTTATTTGGAGAAAGGATTCGCCCAAATACATGTTTTACTATTATACACTATGTATGTAGAAATACTGTATTGTAAAAAGTACCGTATACATATATATTTTAGAGATGTGGTTGTCATGATTATTTGTTGTATCAATATATTATATATGCGTAAAATACTTGCTTGGCGAAAGGATAGCCCTAATACATGTTTTGCTAACATACACCATGTATGTTGTAATAGTGTATTCTAAGTGTTTGTGAAAATGGCTGAATGAGTATAGAATTCTCATTCGTGCTCGCCATGACTAATTGTCATGGATATATGGTTGTTGTATTGGCGATACCCCTTTGACGAAAGGATTTGCCCTGAATCAAGCCACGACCACTATATGCTATATATGTTGAAATGTGTAGCCCAAGTGTTTGTGAAAATGTTTAAATGAATATGGAACTTGGATTCCTACTTTCCATGACTATCCGTCGTGGGTGTACGCGTGTTATGATTGGGGTAATTCCCTAGTGAAAGGATTTGGCCTAATACTTATGTGAACAACATATGTCATGCATGTTGATGTATGTAGTCTAAGTGTTTGTTGATATGTTTGAATGAGTAGTAGTTAGTAAATTATAATGTATAAGGGTGGTGAGATATGATTATCAACTCCTTTAACTATGTGTATGATTTCCTTGGATAGCTGTGTGATTAGGAACTGAATATGTACAAACTCATGCTTGTGTTGTGCTTCATAACATGCTCAACTGATTGTATGATTTTATCTATGTAATGCATATGCCTAAATTCATGTTTACATTATAAGATCCATCATGGGTGATGGGAGAGTGGAGCAACAATTCCGTGCAACAGCCCTGACAGCCCTAAATGGATAATACCAGACTTTGATTGTATGATTTGAATCTTGATCCATTACTGCCTTATCTATCTGCAATTGATTGTGTTTGGGGCTATGAATATAGTCCAGACAATCGGTACCAGAATTGAATTCATGGCTGTGATTCATTTTCCACGTGAGATGTGTTCGATGAACCCGAGTCGTACTTCGGTTGGCGATAGTGGTTGGCCACACGAAGTGCTTATGCGCTTCATATCGTTCAATTTGTTGTGCGCTCGAGCTAGCTGAGCTCGTCAAGTAACCCGATCTGTCTTATGTATGTTCACCATGTTTGGACGCTACTGCTTGAACCTAGGGTACCAAACTTACCTTAACCATGGTACCTCGATTCGCTAAGACTCATGAGCCGAGTATGGTGGTATGAGACACCGTGGTCGAGCTGTTGGCCTACGCTGGGACCATGTGCCTCCCCATAGTGACCAGTGAGCAACTAGACTCGCGATTATAGTGGTATGGGATACTATATTCATGCTGTCGGCCTACATTGATAAGGTGATGGGAGAGTGGTACAATGATTCCGTGTAACGGCCCTGGCAGCCCTTTGTAGTGACCTCGAGCATACTTTGAATTGCGGTGAGGCGACGAGTTTTGCCGTAGTGTATAGAGTATGAACTAGGCCTGTATCTGTATAGTGATGAACCGTTAAAAGGGTGATGGGGAGTGATGTAACGATTCCGTGTAACAGCCCTGTCAGCCCTTGCAGCAACCTAGAAAACACACCATCATCTGAGATTAACTAGGACTGACGACCCTAGAATGGATCATGTTTGGGAATGATACAAGGGAGGTACCTTAGTTTCCCAATACTGCTGTTTGAAATGGACTAATAATAACTCAGCAATCATGCTCATCATGCATTGCATGTGCCTAGAAGATGTGGAGCACTGAGGGATGAAAGCATGCCGCGAACGAAGAGGGTGTCGCATGAGGGAGTATGTCAGTGAGGGCATACATCATGACTGCATTCATACTTGCATTAATAAGAGTAGTTAGGAGTGTTTGATTTTACTGCTTTATCATTACTGCTTGACTGAATTGATAACATGTTAACCTATGCTTTATTGTTCCACTGAGTTGATCACTCACTCCTACGTTATGGGACGGTGTTTTTAAACACTAACCAGACCCTGTTGTAGCTGCAGGTGTTGGCGATGCTTGTGAGGGGGAGCCAGACCTCTGTGACGATGAGGACACTTTCTTGCATATGTTATTTTGTGGCGGTTTCATGTGAGCCGTGCCTTGATCGACGGGGTTACAGGGATGTTGGCTAGATGACACTACACCTTTGGTATATTTTGAAATTATACTTGTAATTCTTTAACCTGGTAACATTATCACAGTCTGGAGACTCACCATAGTTTATATATGTTATCTATCTATCACAGTCTTCCGCTTGCAATTTAACTGTCTCTGAAGTATGATATTCTGTTTTGGCTTAATCTCGCTCATGTTCAATGCACTAATACAGACAACATTCAATCATCATTATCTATGTTGTATAAGTGATGTTCTGGAAACTCGAGAGTTGAGTTATGCTCGACCCTCGATTTTTCGCGATGTTACAGTGATTGTGGACCGGTTGACCAAATCGGCTCATTTTCTCCCTATCAGAGTCACGAACTCTGCAGACGACTTGGCCAGGTTGTACATCAGAGAGATAGTTCGTCTGCATGGAGTTCCTTTAGAGATCGTGTCGGACCGCGACACGCGGTTCATGTCTATCTTGTGGACTCGTATCCAGGAAGCGATGGGTGTGAAGCTGAAGTTCAGTACTGCGTTTCACCCTCAGACCGACGGGCAGACAGAGCGGGTGAATCAGATTTTGGAAGACATGTTACGAGCCTGTATCTTGGATTTCAAGGACAGTTGGGATGACTGTCTTCCCTATGCAAAGTTCGTATACAACAACAGCTTTCAGGCGAGTATTGGTATAGCTCCATATGAGGCTTTGTATGGTCGCTCTTGCAGAGTACCTCATTGTTGGGCTGAGGTTGGCGAGCGCAACTTGATTGGCCCGGAATTAGTACAGGTGACCTCAGAGAATATCGACATTATCAGGCGTTGACTTCTTACGGCCCAAAGCAGACATAAGAGTTATGCTGATACGAGGCGGCGACCGCTGGAGTTTGAGGTTGGAGATCATGTATTCCTCAGAGTTTCCCCTATGAAGGGAGTCCTTCGGTTTGGGAAGAAGGGGAAGCTTACGCCGCGATTCATTGGCCCATTTCAGATACTTGATCGTGTGGGAGCGCCGTCTCGCTTTACCCACACCACTTGCGGGAGTGCACAACGTATTTCATGTATCTATGCTGAAGAAATACGTCTCTGATCCTTCACACATCATCCATTGGGAGCAGGTGCAGTTGAGCGAGGATGCTACATATGTACTGCGTCCGACACGTTTCCTAGACAGGAAGGAGCAGGTGTTGCGCAGTAAGGTGATTCCACTCGTGAAGGTACTGTGGACACATCACACTGAGGAAGAGGCTACTTGGGAGAGAGAAGCCGAGGTTCGAAAGAACTACCCTCAGCTTCTCGAGGAGTACGAAAAGGTAGTAATTTTGAGGACAAAATTTTCATTAAGGGGGGTAGATTATAATGACTTGGAAAATTTTGTACGATGGCCCGAGTACCACCTCAAGCAGAAATCACTTAGGATCAAATCCTTTAGAAATTAGACAAACTTAACTAAGTGTTAAACTAGATTGTATATGAAATCCGTACGAATCACTTTAAATACGATCTGCAAGGCCCAAAACTTGTGGAATCGTTGACGCTACATTACCCTAAAATCTAGGATCAATCTCATTACTCAGCTGCTCTCGGGAGCACATTGAAACTCCGTATCAGATCTGGACCGCACATCGAAAGTCCGAATGATACGAAATTATAGACTTAGGACTGCCTTGCTGGGCTTGATAACCATCTCGGAGATAAAACCAAGATAGTGTTCCATGGCTATTCGCTTGAGCTCGTAACGAGGAGTGTGAGAACACTTGGTTTTCTTTACAAATAAAATCTCAAATAGTAATCTGAGACTTGTTACTTGCGGGCCTGATATAAGCAATCAGACCGTCAGAATCTGACCCAAATACACCCTCGGATCAGGAGAAATTTCATATACATGGCAGTGTACTTGAAATCCCCGATCGAGTTTCAGTGACCGTTGAACTGAAACTGGCCCACCACGTGCGATTTGAGAATCCTCCTGGAACAAAAACTTAACTTCACCTAGATCCAAGGTTGGTGAGCTTAAGTCCGACCGCACGCAGAAAAAGGGCCGCCAGAAGTGCTCCGTTGAGACGGAACAGACCCATTTTAGTTATAACCTAAGTATACTTTGACCTTAAGTCTATTTTGGTCACATTTTAGGCTATATAAGGACTTTAAACCCTCTCACATTCAGCCCATACGAATTTAAAGAAACCCTAGGAGAGAGAAGAGAG
The DNA here is from genome assembly GCA_021015155.1 of Magnolia officinalis. Lineage (NCBI taxonomy): Eukaryota > Viridiplantae > Streptophyta > Magnoliopsida > Magnoliales > Magnoliaceae > Magnolia > Magnolia officinalis. Next base: position 53,907,512 of record JAJHSJ010000001.1, read on the forward strand.
AAAAGAGAGAGAAAGTGTGAGAGTTGTGGGAGAACCTTCCTGATACTCTATCCTCTTACTATACATGCTTAACCCCCGTGATCTAATCGCTTTTCCGGCGATTCCAGCTTCGTTTCTAAGTAAGAAAACCCTAACCCTAACCTGTTTTAGGGCTTCAATTGATTCAATTAGCAAAATAGCTAATACTACTTATGCTTTAGGCCGTTCTACTGTCGTGGGGGAAGCCTTAGCGTTCCTACCAAGTTCATTGCATTTCTACGGCATAAGCTGCGGACTTTAGGTGTATAGGTTATGGTTTTCAACACTTTCAATGTCAGATAATGATAGATTCATGATCTGTATGTTATTGCACATGTACAAAGTGTTGTCCGTTTCATTTTTCAGTTATACGTTAACTATGTTGAATATACTGTATTCCTCGTATTTGTAGAAAGTACCGCATACGTATAAATTTTGAAAGTGTGTTTGCCATGATAAATGACTATATTTATATGCCACATATGTGTATGATACTTACTCAGCGAAAGGATTCGTCCAAATACATGTTTTGGTTAATCTACGTGTAATGCCCTGAAAATCGGGGGTCGAGGATAAACTCAACTCCCAAGTTCCAACGCATCACTTATGCAACAAAATGAATGATGATTGAATGTTGTTTGTATTAGTGCATTGAACATGAGTGAGATTAAGCTAAAACAGCATATCATACTTTAGAGACAGTTAAATTGCAAGCGGAAGATTGTGATAGATATATAAAATGTAAAAACTGTGGTGAGTCTCCAGAGTGTGATAATGTTACCAGGTTAATGAATTACAAGTATAATTTCAAATTATACCAAAGGTGTAGTGTTATTTAGTCAACATCCTTATAATCCCGTCGATCAAGACACGGCTTGCATGAAGCCGTCAGCACACAGCATATACAAACAAGCATCATTGTCGTCATAAAGGTCGGGCTTCGCCTTCGGAGTAGCGTCGCCATCTGCAATCAGACAAAGTCTAGTGGGTGTTCGGAACACCGTCCCGTAACCTGAGAGTGAGTGATCAACTCAGTGGAACAATAAAGCATAGGTTAACATGTTATCAACTCAGTCAAGCAGTAATGATAAAGCAGTACAATCAAAAAATTCTAAATACTCTTATTAATGCAAGTATGAATGCAGTCATGATGTATGCCCTTGCCAAACTACCCTCATGCAACATCATCTTACGTTCGCGGCATGCTTTCATCCCTCAGTGCTCCACATCTTCCAGGCACATGCAATGCAATGATGAGCATGATTACTAAGTTGTTATTAGTCCATTTCAAACAGTAGGATTGAGAAACTAAGGTACCTCCCTTGTATCATTCCCAAACATGATCCATTCTAGGGTCGTCAGTCCTAGTTAATCTCATACGATGGTGTGTTTCTAGGTCGCTGCAAAGGCTGCTAGGGCTGTTACACACAATCGTTACACTACTACCCCATCACCTTTTTAACGGTTCATCACTAAGCTGATACAGGCCTAGTTCATACTCTATACACTACTGCAAAACTCGTCACCTCACCGCAAATTCAGAGTATGCTCGAGGTCACTACAAAGGGCTGTCAGGGCTGTTGCTCGCAATCGTTGCACCACTCCCCTATCACCTTATCAATGTAGGCCGACAACACGAATATAGTGTCCCATACCACCATAATCGACTCACAAGTTTGGTTGCTCACTGGTCACTACGGGGAGGCACGTGGCCCCAGCGTATGCCAACAGCTCGACCACGGTGTCCCATACCACCATGCCCGGCTCATAAGTCTTAGCGGATCGAGGTACCATGGTTAGAGGAGATTTCATTGGTAAGTTTGGTACCCTAGGTTCAAGCAGTAGCGTCCAAACTGGTGAACATACATAAGACAAATCAGGTTTCTTGACGAGCTCGGCTAGCTCAAGAACACAACAAGTTGAACGATATGAAGCGCATAAGCACTTCGTGTGGCCAACCACTATCGCCAACCGAAGTACGACTCGGGTTCGTCGAACACATCTCACGTGGCAAATGAATCATAGCCACGAATTCGATCCCGTTACCGACTGCCTGGACTATAATCATAGCCCCAAACACAATCAATTACAAAGAGTTAAAGCAATAATGGATCAAGATTCAAATCATACAATCAAAGTCTGATATTATCTGATTAGGGTTGCTAAGGCTATTGCAAGTACTCGTTGCACCGCTCCCCTATCACCCTTTATAGATTTTTATGGAATACAACTTAAACATGTGAAGTAATTAGAGCAGAATTACATAAACAAGTAATTCAAACATGTTAACAAGCATGTTGTAAAACACAATGCAAATAGGAAATTCAAACACATACATTTCATAAGTAAGTGGTTAAACTAAACAAACAACATGGAGGAAATTATACACATTACTAAGGTAGTTGAGAATCCTATCTCAACACCCTTATACATTACAATTTACTAACTACTACTCATATAGACATTTCAACAAACACTTTAAAATACATACATCAACCTACATGATATAGGTTGATCACATAGGCATTAGGCCAAATCCTTTCACTAGGGAGTTGCCCCAATCATAACACGCGTACACCCACGACGGATAGTCATGGAAACTAGGAATCCAAGTTCCATATTCATTTGAACATTTTCACAAACACTTGGGCTACACATTTCAACATATATAGCGTATAGTGGTCGTGGCGTGATTCAGGGCAATTCCTTTCATAAAAGGGGTATCGCCTATACAACGATCATATATCCATGACAATTAGTCATGGCGAACACGAATGTGAATTCTATACTCATTTGGTCATTTTCACAAACACTTAGAATACACTATTTTCAATATACATAGTGTGCATTAGCAAAACATGTATTAGGGCGAGTCCTTCCGCTAAACAAGTATTTTATTCATATATAATATATCAATATAGGAAATAATCATGGCAAACACATTTCCAAAATTTATACGTATACGGTACTTTCTATAAATACCTAGAGTATGTAAAATTCCATATTCTTCATCTTTAATCGAAACGGAAAACAGACAGCACTTTGTACATGTGCAATTGCATGCAGATCATGAATCTATCATTATCTGACATTGAAAGCATTGAAAACCATAACCTATACACCTAAAGTCCGCACCTTTTATCGTAGAATCGAAACGAATCAGATAGGTTTGCTAAGCTTCCGTATTCGGCAGTTTGGTGACCTATAAAATGAAATAGGTTAGCTATTTCATAACCTACAACCTTCACAACTCCAAAACAGAATAGGGTTAGGGTTTCTTACCTAGAAATGACGCCGGAATCGCCGGGAAAGCGATGAGAATGGAGTGGTTAAGCATGGATAGCAGCAGGGAAGCAAGGCAAGGAGATGCTCCCACATCTCCCACACTTTCTCTCTCCTTTCTCTCTCTCTCTCTCCTAGGGTTTTTCTCAAATTCGTATGGCTGAATGAGAGAGGGTTTTAAGGTCCTTATATAGCCTAAAAACTCACCGAAATAGACTTCAAGTCAAGGTATACTTAGGTTATATCCAAAGTGAGCCTGTTCCAGCTTAACGGAGGACTTCTGGCGGGCCTCCTTGAGCCAAAGCTCGGATTTAAGCTCACTAATATTGGATCTAGGTACCATTAAGTTTTTGTTCCAGTAGGGTTCTCAGATCACGCGTGGCGGACCAGTTTCAGTTCAATGGTCAGTTGATCTCGATCGGAGATTCTGAGTACATGGTTATATTTGGGGAAATATCCCTGATCCGAGGGTTAATTTGGTCTGATTCTGATGGTCTGGTTGCTTAATACTGATTCGAAAGTGAGAGGTGCCAGATTTCATAAAATTCTATTTTATTTTGAATTAATTTCACATTTCTCACACTCCGCGCTCCGAGCTCAAGCGAATAGCGCCGGGACACTATCTGGATTTGATTTCCAAGATGGTTGTCAAGCCCAGCAAGGCGGTCCTAATTCCTTAACTTCGTGTTAATCGGACTTCCGACGTGCGGTCCAGATCTGATACGGAGTTTAAAGATGCTCTTGAGAGCAACCGGGTAATGAGATTGATCCTAGATTTTAGGGTAACCTAGTGTCAATGATTCTATAAGTTTTGAGTCTTGCAGATCGTATTTAAAGTGATTGGTGATAATTTCACAGGTACTCTAGCTTAACACTGGCTAATCCTCGCCTAATTTCTAAAGGATTTAGTCCTGAGTAATTTCTGTCTGAGGTGATACCTGGGCCTTTGTAGTTGTATATAAAGTGATCCAAGTTATACTACTTAGCTAGTTTAAGATAGCGTCTAGGGTGAAAGTACTTTGGTAGTTTGTCCCAAAGTACTATTCCCATGAGAACCATGAAACGACACTTCTCCTAATTCAAAACCAATTTCTTTTCCTCACATCTTAGTACATTTTTAAAAATTTCCAAACATGCGCTGATGGATGGGCTAAAAATGGAGAAGTCGTTTATAAGACCCTACCTGTGTGTGTGTGCGCATTTCGTTCCTCTAGGTCCCGCGGTCTTACCGGTTGAATTTTAACGACCCACGACCTTCGGTTAGTGTTTGCAGTCATCCTCAAGTCTGATCACGTGGACCTGACCTAGATAAACCCGAATTTAGTGTCATAGGGACCGCATCATCACCGCGGTTCCAACACCGCGTCTCTTGTGGCAATCCGAGTTATACATCATGAGATGTGGGCCGTGCACATTCTGTGTCATTGATCACGATTGTGGGGCCCACCTAGGATTTGGTGCAAGTCCTTAGCATAGGTTTCATCTCCCTAGCCATCATAGGGTAGGTGGAGTAGTCTAGGTCCCCAGCCCTACTTAGCTAGCAAGCAATCATGAGTTCTCTATCCAAGGGAGCTCCTTTTTCACTCTCCCATCAAAAGCCACTTTTCCCTCTTCCTTATAATTGAAATTTTCAGAATTTCTCTTCTCTAGGGAGAGAAAGAGAGCCCCTTTTATAGAAAATCAATCATTACTTTTGGTAAAACCCTCTCTTGCTAGCCTTTTCACTTCATTTCTCTCGTTTCTTCTACTCTCCTCATCTCTCCTTCTCATCTCTACCCTTGGAACATCCCACCCTCCTTCCCATCTCCAGCCCCTTACACCCTATAAAACCCTCTCATCTAACCCTCCATCTCCAATCTTAGCCCTTGATCCTTAGAGCTTGAAGCCTAGAGAGCCTATTGGAACAAGTTTGGTGTATAACTATTGAGGTGGGTGTTTGTTTTAGTTAGGAATTTCCTTTTTACCTTTTTAGATCCTTCATTGCACCTTGAGGACCTTGTGGGGCCCACCAAATGATGGTGGAGGTCCCCAAGTATCCATGGATGAGGCCTATGTCTAACCATCTTGCATGCAGGTTCCATTGATGGGGCCATTCTCCATTGACCCTATCATGGCCTTTTTCCCTTTGATCCATGATCTGGAGGGGTCATCTAGACCCTAGACTTTCGTGGGGTTGGCATCTCTACCTTAGATCTGAAATTTTATTGCATGCATGGCTATGATGTAACTTGTACAGGAACATAGTGGAAGGTGTAATGTTTGTGATGAAGGGAGGGACTCAATGGTGGCGGAGACCCTCTCTTGTGGTCGAATCTTGATTTCTTTCTTTCCTTTTCTTCTTTTCTCTATTCTCATTATCTGATCTCTGAGGTGTGTGGCCCATGTAGAGGCCTTGCAACATTCAGACCGTCCAAACATAGTGGACGCCTAGTGCAGTCCATACTAAGGACATTGGTGTTCCTTTTGCCCCATATATGATGCACACAACAAATTTTGGGGTGGGGATATGGCCTGGATATTTGTGGGGCCCACTAAGGTGGACCATAGTACCAAGTTGGTAAGGTAATTTCCTTTTTATTTAACTCATATACTCAGATCATTCCATGTATATGTTGCTATCTAGAAATTTTTTGTACAGTTTCTAATTGTTTTTGGACCACATTTTGGGACTGACTGGTGGACCTTTCTTACCCATTAAATATATTTTTCTGGAAGGTGGGGATCCCACCTAGATGTTCCCCAAATTTCAGCCTCATCCGACCTTGATTGAGGTCCTAAAGGTGTGGCCCAAGTGGGGTGGACAGTCTAAATTTTTTTTGGACTGTCCAGCAACATTACAGTATGGAAAACTTAAAATATAAATTAGCTTTTGAATAGGTGGGCCACTTTAGTGGACCCTACCTTGTAATATACATATGTGGGGATATTAAAATCAAATTTCTCCAATTTTTGGAGACCTTGGGACCACCCCATTAGGTGCTCAAAACAAGGTCAGCCATAATTCTGCACTAACCAGATTTTTGGACAACCTATTTTCTTTTAATTCATAAAAATACTTTCCTAGCTCAGAAAAATCTAAATTTTTTCTAGAAGGTGGCCCACTCTTAATAGGACCACCTACAATTTTTCAGGCCAAACGGACCTCTGTGTGATTTATGATGAGGGCCGGACCGGCCCACTAGGCTGGACGCCCATGGCTGGGACGTCCACCATGGGTTGGCCGTCCACCCCTTTTTGTGGCCCACCATGATGTTTGTTTTCTCTCCCCTAGCCTTCCTTTACATGGACCACTTGTGTATGGTTCATCTGAGTATGGAGTACATGTTGTGGGGACCGCCTTTTGCTAGCACATGGGCTGGGAGTCCAGCCCATTGGGACGCCTCTTGTGGACTACCTGCTAGACTTTGGTCCAACAGTGTGGCCCACCTAATTTCCGGTATAATTTATTGTAATCTTATGTGGTGGGGCCCTCTGACTTGATGACTGGACTACTTGGATTAATGTCCTAACCAAATGGATCATCTTCTGGGCTCCAACAGGCTCATAAACCTGTTGGGTTAAAAATTCAGTAATATATTATTAAAATGCTTGGCCTTTGGGCTGATATTTTGAGGAATGGAGCCCACCACATTGTGGCTACTTAAAAGGAATAAATCATACTTTAAATCACCCAATTCTTGAGCTTAATTAATGCATTTATCAGGCCCACCATAGTTGGATGTTAATGGACTCATGTATGTAGCTAATTGTTAAATTTTTTAGGCCCATAAAGGGGTGGAACTTTCTAGATAGGCCCCTTGGACCCTTGGGCCATTTTTACCATATGATTATGATGGGTTTATGGGCTGGATTATACAAGTGTTTGGGCCCTTGGTTGCTCACCAAATCAACTCTATGTTTGGGCCGGGTTGTAGGCCCAACTCACTTCACTTATACATGTGAATTGCCCATGTGGTTTGAGTAACGGTGTAACATCCCGGATTTTTGCCAACCTAGAATTAGACGTCCTTACGCAATGGGTTGCTCTTAATACCTGATTAGCTTGTCAGAACTCAATCCCATAGTCTAAAATCGCTTTTTAACCCATTTTCTTCACAAACCTCACCTTTTACCACATCGTTCTTTAAATCTTTCTAAGTACTTTTACATTAGACACTAATCTTAAGGTTTAGGTGATAAAGAACAATACTTAAACTATAAATTACTATAACTAGTAAATATAGAAATAAAATGGGCTTTTAACCATTACCCTTATGGAACCCCACAAAACGAATAAGCTATTTGGAATATTAGCCTCTCCTGCCCTAGGACCTTCTCCTGTTGTAATTAGGGCGCGATTCAGTTGAGTATTAATAACTTGGATCTCCTTCTATACAAACTACCAAAGGCCCGAGTATCACCTCAGGCAGAAATCACTCAAGACCAAATCCTTTAGAAATTAGGCAAGAATTAGCTAGTGTTAAACTAGAGTACCTGCGAAATTAGCACTAATAACTTTAAATACGATCTGCAAGACCCAAAACTTGTAAAATCATTGACGCTAGGTTACCCTAAAATCTAAGATCAATCTCATTACCCGGCTGCTCTTGGGAGCACATTGAAACTCCGTATTTGATCTGGACCGCACGTCGGAAGTCCGATTAACGCGAAGTTAAACGGTTAGGACCACCTTGCTGGGCTTGACAACCATCTCAGAGATCAAATCCAGATAGTGTCCCACGGCTGTTTGCTTGAGCTCGGAGCGAGGAGTGTGAGAAATGTGAAATTAATTAAAAATAAAATACAAATTTAAGTAATCTACCACGTGTCGCTTGCGGATCAGTTATAAGGATTCCGACTGTCAGAATCTGACCAGATTACACCCTCGGATCAAGGATATTTGCCCCTACGTGTCAGTGTACATGAAATCTCTGATCGAGTTTCACTGACCGTTGAACTGAAACTGGTCCGTCACGTGTGATCTGGAAGCCGACCGAAACGAAAACTTAACTAAACCTAGATCCAGAGTAAGTGAGCTTAAGTCCGACCTTTGGCTCAAAAGGGGCCGCCAGAAGTGCTCCGTTGAGACGGAACAGACCCACTTTGATTATAACCTAAGTATACCTTGACCTGGAGTCTATTTTGGTGATGTTTTAGCCTATATAAGGACCTTAAAACCTCTCTCATTCCTCCCATACGAATTTGAGAAATACCTAGGAGAGAGAAGAGAGAAAAGAGAGAGAAAGTGTGGGAGATGTGGGAGATTCTCCCTGATGCTCTACCCTGCCACTACACAAGCTCAACCACCTCTTTCTAGTCGCATTTTCAGCGCTTCCGACACCATTTCTAAGTAAGAAAACCTTAACCCTAACCTGTTTTAGGGTTTGGATTGATTCAAGTAGCGAAGTAACTAACGTAACTCGTGATTTAGGTCGTTATATTGACGTTGACGAAAGCGTAGAGATTCTATCGACTCCGTTACGATTCTACAGCATAAGGTGCAGACTTTAGACGTATAGGTTATGGTTTTCAATGCTTTCAATGTCAGATAATGATAGATTCATGATCTGCATGCAATTGCACATGTACAAAGTGTTGTCCGTTTCGTTTTTCGGTTATACGTTAACTATGTTGAATATACTGTATTCCTCGTATTTGTAGAAAATACCGTATACGAATGAAATACGGATTTGTGCTTGCTATGATTAATTGTTGTCTAGGTGTGCTAGATACATGTGTATCAACTTCTGGGTGAACGGATTAGCCTAACACCTGTTATATTAACATACGTCCTGTATGTACTAGTTGTAGCCTAAGTGTTTGTTGAAATGCCTGAATGAATATGGATTTGTGATTTGTGTCTGCTATGTGTATTGAACGCAAGAACATGATTGAAGTGTACAAGACAACCCCTTAGAGAAAGGATTTGCCCTAAATCACTCCACGACCACTATACGCTATATAAGTTAAAACATGAAGCCCAAGTGTTTGTGGAAATGACTGAATGAATATGGAACTTGGATTCCTGCTTGCCATGACTATCTGTCGTGGGTGCACGCGTGTTATAAATGGGGCAACTCCCTAGTGAAAGGATTTGGCCTAATACCTATGTAATCAACATACGTCATGTATGTTGATGTATGTAGTCTAAAGTGTTTGATGAAATGTCTGAATGAGTAGTAGTTAGTAAATTGTAATGTATAAGGGTTTTGAGATATGATCCTCAACTCCTTTAACTATGTGTATGATTTCTTTAGATATCTGTGTGATTAGGAATTGAATATGTACAAACTCATGCTTATGTTGTACTTCATAACATGCTCAGTTGATTGTACGATTTTATCTATGTAATACATATGTTTAAATTCATGTTTAAGTTGTATTCCATGAAGGTCGTAAAGGGTGATGGGGGAGTGGTGTAACGATTCTGTGCAACAGCCCTGGCAGCCCTAAGCAGACCATATCAGATTTTGATTGTGTGGGTTGAAATGTTAATCCATTACTGCTTTAACTATCTGTACTTGAATGTGATTGGGGCTATTGTATAGTCCAGGCAATCGGTAACGGGATTGAATTCATGGCTGAGATTCATTCGCCACGTGAGATGTGTTCGACGAACCCGAGTCGTACTTCGGTTGACGATAGTGGTTGGCCACGCGAAGTGCTTATGCACTTCATGTCGTTCAACTTGTCGTGCGCTCGAGCTAGCCGAGCTCGTCAAGTAACCCGATCTGTCTAATGTATGTTCACCATGTTTGGACGCTACTGCTTGAACCTAAGGTACCGAAGTTACCAGTGCAATCCCGTTAACCTTGGTACCTCGATCCGTTAAGACTCATGAGCTGGGCATGGTGGTATGGGACACCGTGTTCGAGCTGTCGGCCTACGCTGGGGCGATGTGCCTCCCCGTAGTGACCAGTGAGTAACCTAGACTCGTGAGCTGAATACGGTGGTATGAGACACTGTATTCGAACTGTCGGCCTACACTGCTTTGATGGGTGATGGGGGAGTGGTGTAACGATTCCGTATAACAGCCCTGACAGCCCTGACCGTACCCGATGTAGTGACCTCGAGCATACTCTGAATCTGCGGAGAGGCGTCGAGCCTTCCCGTAGTAAACAGAGTATAAACTAGGCCTGTATTGATAAGGTGATGAGGGAACGGTGCAACGAGTGCGTGTAACAACCCTGACAGCCCTTTACAGTGACCTAGAACCACACTATCGTATGAGATTATCTAGAATTGACGACTCTAGAATGGATTATTGTTTGGGAATGATATAAGGGAGGTACCTTAGTTTCCCAATACTACTGTTTGAAAAGGACTAATAACAACTCGTTAATCATGCTCATCATCGCACTGCATGTGCCTGGAAGATGTGGAGCACTGAGGGATGAAAGCATGCCGCGGACGTAAGATGGTGTCGCATGAGCGAGTATGTTGGTGAGGGCATACATCATGACTGCATTTCATACTTGCATTAACAAGAGTACTTAGGATTGTTGATTGTACTGCTTTATCATTACTGCTTGACTGAATTAATAACATGTTAACCTATGCTTTATTGTTCCACTGAGTTGATCACTCACTCCCACGTTACGGGATGGTGCTTGCAACACCAACCAGACTGTCTTAGCTACAGGTGATGGCGATGCTTATGAAGTAGAGCCGGACTACTACTGTGATGTTGAGGAGGATTTCTCCTATATGTAACTCTCTGACAGGTCTATGAAGACCTGGAATTGCATTGACGGGGCTATGATATTTGGGATAGAAGACATTACACTTCCTCAATTTGGTATATTTTGGAATTGTACTTGTAAATAGTTAACCTGGTAACATTATCACACTCTGGAGACTCACCAGAGTTTATATAGTTTATACATCTATCACAGTCTTCCGCTTGCTATCTCACTTGTCTCTGGAGTATGATATGCTGTTTTGGCTTAATCTCACTCATGTTCAATGCACTAATACAGACAACATTTAATCATCATTCATTATGTTGCATAAGTGATACGTTGGAACTCGGGAGTTGAGTTTTTGCTCGACCCCCGATTTTCAGGGCGTTACAAGATGGTATCAGAGCATGATTTGGATTAAACCGGACCTGGGTTATGGTCACACGACGCACTCTGATGCACTCTGACTTTGGAGGGAGCAACGGAATGTAGAAACAGACTTAGGTTCTCCAATTTCGCCAAATAGCACATTTGGATAAGATCAACCGTAGAAATTGGACCCGTAGGCCTCGATGATTGCATGAAATGATCCCGGAAAACTTCTAGAACGTCAAACGACGGGTTTAGATCACAATTCACCCCATCCCAGCCGTTGAAAATCGTTCAATTACCATTATGTATTAGAACATACCCGAAATGACCCGGAACGACTCAGAACGGAGTCGGGGGCCAAGGGATGCAATCTGGGGGGGACCCACGGTGGACCCACGGTACCATTGGTACCCTGGGAGGGGGGTGGCCACCGCCCTACCCCGACGGCACCGCGGTCAGTCAGAGGACCGCGGCAGCGCCGCGCTCACCTCGGTCGACCGCGGTCCCCTTGAGTCGGGCTGGTCGGGCCAGTATGGGTCAGTGTCGGCCCAACCCTTGGACACGTGTGGGGCCCACGAAATTGCGTGGGGGCCCCTATTTCTTGTCCGTTTTGCCCCTCCCTCTCAAAGTGACCCTCCAAGCTTTCTCTTTCCCTCAAAGTTTCTGTTTTCTCTCTCAAACCTTCCCTCCATTCACCTATGTCATCATTTTCTGTCAAAACACACATACCTCCATCGTTTACAACAATCCCTACCCCCTACCCTCTTCATTCTCTCTCATTTGAGCTCCTACACTCTCCATTTGAAGCCCAAAATCGTGTAACCTCTCAACCCCTCCCATCTCTTCATTTCCTTTCTTCAAACCTTGTCTTTTGGGCCTTTACAATCCCTGTTGAGGCTCAAACTCGTGGAGAGCCAAGAACTCTAGCCCTTTTCCCCCTCCATCTTCTTCACTTTCCATGACCTTCTTCGAGTGATCATGGCGTTGTGGTTGTTGGGTGTTTTATGTTGTTTTTGCCTTCTGTGTGTGAGCCTCAGGAGGCTTAGTAGTAGATGTGTTTTGTAGTTGTAGGTTTGACTATCTTAGTTTCCCATGCGCTTCTTGTTATGATGCATGTAACGATCTATCTCTTGTATTGTGACAGTTTTGATTAAATGAAATGCATGCCGTCTCTATTGTTATGAAGTGTGTGGAATGTATGCGATTACAAGTAAATCTCGGTTCTCCTTTCATATCACCCTTGAAAATTCATCATCATGGGATTTAGAATTCCCATCTCACACTTTCCAACACAAGGCTCATTTTCCAAAGCCTATAAAATTAATTTTAATCCCTCCCACCCCCTACCAAACATGCCACTCCAAATCCTGAGGTGGGATTAGCAATGCAGTCTCATTTAATATAATAGGCCCTTGGAATTTTGGACCTAGAGTGGTGTTCCTAGATACGAACGACCTAACAGTAGGGGAAATCCAATAGAATGATAACGTGAACCCTAGGACCTCCTTAGTTGGTGTGGTCATGTGTGAAGTACTCGAGCGTAGTTACATTCTTGTTCGGGCAACTCAATTCCAATCAGACAACTTTGACCCTAAGCGATAAGACAATTTCTTATATTAGAAAGGGTATAAAATCATATAGTGTATAAGCATAGACTTTGGATTACAACTAGTGGATTACCGCTACTCCTAACTTAAGACTAGACTACTGGTTAGGCTAAGGAAGGTAAATGACTAATTAATTATGCTAAGTCAATTGAATAATAGACTTAGTTATTCGGCTTAACCGACTCAGACCCACTACACAACTTTCCTTCCGTGTTGGTCAAACCACTTACAACCAAAAGTTTGTTACTTCGCCTTTGAGACTTGTTTCATGTCAAGGATAGGTCCTAGATTGCACCTTGTTCCGACATACGGATCGGGATATAGATCTTGAACCCTGAAAGTAGAAACAATTTTTAAGGGGGGTAGAAAGGTTATGAATTCAGTCGAGTTAGGTAGGTATACTCGTCTACCTACTCATAGGCACAACGGAAGCGTGGTTGGCCCTTGCCCCACTGGCCCAGGGTCGAAGAAAATTACTCCCAGTTATACGCAAGGTTAGGTCATTAAATATGATCTAAATCTTCCTTAGAATCCCAATAATGAAGTCATGGAAGGAAATCAATTAGGGTTCAAGTATTAAACAAATTCATAGTACAGAATAGGCCAAGTGCGAACTGAGTTACAATAGTCAAGGTCAACGTATCTACAACTGTGCTCGTTGAATACGAACATAATTAGCAAGTTCTACTATGAGAAACCGTTTTAGGATGATCTAGTAAGATTTGACTCACCATTTCCTTGGACGTAGATAATATCGAGGACTCTCTTAGACTAAGACCTAAAGGGCAACCTGAGAAATAGGACATTTGAACCTTTCAGTGATGGGCATTCCCTAAGGTTTTAGAGTGATCAGACTACAGAGTTACTGAAATATACAACTGGGAAGCATTCACGGCTTGACCCAATTCTCAATCCTGGGCGACTACCAATGGACTCACTGCTTGGCCGAGCAGAAGACCAGGATTTACCAGGACTAGGAAGGGATACGATGAGCTTTCTACCCTGGCCAGGTAGATGATCGATGTATCAGGATCAAGCCCACTATAACCGTCTCTCCATGTTGGTCAAATAATGAAAACAACTATCTTACTCTAACTAATTGGGAATCGAAGTCAAGACTCCAAATAGGGAAAGAAATCCATTGTAACAAACCATCAAGATATAACAAGGGATAAAGAAATAAATTTTTAAGGGGGGTAGCATAAAATGTACTAGACTAGTAGGCACAAGATACACCCTACCGCGCATAGAGACTTGAAATCAATAAGTCTTAGGCAAATGAAATAATAGAATTCTTACTTATTACCCTTAGCCAATTTCAGAGACGAAATTATTTTTAAGGGGGATAGATTGTAACATCCCAGATTTTTGCCAACCTAGAATTAGACGTCCTTAGGCAATGAGTCGCTCCTAACACCTGATTAACTTGTCAGAACTCAATCCCATAGTCTAAAATCGCTTTTTAACCCATTTCCTACACAAGCCTCACCTTTCACAACATCGTTCTTTAAATCTTTCTAAGTACTTTTACATTAGACACTAATCTTAAGGTTTAGGTGATGAAGAACAATACTTAAACTATAAATTATTGTAACTAGTAAATACAGAAATAAAATGGGCTTTTAACCATTACCCTTATGGAACCCCACCAAACGCATAAGCTATTTGGAACATTAGCCTCTCCTGTCCTAGGACCTTCTCCTGTTGTAATTAGGGCGCGATTCAGTTGAGTATTAATAACTTGGATCTCCTTCTATACAAACTACCAAAGGCCCGAGTATCACCTCAGGCAGAAATCACTCAGGACCAAATCCTTTAGAAATTAGGTGAGAATTAGCTATTGTTAAACTAGAGTACCTGTGAAATTAGCACTAATCACTTTAAATATGATCTGCAAGACCCAAAACTTGTAAAATCATTGACGCTAGGTTACTCTAAAATCTAAGATCAATCTCATTACCCGGCTGCTCTCGGGAGCACATTGAAACTCCTTATCTGATCTGGACCGCACGTCGGAAGTCCGATTAATGCGAAGTTAAACGGTTAGGACCGCCTTGCTGGGCTTGACAACCATCTCGGAGATCAAATCCAGATACTGTCCCACGGATGTTCGCTTGAGCCCGGAGCGAGGTGTGAGAAATGTGAAATTAATTAAAAATAAAATATAAATTTAAGTAATTTGGCACGTGTCGCTTGTGGATCAGTTATAAGGATTCCGACTGTTAGAATCTGACCAGATTACACCCTCAGATCAGGGATATTTGCCCCTACGTGTCAGTGTACTTGAAATCTCGGATCGAGTTTCACTGACCGTTGAACTGAAACTGGTCCGCCACATGTGATCTGGGAAGCCGACTGAAACGAAATCTGAACTAAACCTAGATCCAGTGTTAGTGAGCTTAAGTCTGACCTTTGGTTTAAAAGGTGCCGCCAGAAGTGCTTCGTTAAGATGGAACAGACCCACTTTGGTTATAACCTAAGTATACCTTGACTTGGAGTCTATTTTGGTGATGTTTTAGCCTATATAAAGACCTTAAAACCTCTCTCATTCCTCCCATACGAATTTGAGAAAAATCTAGGAGAGAGAAGATAGAAAAGAGAGAGAAAGTGTGGGAGATGTGGGAGATTCTCCCTGATGCTCTACCCTGCCACTACACAAGCTCAACCACCTCTTTCTAGTCGCTTTTCCGGCGCTTCCGACACCATTTCTAGGTAAGAAAACCCTAACCCTAACCTATTTTAGGGTTTGGATTGATTCAAGTAGTGAAGTAGCTAACGTAACTCGTGATTTAGGTCATTATATCGACGTTGACGAAAGCATAAAGATTCTATCGACTCTGTTACGATTCTACAGCATAAGGTGCGGACTTTAGATGTATAGGTTATGGTTTTCAATGCTTTCAATGTCCAATAATGATAGATTTATGATCTGCATGCAATTGCACATGTACAAAGTGCTGTCCGTTTCATTTTTCAGTTATACATTAACTATGTTGAATATACTATATTCCTCGTATTTGTAGAAAATACCATATATGTATGAAATACGGATTTGTGCTTGTCATCATTAATTATTGCCTAGGTGTGCTAGATACATGTGTATTAACTTCTGGGTGAACGGATTAGCCTACCACCTGTTATATTAACATACGTCGTGTATGTACTAGTTGTAGCCTTAGTGTTTGTTGAAATGCCTGAATGAATATGGATTCATGATTTGTGTCTGCTATGTTTATTGAACGCAAGAACATGATTGAAGTGTACTAGACAACCCCTTAGCGAAAGGATTTGCCCTAAATCACGCCACGACCACTATACGCTATATATGTTAAAACGTGTAGCCCAAGTGTTTGTAGAAATGACTGAATGAATATGGAACTTGGATTCCTGCTTGCCATGACTATCTGTCGTGGGTGCACGCGTGTTATAAATGGGGCAACTCCCTAGTGAAAGGATTTGGCCTAATACCTATGCAATCAACATACGTCATGTATGTTGATGTATGTAGTCTAAAGTGTTTGATGAAATGTCTGAATGAGTAGTAGTTAGTAAATTGTAATGTATAAGGGTGTTGAGATATGATCCTCAACTACATTAACTATGTGTATGATTTCTTTAGATATCTGTGTGATTAGGAATTGAATATGTACAAACTATGCTTATGTGTACTTCATAACATGCTCAGCTGATGTACGTTTATCTATGTAATGCATATGTTTATGTAATCATGTCAATGTTATTTCATGATTCGTATGATATGTATTCATTGATTGTATGATTATGATATATGATGATTGTAGTTAAATTTTATTAGTATTGTTTATTTTATATAGTCGTGAAGGGTGATGGGGAAGTGGTGTACGATTCCGTGCAACAGCCCTGGCAGCCGTAAGCGGACCATATCAGATTTTGATTGTGTGAGTTGAAATGTTGATCCATTACTGCTTTAACTATCTGTACTTGAATGTGATTGGGGCTATTGTATAGTCCAGACAATCGGTAACGGGATTGAATTCGTGGCTGAGATTCATTCGCCACGTGAGATGTGTTCAACGAACCCGAGTCGTACTTCGGTTGACGATAGTGGTTGGCCATGCGAAGTGCTTATGCACTTCATGTCATTCAACTTGTCGTGCGCTCGCGCTAGCCGAGATCGTCAAGTAACCCGAGGTCTAATGTATGTTCACCATGTTTGGATGCAACTGTTTGAACCTAAGGTACTGAAGTTAACAGTGCAACCTTGTTAACCTTGGTACCTCGATCCGCTAAGACTCATGAGCCGGACATGGTGGTATGGGACATTGTGTTCGAGCTGTCGGCCTACGCTGGGACGATGTGCCTCCCCGTAGTGACTAGTGAGCAACCCAAACTCGTGAGCCGAATAGGGTGGTATGGGATACTGTATTCGAGCTGTTAGCCTACACTGCTTTGATGGGTGATGGGGGAGTGGTGTAACGATTCCATGTAACAGCCCTGACAGCCCTGACCGTACCCGATGTAGTGACGTCAAGCATACTCTGAAACTGTGGAGAGGCGACGAGCCTTCCCGTCGTAAACATAGTAAACAGAGTATAAACTAGGCCTATATTTATAAGGTGATGGGGGAGCGGTGCAACGAGTGCGTGTAACAGCTCTTTACAGCGACCTAGAAGCACACTATCGTATGAGAATATCTAGGATTGATGACCCTATAATGGATCATTGTTTGGGAATGATATAAGGGAGGTACCTTAGTTTCCCAATACTGCTGTTTGAAAAGGACTAATAACAACTCGGTAATCATGCTCATCATCGCACTGCATGTGCCTGGAAGATGTGGAGCACTGAGGGATGAAAGCATGCCGCAGACGTAAGATGGTGTCGCATGAGCGAGTATGTTGGTGAGGGCATACATCATGACTGCATTTCATACTTGCATTAACAAGAGTACTTAGGATTGTTGATTGTACTACTTTATCATTACTGCTTGACTGAATTGATAACATGTTAACCTATGCTTTGTTGTTCCACTGAGTTGATCACTCACTCCCATGTTACGGGACGGTGCTTGCAACACCAAGCAAACTGTCGTAGCTGCAGGTGATGGCGATGCTTATGAAGCAGAGCTGGACTACTACTATGATGTTGAGGAGTTCTCCTACATGTGACTCTCTGACAGGTCTATGAAGACCTGGAATTGCATTGACGCGGCTATGGTATTTGGGATAGAAGACATTACACTTCCTCAATTAGGTATATTTTGGAATTGTACTTATAAATAGTTAACCTGGTAACATTATCACACTCTGGAGACTCACCGCAGTTTATATAGTTTATACATCTATACAGTCTTTCGCTTGCTATCTCACTTTTCTCTGGAGTATGATATGTTGTTTTGGCTTAATCTCACTCATGTTCAATGCACTAATACAGACAACATTCAATCATCATTCATTATGTTACATAAGTGATGCGTTGGAACTCGGGAGTTGAGTTTATGCTCGACCCCTTATTTTCAGGGCGTTACAAATGGGCTGCCCATTAGGCCCACCACAATATGTGGACTAATGACCGTTATGATTGGGCCCAAACCTTACTTATGGGCCCAGGATATTACATATGGGTTGGGCTATGTGTGTTGCCCACTAGCCCATGTATTGGTATAGGCCTTGGGCCTTAATCCGCGATTGATTAGAGATGGGTTATCTCTAGGGCACCAATTGTGGTTGGATGTGCACATTGGTAGTCGTAAGGTAGGCCCATGGGTTTCTATGGGTGGTTAAAGGCCCACCATATACCCTTGCTAAGACCATTCATCTATTTATGCCCATGTTATTGTTCTCCTTAGCCTTGTGTCCTACCCCAAACTATTGGGCCCCCACTAGAGGATAACTCCTTAGAAGAATTGTTTAAGTACCTAGACTTAGTCCCTCCTTGTAAAGGGGGTATATGCTATGACATCATCACTGTATGGCGCACCTAGTTCATGCTTATGACCCATATGCATCATTGTGTGATTGGATTTACATTGTGTGTGGTCATTGGGCAGACGTGGTAGAGGGATAGAGTTTTCCCTCCTGTGCACGTTGAGTGCTTGGAGCTAGTGCATGATTAGTATGCGTGATTCATGCATTTGGCATCACATCTCAAGGATATTATTGCCCTTGCTTCATCAGGGCCAATGCCTCCATAGGTATATGGTGGATGGCCGTGTGTGGACATCGAAAATGTTACTTAAGCATTGGGGTGCATAGGATATCCCTGGGTGAAAGCCCCTAAACTTCCACGGTACCGAGGGAACGCCCTAGTACTGAGACCGAGTGGAAAACATGAGCGCACGAGGGCCTTATACCATTAGACCGTGACTCCCACTGCAACGTAGTCGGTTGGGATGGGGTTTGGCCTTACCTGCCTTAGTGAGAGGGCAATAGCTAGGCCGAGTTTAACTAGCTCGTAAATGGGTTCACTACCGTCGAGCCTCGCTGGTGATTGGCTATCCACAGGCGGGTGGTGAGGTCTCCTACGCCCATTTGACTTTGCTGGTCTGTAAAGCAGCGGTCGTCCTGCAGTGTACTTGACCACGGTGGATTCCTTATGATGGAACTATACTTGATATGTGGATTGAATATGAGCACTGACATTACTTTGCATTGTATTTGCATCGGCTGTATAAGCCTTCTATTGCATCGCCTCGTTATGGAGCCCAGTACTCATGTATTACATTGCATAGCCTTGGTACGGCTTACTGCATTCATAGCTTGGCCTCGGTACGACTAGTGACATTGGTATCATTTATGTTTCTTTCTGTATTCTCCCTTATCTTCTTCTGAGCACCATTGTCACACACTTTCCACCGCCCTCTAAGCTTTCTATAAGCTTATGCACAATTGATGCCTGCACGAGATCCTAGGTCAATGCAGTAACGGAAGAGCTGTGGATTAGGATTGGTCAGAGCTAAGGACCTATTGCAGACCTTTCCTTCCCTCTTTTTATATTATATATTTCCTTATGAGCCTTGTACCTGAAAATTTTTAAATTCATAGTAGATTTTGTAGTGTGTTCCTTAGTTTATTTCTGAGATTTACTTGCTATGATCTTGGGTATGCTCAGTTGGATTGAAATTGTGACATGGAAATCCTCCTTGTGGGATCCCAGGAGCAGAACTTGTGCCAGGAGCCGAGAATGGGGTATTACGGAGGCTGTTGTGGCCAGAACTCGATATTGGGTTCCTTGGGAGTCCGATCACCGAGTCCGGGGCGTGACAGGAGTTGGTATCAGAGCATAGCAAGTAATTTTGGAATGTCTTAGGATAACATTGCATATCTGCTGCGAGTTAGGACAAGTAGTGTCCCGAGAGCATTCCTTTTGTTTGAGCCTGCAATATTCTGACCCTATGCATCGTCGTCCTTATTCTTCTGTAGACGATGCCGCCTAAGTGGGGCGCTCGTGGCCGTGGTGCCCCTGGCCGTGGTTCTCATCCTACCCCAGCGACCCATTCTACCCGAAAGCATCCAGCTCCGGCTATTGAGGACTCAGCTTTTGAGGTCCCGATTCCACTCCTTGTAGCCCCTATTCCCACGTTCGAGTCTACTTTCCGGTTGCAGAGGCTCCAGCTCCTTCAGCCGCACCCGTGCCTCCGCCTGAGGCAAGTGTCACTCCCATATTTTTGACAGTTCCAGTCAGTGTTAAGCATTTTCAGCAATGATGCAGACCGTCGCTGTTGTCCTTCAGTACCGTCAGCCTGTCGCCGAGGTTCCTGGGCAGTCTGACCTGCCGCGTGCGAGCGCGATATTTCGTGAGTTCCAGCAACATGATCCCCCGAGGTTCAGGTGTGAGCCTTACCCTTCTGCTGTCGAGTTGTGGCCCACTAAGATCGAGAGAATATTCAACACTATGCAGCGTCTGGCCGATCAGAGAGTCTCGTTTGCTGCTTTCCTTCATGGACGGTGGGCCAATACCCGCTGCAATAGCTGCTATGCGTGCAGCCGTGAGCACCGTGGACCACCTTGAGGTGTGATTTCATCCACACTGCCCGTCCATTTTTACAGACCAGATGGTGGAGCCCACCAATTCATTCTCTGTCCACGTACGATGTAGCCTACACGATCCATATATATATATATATATATATATATATATATATATATATATATATTATATATATATAAAATATTATGATGGGCCCCACGTGGGACCCACCTTAATATTTATATAAATATTCCTTATTTGCACCGTCCATCTGGACAGTGCAGTACTATGGACGCTGGATGAAGTGAAAATACAAACATCAGCTTTATCAAAGTTGGTGGGTCCCACACGTGTGGACCCACCTATGTTTTATACATATATATATACATATATATATATATATATATATATATATATATATATATATTAATTCATGTCTCCACCGTCCAAGGGTCTGGACGGTGGAGCCTACCTATGATCTAGGTGTTTTACTCTTACGCCGTCCATCCGTTTTTAGCATGGGACGTGGACCCCACCTTGATGAAGATGTTATATCCACTCCGTCCGGCCCGTGGGACGTGGGGCGACCCTAATATATGTGTTATATATTCATATCGTCTATCCACAAGACTCCCACGTAATGTACGTGTTTGATTTAAATCATCCATCTGATGCGGCCCATTTGGAATGTGCAGGGCCACCCCAATCTGATTTGTATATGAGGCCCATGTGATGTACTTAAGGCCCATTTTTGCGGCCCATTTGATGTATTTGTGGCCCATTTGTGCGAGGCCCATTGGTGCGGCCCATTAATGTCGCCCACTTGATGTATATGAGGCCTGTTGGTGTGGCCCGTTGATACGACCCATGTGATATATTTAAGGCTCATGTGTGGGCCCCACCTATTGTGTATTTGAAGCCCATGGGTTGTGGCCCATTGTGATGTCTTCGAGGCCCATGGGCAAGGCCTGATGTGATGTGTTTATGGCCCATATGATGAGGCTCATTGAGATGTATTTTCGGCCCATGTGATGCAGCCCATAGTGATCTGTATTAGGCCCATGTATTGTGGCCCATTTGATGTATACGAGGCCCGTTGGTGCCACCCATGGAGATTGTATGAGGCCCTTGTATGAGGCCATGGGTTCACGATACGTTTGGCTCTATGTGGACCACTCCTTGGGAGCAATGTTGGTTAAATGTCCACATCACATTAATGGGCAATGATGGTTTAATGTCCACATTGTGACCTTCCCATGGCCTTGTTCGGCCGATCGTCGAGGCCGATTCCAATTGTCGAGGCCGATTATCGATTCTGATTGTCAAGTCCAACTTCGATTGTCAAGACCGATTCCAATTGATGCTGATTTCGATCATTGAGGTCAATTCCAATTGTCAGGACCAATTCCGATTGTCGAGGCTGATTCCGATTGTCGAGGTCAGTTGTTGAGGCCGATTCTGATTGTTGAGGCCAATTCCGATTGTCGAGGCCGATTCCGATTATTGAGGCCGATTCCAATTGTTGAGGCTGATTCCGATTATTGAGGCCGATTCCGATTGTCGAGGCCGATTCAGATTGTCAAGGCCGATCCCGATTGCCGAGGCCGATTCCGATTGTCGAGGCCGACTCCAATTGTCCAGGCCGACTCCGATCGAGGCCGATTCCGATCATCGAGGTTGATTCTGATTGTCAAGGATAATTGTCGAGGTCGATTCCGATTGTCGAGGCCAATTCCGATTGTCGAGGCCAATTCTGATTGTCGAGGACGATTGTCGAGGCCGATTATCGATATCAATTATGAGTATGTGACAACATAACATTATGATACCTAGACTTTGGAGCCCACCTTGTGTATATATTAGGCCCCGTAAGGAAGTCTAGTTTATTGCGTGATAGAGAGGGTAAGGAAGCTCACTTATTGTACTTAGACTCAGATTTTCCCTCGGTGGGGGATATTGTGACGCTCCATCACCGTGATCATATGTGGGTAGGCGCATGTGGGCAGACACTGAGTGGGCGGGGCATGAGGACCTGAGCGAGCTACTAGTGATTGACAGGCTACTGTGCACACAGTGAAGACAAAACTTTTTCCCACATCGGGAGCATCGTCCGATGTTGTGGTGTCTATAAGTTGGATTCTTTCCTTAACTATCCATCGCGTTTTAAATCAGTGAGCCTATCTTGATATTTCGACTAGATCCACCGTCCTTCTGTGGACCCCCATCATTCGTATGCATGTTGTGTGGATGATTGATTAAAGCAGATGCCATTGAGCTAAGATGTTTATGAGACTCCTTGTGAGACAGAGTTATCCCCACATGATTGCGCAGTACATGTAGGTTTAATGTATGGCCTAGATGAGGTTGATTGTATTTGTGGCTCTTCAGGATTTGCATATTACATTGCATCCTTAGCATCTGATATTTGGCTCTCTTTGACTCCTCATTTGCATAGCTGATTTGTATTGCATACTCTGATATTGTATGACTCATGGACTTGTCAGTATTTCTGCTTACTCTGATATTGTATGGTTTGTGGACTTACCAATATTTTTGTTTACTTTGATATTATATTGTGAGCATGTATATTCTACTCACACACTTACACCACCCTCTAAGCTTTCTACAAGCTTATGCACAATAGATGTGTGCAACTGACATTATGATGCAGCCAAGCTGAGGTAGGAGCGTGCAGTTGAGCTTCTGGAGTTTTCTTTCATATTTCCATATTGTATTTCCCTTTCAGCATTGTACTCAAATGATTATATTAGTAGATATGTGATGATGATGTTGCCTTTGTGGTTTGGGTATACTTGTGGTTATGCTTCTTATGAAATAAATGTACATTAGAAAATCCTCCTTGTAGGATGCCAGGATCGAAACCTGGTGTATGGGAGTTGGAACCCGAGAATGGGGTACTACGGAGGCTGTCGACACCGGATTCGGCGATCAGGAATTTTGTGACCCCAGTTTTCAAGTTTGGTGCGTGACATTAGCGTTCACTATGAGAAAGGTTTTCCAAGGTTCACCTTAAAACCTTCACAATTGTGTCTTTAGTTGGGCTTACACAATTACAAAAACCCCACACTTAGAGATTTTCTGGATTACCTCAGACAAAACCAAAATGAGATTTTCCTAGCATAACCTCATAAACCAAAAAAGATATACAAAATGTAAATGATACTTATCTGGAAATTCTCCTTTTGAAGAAGCACGGTAGAACCAATCCGATGTAGACGAAGATGTTCAATGTCTAGTCTCATAGATGTAAAGGTTTTAGTTCTAAATGATTTTTAATTAAATCAACCTGGGCTAGCTCGATTTGATTTTGATCTCAAGAATGGGTAAAATACAATTCCCTTCTAAATATAAGATTGGAATGAAGATCACAAAATCAAATTACAAAAGCTAGTAAAGATAATATAAAATGAGTACAATAGCTTAATAAATTCACAAACTTATCTCTAAGAGTGGTGTCTTGATTTAACATAGAATGAATGAGTAAACTTTGAAATTCGTGCTCTATTTATAGGTAAAAATATTGTTCACTCGACTGGTCTAAGGGTCGGTTCGACTGGTCAAATGACCAATAAAATTTTAAATTTTCTGGCACGATAAGATAAGGTCGTTTCTCAACTGGTCGAGTGGGACCAGAAAAACTTGCTGGACTTTGAGTGGAGCCTACACGACTGGTCGAGCACTGTTCACTCGACTGGTCGAGCAGTCTTCACAACTGGTCGAGGGTCCAACAGAAATTTCTGAAAATTCAAAACAAACCTTGGACTGGTCGAGAAAACTCTTAGATTGGTCTAGCCAGTACTTGGACTAGTCGAAAAGGAATAAGACTAGTCGAAAAAATGACCTGTAAACTTATGAAATGACCCACATTAAAAATGCAATGAATATGACTCAACCTATGGTCAATCTAGGGTCATCCACACCTTGTTTATGAGTTGGAACAATTAAAATATCATTTATTTCAGAACCTTGAATTCTTGTGATACGTGAAGCTTGAGTTCTATCTCTTAAACTTGAGCTTGAGTTATGCTTGAGTTCTTGAGTCTTTAGTGTACAGTATTTGAACTTCAAACTTGAACTTGAGTTCTTGAGCCTTAGTTCTTGAATTTGATCTTGAAACCATGAACTTCAACAATCTTCTTTTCAACTTGAAAAATGTAGGCAAGTTCGACGAAGATGCAGACAATTTAATATGCACAAACCTGATCAATTCAACTCAAAGCATGATACAAATTCTAAATGGTTTGGCACAACAAAATTTGACAACTCTTTGGGTGCTAGATTTACACTATAACATTTACAAAGGTCACAAGACCCAAAAAAACACTACCAGAAAAAGGGGCAAAGGCTACGGATAAAAACCGTAGCCAAAGGCCTATTGCTATGGATCTAGTCCGTTGCACGTCCATAGCTATTGGTGGTGTAGCTAAAGGTCAAAAAATCGATGGATACAGATTACATTCGTAGCAATAGAGATCAGTAGCTACGAATAAAAGTCGTACCTATAATTTCTGTAGCGAAATGTACCTATGCCTACAGATTAAATCCGTAGCAATAGATATCACTAGCTACAGATAAAGGCTGTAGCTATAATTTCTGTAGCGAAATATACCTATGGCTACAGATTACATCAGTAGCAATAGATATTACTAGCTACGGAAAAAAGCAGTAGGTATAATTTCTGTAGCGAAATGTACCTACGGCTACCGATAATATTTGTAGTTAAAAGTGGAATGAAATCCGTAGCAATATGCTGAAGTTAACAATAACTACGGTTTTCATAACAAGAGCTACGGCTAAAATCCGTAGCTATTTTTAAAAGAATTTTTTTTAAAAATTATAATAACGGTGGTTGTTTCCATTACAAGAACCTGCTGTGATTGATAACTCATCTAAGCTTAATGCTGATAGGAATAGTACATAAAATGCAATCAAGGAAAAAAAATGATGCATTTATTACAAATAGCAATCAAATCATACAATGCATCCCACATTCATATTTCTAAATAAACAATGCTTCACTTTGCTCAACCTATCATAAGAATAACAAAAAAGGAACCTATTCGAACTTTAGCTTCACTCCATCTCCAAATACTTCCTACGAAGTTCTTCCATATCCCACTGCACATGAATGAGATGGGAAATAAGAATTATGACAAGAAATTAAGAGTAAACATGTCTTTCATAATTGCTCTGGCTAGTACGCCAGCATAGATGCTCCTTTTCAATATCTTCCTTCAAAGAAGAGATCTGAATTTCCAATTCCACTATCTGAGACCTACAACAAGAAGAGTGGTTGCATACAACAAAGGCGTGCCCTCATGTGCAAGAAACAAATACACTCTAACACAGTAAACACACTCCACATAATGCAATAATGCTCATGTTTTTACAGAATTTTCTTCATTCAGATGGTCAATTTCATCAAATGCAAAAGATAAAGCTTCTTCTTTCCCTGAAACTACATATGTAACTTCTGTGGACTTTGACACAAGATCACTTTCAAGTTCTGAAACCCTTCCGTTGAGAAAATGAATTTCATCCTCTAGTGACTTCTTTAGCTTGTCCGCCTGTATAAAACAACATTTGTAGACACAATCAAACAAGCATGCCTTTATACATATCTCAAAAGAAAGAAAGATAAAAATTAAAAATTAAAAAAAAAACACTGAAAATAGGGATTGCAACTTTCAAACAATTGAGGTTTAGGATATAGGGATGTACCTCAGCCTTGAATTTTTCATGAGCAGATTCAATTTGCTTCAATGCAACTGCATTCACGTGTTATTTCTTTATACTTTAAAAAAAAAAAAAAAAAAAAAAACAATCATAAAATATTTAAACCCTTAAGAGTATCGGATAATAAATCCAAGTAAAAAATCCAAACCACCTATAGTATGTGATCCTTGTTGGCTTGTGCCTCCCCTTCAGTTTTTCCATCTCTTCCTTTACTTTCTGCATGTCCTCAACAAGCTATTACATATATAACTAACAACATTGGAACATACTTGTAGAAACATTACATAGTAAGAGAGAAAGACATGAGTAAGAAAAAGAGGAGAGAAAAATCAAGCCAAAATGTTTCTCATATATATATATATATATCAGGTTATAGGTTTAGGAATTCGGATTCGGGTTCGGGTTTATGTTTAGGTTATAGGTTATAGGTTTAGATTTAGGTTTAGGTTTAGGTTATAGGTTATAGGTTTAGGAATTGGGGTTCGGGTTTAGGTTTGGGGTTTAGGGTTTAGGGTTATAGGTTATAGGTTTAGGTTTAGGAATTCGGGTTCGGGTTTAGATTTAGGTTTTCAAGTTTAGGTTTAGGTTAAGAAATCATTGTACCCACTATAAATATATGTAATTTATCTACACCGTCCATCTGCATTTCTGTCATACCCCAAACTCGAAAACTGGGCTCACAAAATTCCCGATAGGCGAATCCGGTGCCAACAGCCTCCGTAGTACCCCATTCTCGGCTCCCGGCGTCTATACGGCAGATTCCGATCCTAGGATCCTACAAGGAGATTTTTCAATGTACATCTTACTCGTAAGAAGCATAACTACAAGTATACCTAAATGAAAAAGGTAACATCATCATCACATATCCACTAATATAAATATTTGAATACGGTGCTGAAAGGAAAATACATATATTGGAATCAAAGATCCACAAGACAGTTGCACGCTCCATGCTCAACGCTACTGCAACCCTATGCCACCTACACGCATATATCGTGCATAAGCTTATAGAAAGCTTAGAGGGTGGTATAAGTGTGTGCTCGAGGTAAGTGTCAAGTATTCAATATAATGCCATAATCATATAATATTGAAATTACTGGCAAGATCATGAATCATACGATATTAGAGTAAGCGAAAATACTACAAGTGCATAAATCATACAATATCAAAGTACACAATATAGATCAACTATGCAAATGTGGAGTCATAAGAGCCAAATATCAGATGTCGAGGATACAATGCAATACGTAAATCTCGCTAAGTCCATCTAGGTCATATAAGTGTAGAATCATAGCAACCCAAAATGTCATATGCCTGCGGATGTAATGCAATATGCGAAGTGAATGAAATGACCAAGCTGGAGTGTGAAGTTCAGATGATAATACGTAGTATCGTAGGCTACGGGGTCCACTACAAGGGACTTCTATCTAAACCAGTCCCATACCTAAATTTAGATAGTCAGACTCAATGTGGTAAACTCCTTATCTCAAGTTAGTCGCACGCCCCAACCGAAATCCTGGCTATTGTGAAGGTACACACGATGACTTGATTGCATACCACTAGCCCGAGTGGATAGTGAATGAATGAATGAGTATAATGCTGAGTATGTAGCTCTTGCTCCACAATCAATATTGTACATCTCTAGGATCAGCACCGGGGTCTAGTACACTCTACGCCAACTTGCCGCCCCATCAAGCGCATAATACAAATGGATAAGTGGAAGAGACCTCACTACCTGCCTACCAATATCGGCCCGGCTCGTCGATAGCGGACCCATTTAGGAGCTGGTCAGACTCAGCCTAACAATGCCTACTCCCTCAGGCGGGTAAGGCCACAACCCCCTCCCAACCGATCACGACACAGTGAGAGATGCGGCCTATTGGTATACGATCCTCATGCGCGATCCACTCGGTCTCGATGTTGAGACGTCCTCTGGTACCAAAAGGGTTTAGGAATTTTCACCTAGGGCCATCTATGACAGCTCGATGCTAGTAACAGATTTCTAGTGTCTCATCTGGCCATCCACGACATGACTGTGGAGGCTATGGCCCTGATGTTGCTAGGGCATACAATAATCACCATCACACAATGAGAGATGTATGAGTCACACAGTCCAATCATGCATCAATCCTGTGCATACCGTACGCTCATGTGGGTTTACTCCGCCTATCAGGGAGTCCCATAAACCACCTGCACTATGACATATGTAATGGTCAATCACATCTCATAACAAACATTATGGGCATGTATCATGATGTTATGCGGTCACATACTCATAATCAGTATCAATAACCGGCCTCGATAATTGGCATCGATAATCGACCTAGACAATGTGGACATTTAACCAACATTTCCCCCCAAGGTGTGCCCACATAGAGCCTAACGTATAGTGGACCCATGACCTCACAAAGGGCCTAATATACAACACCATGGGCCCCACTCAAGGGCTTAATACACATCACGATGAGCCTCTCCCATAGGCCTAATATACATCACAATGGACTTTATCGTATGACCCTTAAATACATCACAATGGAACTCATTACATAGGCCTAATATACATCACAACGAGCCTTCAACATGGGTTTAATACACATCACAATGGGCCTCAAATACGGGCCGCATATACATCACATTGGGTCTCGTCAATTAGCCTCGACAATCAGAATCGGCCTCAGTGGTTGGCCTCAATAGTTGGAATCGGCCTCTATAATAGAAATCGGCCTCGACAATCAGAATTGGCCTCGATGATCATAATCGGCCTAGACAATCAGGATTCGCCTTGATAATCAGAATTAGCCTCGATAATCAAAATCGGCCTAAAGTGTTGGAATTGGCCTCGACAATCAGAATTGGTCTCGCAATCGAAATCGGCCTCGATAATCGAAATTGGCCTCGACAATCAGAATCGACCTCGACAATCGGAATCGGCCTCGATAATCATAATCAGCCTCGACAATCAGAATTGACCTCGATAATCAGAATCAGCCTCGACAATCGGAATTGGCCTCGATAATCGGAATCGGCCTCGACAATCAGAATGGGCCTCGATGATCGGCCAAACAAGGCTTAAGGGAAGGTCACAATGTGAACATTAAACCATCATTGTCCATCAATATAGCCATTTAACCAACATTGCTCCCAAGGAGTGGCCCACATATAGCTAAACGTATAGTGGGCCCATGACCTCACACAATGGCCTAATGTACATCACGATGGGCCTCACTCAAGGGCCTAATACATATCACGACGGGCCTCACTCGTGGGCCACATATACATCATAATGGGTTGAATCACATGGGCTTCATATACATCGTATCGGGCCTCATCACATCACAATGGGCCACGACATATGGGTTAAAAATACATCTCAATGGGCCACGACCCATGGGCCTCAGATACAATAAGTGGGCCGCATCAACGTGACTCAACAAGGGGCTTCATATACATTAAGTGGGCCACATCAGTGAGCCTCATATACATCAAGTGGGTCGTATCAATGTGAAGCACCAACAGGCCTCATATACATCAAGTGGGCCATATCAATGGGCTGCACCAATGGGCCTTGCACAAATGGGCCACAAATACATTAAGTGGGCCGCATCACATGGGCCGCACCAACGGGCCTTGCACAAATGGGCCACAAATACATCAAGTGGGCCGCATCAATGGGCCTCACATACATCAAGTGGCCACACCAATGGTTGGCAAAGATATACAATACATACATCACGGCGAGGATAAGACAGATACACCATGATGGATTCCATGAACGGATAACAGGGATAAGATATACATCATGGTGGTCCCTACCATTGTCAAAGGCATGGATGGTGTGAATATACATATGCCATCAAGGTGGGCCCTAATTAACACTGTCCAAATGAACGGTGGGGTCACAAGACACATCAATGTGATCCCCACCCATCCAAGACGGACGAATTGCTTGAATAAAACACATATATAATAGTGAGGTCCCAAAGCACGTCCATGTACGGACAGTGTGGATATAAAATAAATACATCAAGGTGGGTCCCACCCCCACACGTGCCACATGTGTGGGGTGGGCCCTACACCATGAAAATGGATGGACAGAGTATAAAATACATAGATCATGGCAGATCTCTTTCTACACCGTCTAGACATGGACGGTGTGGATATTAGAATACACATAGCAAGGTGGGTCCCATCCCACATGTGCAGCACATGTGGGGTGGGCCCCACACGCCTGATGATACTGAATGGACGGCGAAGGCTATAACATGTACGTCATGATCAACCTCCTGCCGATGACGTTAATCCAGCATAGTTGCTAGCCGTCCAGTATATGGACGGCCCTGATTCATAATACATATGTTAAGGTGGGTCCACACGTGTGGCCCACCCCTATATATATATATATATATATATATATATTATATATATATATATATATATATATATATTATATAGATATATAATAATATCACCGTTCAAAGTTCGGCTCTAGCGTCTAGGTGTGCTGGACGAACGCCTGGATTGTTAAAAGCATACATACATTTGGGTGCCATCCCATCGTCTCAATCAAATGGACAGTGGGGATGGAGGATACACTCATCAAGGTGGGCCCATCCCACATGTGCAGCACGTGTGGGTGGGTCCCACCCACCAGGAAAACTGTAACACCCTGAAAATCGAGGGTCGAGCATAAACTCAACTCCCGAGTTCCAACGCATCACTTATGCAACAAAATGAATGATGATTGAATGTTGTCTGTATTAGTGCATTAAACATGAGTGAGATTAAGCCAAAACAACATATCATACTCCAGAGACAGTTAAATTTGCAAGCGGAAGACTATGATAGATATATAAAATATATAAACTGTGGTGAGTCTCCAGAGTGTGATAATATTACCAGGTTAATTCATTACAAGTACAATTTCAAATTATACCCAGTTGTGGAATTGTAATGTCTTCTATCCCAAACACATAGCCCCGTCAATGCAATACCAGGTCTTCATAGACCTGTCAGAGAGCTACATGTAGGAGAACTCCTCCTCAACATCATAGTAGTAGTCCGACTCTGCTTTATAAGCATCACCATCACCTGAAACTCAACAAATCTGGTTGGTGTGTACAACACCGTCCTGTAACGTGGGAGTGAGTGATCAACTCAGTGGAACAATAAAGCATAGGTTAACATGTTATCAATTCAGTTAAGTAGTAATGATAAAGCAGTACAATCAAACAATTCTAACTACTCTTATTTAATGCAAGTATGAAATGACATGATATATGCCTTTGTTAAACCACCCTCGTGCGCCACCATCTTACGTTCGCGACATGCTTACATCCCTCAGTGCTCCACATCTTCCAGGCACGTGCAATGCTATGATGAGCATGATTACCAAGTTGTTATTAGTCCATTTCAAACAGCAGTATTGGAAAACTAAGGTACCTCCCTTGTATCATTCCCAAACATGATCCATTCTAGGGTCGTCAGTCCTAGTTAATCTCATACGATATTATGGTTTGAGAGGCATCGCGAAGGCATCACAAAGGGCTCGTCACCCGTCAGCACGGATACAGATCTCACCATATGTGGCTCAATTGCTGGCTGTCAGCTCGAATACAGGTCTCATCGTACTCGGCTCAATCGCGGGCCGTCAGCTCGAATACAAGTCTCACCGTACTCGGCTCAACTCATACTCTAGTTGCTGCGAAGGGCTCATCGCCAATCACAAACCTTAGAGTATACTCGAAGACACTACGAAGGGCTCGTCGCCCGTCAGCACGAATACAGGTCTCACCATATTCGGCTCTTGACGTAGGTGTCGATAACTCGAATATAGTGTCCCATACCACCATAATCGGCTCACGAGTCTGGTTGCTCACTGGTCACTATGGGGAGGCACGTGGCCCCAGCGTAGGCCGACAGCTCGGCCACGGTGTCCCATACCACCATGCCCGGCTTATGGGTCTTAGCGGATCGAGGTACCATGGTTAAAGGGGATTTCACTGGTAAGTTTGGTTCCCTAGGTTTAAGTAGTAGCGTCCAAACATGGTGAACATACATTAGACAGATCGGGTTACTTGACGAGCTCGGCTAGCTAGAGCGCACAACAAGTTGAACAATATGAAGCGCATAAATACTTCGTGTGGCCAACCACTATCGCCAACCAAAGTACGACTCGGATTTGTCGAACACATCTCACGTGGTAAATGAATCTCAACCACGCATTCATTTTCGTTACCGATTGCCTGGACTATAATCATAGCCCCAATCACATTCAATTGCAGATAGTTAAAGCAGTAGGGATTCAAGATTCAAATCATACAACCAAAGTCTGATATTATCCGTTTAGGGCTGCCAGGGCTGTTGCACGCACTCGTTTCTCCACTCCCCCATCACCCATGACGGATCATACAACGTAAATATATATTTTAAACATATGCATTACATAGTTAAAATCATAAAGCAGTTGAGCATGTTATGAATCACAACACAAGCATGAGTTTGTACATGTTCAATTCCTAATCACACAACTATCAAAGGAGATCATACACATAGTTAAAAGAGGTTGAGAATCATATCTCAACACCCTTATACATTACAATTTGCTAACTACTACTCATTCAGACATTTCAAGAAACACTTAAACAAACATATATCAACATACACGACATATGTCGATCACATATGCATTAGGCCAAATCCTTTCACTAGGGAGTTGCCCCAATCATAACACGCGTACACCCACGACGGATAGTCATGGCAAGCAGGAATCCAAGTTCCATATTCATTCAGTCACTTCCACAAACACTTGGGCCACCCATTTTAGCATATATAGTGTATATTGGCCGTGGCGTGACTTAGGGCAAATCCTTTTGTCAAAGGGGGTATCGCCAATACATCAATCATGAATCCATGACAATTAGTCATGGCGAGCACGAATGGAATTCTATACTCATTCAGCCATTTCCACAAACACTTAGAACACTATTACAACATACATGGTGTATGTTAGTAAAACATGTATTAGGGTTATCCTTTAGCCAAACGAGTATTTTATCCATGTATACCATAATCATACAACAAATAATCATGACAATTACATTTCCAAAACTTACACATATACGGTATTTCTAGAATACACAATTTCAACATACGTAGCATTTACAAGTGAACATGTATTACTGCGATTCCTTTCGCCAAACTAGTAATTTATCCATATATAGTATAACCATACATTAAATAAACATGTCAAACATTTCTCCAAAAAAAACACGTATACGGTATTTCTACGTATACCTAGAGTATGTGAAATTCCATATTCTACAACGTTAATCGAAACAGGAAACAGAAAGCACTTTGTACATGTGCAATTGCATGCAGATCATGAATCTATCATTATCTGACATTGAAAGCGTTGAAAACCCTAACCTATACACCTAAAGTCCGCACCTTTTGTCGTAGAATCGCAACGGAATCGATAGGTTTGCTAAGCTTCCGTATTCGGCAGTTTGGCAACCTATAGAACGAAATAGGTTAGCTATTTCATAACCTACAACCACCCAAGCCCCCAAATCAGATTAGGGTTAGGGTTTCTTACCTAGAAACGGGGCTGGAATCGCCGGGAAAGCGATGAGAACGATGCAGTGGAGCATGGATAGCAGCAGGGAAGGACGGCAGGGAGATTCTCCCACTTCTCCCTCACTTTCTCTCTCTTTCCCTCTCTCAAATCCCAAATTCGTATGGCTGCCATGAGAGAGGGTTTAAGGTCCTTATATAGTCTCAAAACTCACCGAAATAGACTCCTGTTCAAGGGTTACTGCTAATATAGGTATTTCGTCACTTTTCCAGCTCAAAAGAGAGGTTCTGGTGGCCCTCCTTGAGTCAAACGTCAGACTTAAGCTCACCACACATGGATCTATGTGGGATTACGTTTTCGACTCGATCGGATTCCCAGATCGCACGTGGCGGACCACTTTCAGTTCAACGGTCAGTGGGCCACGATCCGAAATTCCAAGTACATGTAAATGTTCCTGAAATTTTTCCTGATCCGAGGGTGTAATTTGGTCTGATTCTGACGGTCTGGTTGCTTAATACTGATGCGCAAGCGAATGTGCCAGATCACTATTCCTGATATTTTTTTGGAATGGGAATAGTGTTTTTCACACTCCCTCGCTCCGGATCCAAACGAATGGCCGTGGGACATCGGCTGGACCTGATTTTCGAGATGATTGTCAAGCCCAGTGAGGCGGTCCTAGTTCCTTAACTTCGTGTTAATCGGACTTCCGAGTGCGGCCTAGACCTAATACGAAGTTTCATTTCATTCCCGAGCGCAGCCGGGAAATGAGTTTGGTTCTAAACTTTAGGGTAACCTAGAGTCACTGATTTTGCAAGTTTTGGGTCTTGCAGATCGTATTTAAAGCGATCCCAACGGATTTCATGGCTAATCGAGTTTTGCACTTAGTTAACTTTGTTAAATTTCTAAAGGATTTAATCCTAATTGTTTTCTGGTTGAGATGGTACTTAGGCCTTTGTAGTTTGTATATAAAGTGATCCAAGTTTTACTACTTAGCTAGTTTAAGTTAGTGTCTAGGGCGAAAGTGCTTTGAAAAATTGAAAGCATAAGGTAGTGAAGGGTGGGATTTGTGAAGAAAATGGTTTAAAGAGCATTTTAGACTGTGGGATTGAGTTTTGACAAGTTGATAAGGTCTTAGGATCAACCCATTGCCCTAGGACGTCTAATCCCAGGTTGGCAAAAATCCGGGATGTTACAATCTACCCCCCTTAAA
The DNA here is from genome assembly GCA_021015155.1 of Magnolia officinalis. Taxonomy (NCBI): domain Eukaryota; kingdom Viridiplantae; phylum Streptophyta; class Magnoliopsida; order Magnoliales; family Magnoliaceae; genus Magnolia; species Magnolia officinalis. Next base: position 53,942,939 of record JAJHSJ010000001.1, read on the forward strand.
ACAAAATTTCGTCCCCGAAATTGGCTAAGGGTAATAAGGGAAGATTTCTATTTCACTTGCCTAAGACTGATTGATTTCCAAGTTTCTACGCGTGGTAGGGTATATACCAGCTGATTCATTTTAGTCTACCCCCCTTAAAACTTATTTCTCTATCCATTTCTCATACCCTGATGGTTTGCTACCATTTATTTCTTTACCTATTTGGAGGCTTGATGATAATTCCCACAATTTAGAGTAAGATAGTTGTTTTCATTGTTTGACCAACACGGAGAGACGATAATAGTGGGCTCGATCCCGATACATCGATCATCTACCTGACCAGGGTAGAAGGCTCATCGTATCCCTTCCCAGTCCTGGTAGATCCTGGTCTTCTGCTCGGTCAAGCAGGAAGTCCGCTGGTAGTCACCCAGGATTGAGAATTGGGTCGAGCCGCGAATGTTTCGCAGTTGTATATTTCAGTAACTCCGTAGTCCGATCACTCTCTAAGAGTAGGGAAGGTCCATCATTGAAAGGCTCAAATTGTTTATTCTAAGGTTGCCCTTTAGGTCTTAGTCTAAAAGAGTCCTCGATATTATCTATGTCTAAGGAAAGGGTGAATTAAATCTTACTAAATCATCCTAAAACGGGTTCTCATAGTAGAACTTGCTAGGGCTTTTATAATGTTCGTATTCATTGAGCACCGATTCGATCCTGGGCCAGTGGGGTAGGGTCCACCACGTTTCCGCTGTGCCACCCTGATCAAAGAGGTGTATTAGGTGACCTAACTAGCTTGGGCTCATAATGTTCTACCCCCCTTATAATTTTATTTTCACCCTCAAGGCTCAAGAGCTATGTCCTGATCCGTAAGTCGGATCAAGGTGTAATTTATAACCTATCCTTGACATGAAATGGGAAATACATTGGTCTGCCTTTCATCGACGATGTGTACTATGACATTGATACCTATGGGTATCGAGAGGATTCAACAAAGGAACGGGGTCTAGTTCCAACCTATTCAAGCCAACTAACTACGTCCATCACTCAATTATCTTAGTATTGTTAGTCGTTTATATTTCTTAGTCTAATCAGCAGCCTAGGCTCAACGTATGCGTAGCGGTAATCCACTAGTTGTGTTCAAGTCTATGCCTCTACGCTAGATGATTTCACTTCATTTCTAATACAAGGAGGGTTTTGTCACTTAGGGTCAAAGTTGTCTAATTGGAACTGAGTTGCCTATAGTTGAATTTAACTACGCCCGAGCATTTCACATATGCTCATACCAGCTAAGAGGATCCTAAGGTTCACATTATTAATTTGTTGGGTTTCCTCTACGGTCAGGTCTGTCGAAATCTAGGAGCACTGCTCTAGGTCCAAAACTCCGAGGGTCTATTTGTCAAACAACCATTTACTCAAAAGCTTAAGCTATCAGAGTGCGGTAGGTTAATGTATATCAAGGGACTTTATCACTTCAACACTATTTGGCAAGTGGTCTTAAGTTGTATTGAATGGGACCGCATTACTAATCCTACCTTGGAATTAGAAGTGGCTTGTTTGGTAGGAGGGTGGGAGGGGATTAAAATTAATGGTATAGGCTTTGGAAAATGAGCCTTGTGTCGGAAAGTGTGAGATGGGATTTCCAAATCCCAGGAATCGGAACTCCTAAGTGTAAGAGGAACACCCGGGATATACCTTTATTGCATACATTCCAAACATGGCATTGGAAAACATGGGATACAACCAATCTAGGGCCATACCTACACATACATTTATTGTTACCTTTTCAATTCTATCCACCCTAACTCACCTAATGCAATTGGCCGAACGGGCCCTAAACGTCCTCAAATATCTAAAATATTCTACCAACAACTACAACCATCAACATGAAGTCATAAGCACCCTAAGACAGTAACCCATGTGAACTACGAGGCAACAGTATGGATGATTAGACATCCAAGAGAATAGTCGTACATGCTCGGATAGAGCCATGGAAAAGCGAATGAAAAGTGATGGAGAGAGAGAGGTAGGGCTGGAGGTTTGGTTCTCCATAGATTTGGTTCTCATCAGGGGTTGTAGAGGCCCAACTGACAAGAAAGAAAGAAAGGAAAATGAAGAAAATGGATGGGTTAGAGGGCTTGCCCGATTTTGAGCTCCAAGTGGGCGTGTGGGAGTCCAAATGAGGAAACGGAGAGGGTAGAGTGGTGGTACTGTGAACGATGGAAGGGAGTGGGTGATGACCAAAATGGGAAATGAGACGATTGGAGTGGCGATTTGAAGAGAAAACAGCAAGAATAGGAGGAAAAGAGAGATTGGAGGGGCGTTTGAGAGAGGGGAGCTCCAGACCTAAAAATCCCAAACCCCAGCCAAAACCGCACGTGCCAAGGGGTAGGGGAGGTCGGGCCGACCCATCCCAGGCCCCCCACACCAGAGGGCCCACCTGACCGCGGTCCACCGCCGAACCGCGGTTCCACCGCGGTCCAAGGTGGCCGGTGGGCTGCCGCCGTGGGTGGGGTGTGTTCTCCATGGTCCCAAGGTGCCAAACGCACCCTGGTTCGACCCTGGGTCCCATCGGATTTAAGTGGGGAGGCCCCCGAATCCGGTTTGCTCAATTTCGGGTAGTTTCGGGTTAAACCGGACGTAACTTGCAATCCGGAATGAGTTATCTGACGTAAAATATATGAATTTGGGGTAGAACGAGCTAATGAAGCCAACCAACCCTGCTATGCTGGGTTGCACAGCCCGAAATTGCGAGAAAACCCCCCGATTGATGGTCATTTCCCCGTTTCAATTTCGTTTTGCTAAAAATGGTAGTTTTACTTTAATTACTCTTCATCTGTTGGGCTTTAGGAGTTGCGCTCATCATGTAAAGAGCTTAGAATAATTAGGAGAATGGTTTGGTGAAGTCATTTAGGACACTTACTATTTTTGACCGAAACTTTACCCACTAGTAGACATCACGACCCATAGTAAGTCGCGAATTCTAGAAGTTTTAGTTGTAGTTTGTTCCTGATTTCTTTCCCATTACCTGGTATCCTTATTTAAAGGGTTGTGAACTCATTTTTAGTCATTCATTAATCAGTTTCGAATTTGAATTTATTTCTATTTTCTGCTTTCTTTCCTCGTGGATTTGAGAAGTCTCTGTGAGGAGTACAGAGAAGCTCCGAGGATTCGGAGTAGTTATCTTCATCACATTTATCCCGTATTCTATCTATTTTCAATGGTTAGGGTAATCTAGAATCTTTAATAAACGACCTAGGAATGTTTTAAGGTCGACCCGTGCGACCATGTTTGAATACGGACTTGATTTCGGCGTTCAACTTTAGTGAACTTCTCCGATTGGCGAAATCGGAATACCTATGACTGTTTCTATGTTCCGTCGCTCCCTCCTAAGTCAGAGTGCGTCAGTGTGCGTCGTGTGACCATAACCCAGGTCCGGTTTAATCCAAATCATGCTCTGATACCATCTTGTAACGCCCTGAAAATCGGGGGTCGAACATAAACTCAACTCCCGAGTTCCAGAACATCACTTATGCAACAAATGAATGATGATTGAATGTTGACTGTATTCGTGCATTGAACATGAGTGAGATTAAGCCAAAACAGCATATCATACTCCAGAGACAGTTAAATTTGCAAGCGGAAGACTGTGATAGATAGATAAAATATATAACTTATGATGAGTCTCCAGAGTGTGATAACATTACCAGGTTAAATAAATACAAGTGCAGTTCTAAAATGTACCAAATGTGAGGAAGTGTAATGCCTCCTATCCCATGTACCATAGCCCCGTCAATACAATATCAGGTCTTCATTGACCTGCCAGAGAGAGACAGATAGGAGAATTCCTCCTATCATCATAGAAGTAGTCCGGCTCTGCTTCACAAGCATCGCCACCACCTGAAACTCAACAAATCTGGTTGGTGTGTACAACACCGTCCCGTAACGTGGGAGTGAGTGATCAACTCAGTGGAACAGTAAAGCATAGGTTAACATGTTATCAATTCAATCAAGCAGTAATGATAAAGCAGTACAAATCAAACATTTCTAACTACTCTTATTAAGTGCAAAATGAAATGACATGATGCTGTATGCCCTTGCCAAACCACCCTCAAGCGACATCATCTTACGTTCGCGAATGCTTACTCCCTCAGTGCGCCACATCTACAAAGCACATGCGGTGCGATGATGCTCATGATTACCAAGTTTTTATTAGTCCATTTCAAACAGCAGTATTGGGAAACTAAGGTACCTCCCTTGTATCATTCCCAAACATGATCCATTCTAGGGTCGTCAATCCTAGTTAATCTCATACGACATTATGGTTTGAGAGGCTTAGCGAAGGCATCACAAAGGGCTCGTCACCCGTCAGCACGGATACAGATCTCACCGTATGCGGCTCATTGCTGACCGTCAGCTCGAGTACAGGTCTCACCGTACTCGGCTCCACTCATACTCTAGTTGCTGTGAAAGACTCGTCGCCAATCACCCCTTGGAGTATACTCGAAGATACTACGGAGGACTCGTCGCCCGTCAGCACGAGTACAGGTCTCACCGTACTCGGCTCTCGCCGTAAGTATCGACAGCTCGAATACAGTGTCCCATACCACCATATTCGGCTCACGAGTTGGTTGCGCAATGGTCACTACGGGGAGGCACATGGCCCCAGCGTAGGCCGACAGCTCGACCACGGTGTCCCATACCACCATGCCCGGCTCATGCGTCTTAGCGGATCGAGGTACCATGGTTAAAAGGGGGTTTCACTGGTAAGTTTGGTACCCTAGGTTCAAGCAGTAGCGTCCAAACAGGGTGAACATGCATAAGACAGATCGGGTTACTTGACGAGCTCGACTAGCACGATCGCCCGTTGAGCTGCACGACATGAAGTGCATAAACAACTTCGTGTGGCCTAGCCACTGCCGACAGGCAACGCACGACTCGAGTTCGTCGAACACATCCCACGTGGCAAATGAATCTCAGCCACGAGTTCAATCCCGTTACCGATTGCCTGGGCCATAATCATAGCCCCAAACACAATCAATTGCAGATAGATAAAGCAGTAATGGATCAAGATTCAACTCATACACAAGATCTCTAGTATTATCCGTTTAGGGCTGCCAGGGCTGTTGCACGCACTCGTTGCTCCGCTCCCCCATCACCCATGACGGATCATACAACGTAAATATATTTTTAAACATATGCATTACATAGTTAAAATCATAAAGCAGTTGAGCATGTTATGAATCACAACACAAGCATGAGTTTGTACATGTTCAATTCCTAATCACACAACTATCAAAGGAGATCATACACATAGTTAAAAGAGGTTGAGAATCATATCTCAACACCCTTATACATTACAATTTGCTAACTACTACTCATTCAGACATTTCAAGAAACACTTAAACAAACATACATCAACATACACGACATATGTCGATCACATAGGCATTAGGCCAAATCCTTTCACTAGGGAGTTGCCCCAATCATAACACGCGTACACCCACGACGGATAGTCATGGCAAGCAGGAATCCAAGTTCCATATTCATTCAGTCATTTCCACAAACACTTGGGCCACACATTTTAGCATATATAGTGTATATTGGCCGTGGCGTGACTTAGGGCAAATCCTTTCGTCAAAGGGGGTATCGCCAATACATCAATCATGAATCCATGACAATTAGTCATGGCGAGCACGAATGAGAATTCTATACTCATTCAGCCATTTCCACAAACACTTAGAATACACTATTACAACATACATGGTGTATGTTAGTAAAACATGTATTAGGGTTATCCTTTAGCCAAACGAGTATTTTATCCATGTATACCATAATCATACAACAAATAATCATGACAATTACATTTCCAAAACTTACACATATACGGTATTTCTAGAATACACAATTTCAACATACGTAGCATTTACAAGTGAACATGTATTACGGCGATTCCTTTCGCCAAACTAGTATTTTATCCATATATAGTATAATCATACATTAAATAAACATGTCAAACATTTCTCCAAAAAATACGTATACGGTATTTCTACGTATACCTAGAGTATGTGAAATTCCATATTCTACAACGTTAATCGAAACAGGAAACGGAAAGCACTTTGTACATGTGCAATTGCATGCAGATCATGAATCTATCATTATCTGACATTGAAAGCGTTGAAAACCCTAACCTATACACCTAAAGTCCGCACCTTTTGTCGTAGAATCGCAACGGAATCGATAGGTTTGCTAAGCTTCCGTATTCGGCAGTTTGGCAACCTATAGAACGAAATAGGTTAGCTATTTCACAACCTACAACCACCCAAACCCCAAATCAGATTAGGGTTAGGGTTTCTTACCTAGAAACGGGGCTGGAATCGCCGGAAAGCGAGAGAACGATGCGTGGAGCATGGATAGCAGCAGGGAAGGACGGCAGGGAGATTCTCCCACTTCTCCCTCACTTTCTCTCTCTTTTCCCTCTCTCAAATCCCAAATTCGTATGGCTGCCATGAGAGAGGGTTTAAGGTCCTTATATAGTCTCAAAACTCACCGAAATAGACTCCTGTTCAAGGTTACTGCTAATATAGGTATTTCGTCACTTTTCCAGCTCAAAAGAGAGGTTCTGGTGGCCCTCCTTGAGTCCAACGTCAGACTTAAGCTCACCACACATGGATCTATGTGGGATTACGTTTTCGACTCGATCGGATTCCCAGATCGCACGTGGCGGACCACTTTCAGTTCAACGGTCAGTGGGCCACGATCCGAAATTCCAAGTACATGTAAATGTTCCTGAAATTTTTCCTGATCCGAGGGTGTAATTTGGTCTGATTCTGACGGTCTGGTTGCTTAATACTGATGCGCAAGCGAATGGTGCCAGATCACTATTCCTGATATATTTTGGAATGGGAATAGTGTTTTTTCACACTCCCTCGCTCCGGATCCAAACGAATGGCCGTGGGACATCGGCTGGACCTGATTTTCGAGATGATTGTCAAGCCCAGTGAGGCGGTCCGAGTTCCTTAACTTCGTGTTAATCGGACTTCCGAGGTGCGGCCTAGACCTAATACGAAGTTTCATTTCATTGCCAAGCGCAGCCGGGAAATGAGTTTGGTTCTAAACTTTAGGGTAACCTAGACCTAATACGAAGTTTTGGGTCTTGTAGATCGTATTTAAAGCGATCCCAACAGATTTCATGGCTAATCGAGTTTTGCATTTAGTTAACTTTGTTAAATTTCTAAAGGATTTAATCCTAATTGTTTTCTGGTTGAGATGGTACTTAGGCCTATGTAGTTTGTATATAAAGTGATCCAAGTTTTACTACTTAGCTAGTTTAAGTTAGTGTCTAGGGCGAAAGTGCTTTGAAAAATTGAAAGCATAAGGTATTGAAGGGTGGGATTTGTGAAGAAAATGGTTTAAAGAGCAATTTTAGACTGTGGGATTGAGTTTTGACAAGTTGATAAGGTCTTAGGATCAACCCATTACCCTAGGACGTCTAATCCCAGGTTGGCAAAAATCCGGGATGTTACACTCCCAATGTCACACAATTCAATTCGTATGGTAAAGATGCTAATACTATGCCTTCTAGGGCTTCCCAGGGTTGAAATTTAATGTTAACATCTTGGAAAGTAAACTCTAAATGCATAGCATGAGATATTATACCTTCTTGACCAAACAACTTCTCCAAAAATGCGTCCTTCTCAAAAACCAAAAGCAAGAGAAGCCAGGCCAGTGGTGAGAACTTTCTTCTACAAACATAAGATTTTTGGGCAACAACAATTTACATAATACAAAATCAGAAAATAGTGCACGATAAAATCTCACTAACGTGGGTCTAAAATTGCTCAACAATTTACATAATACAAAAGCAGGGGAAGCCATGCCAATGGTGAAAATTTTCTTCTACAAACATAAGATTTTTGGGCAACAACAATTTACATAATACAAAATCAGAAAACAGTGCACAATAAAATCTCAAAACATGGGGCTGGAGATTTGGCTAGCAGTCTGGAGTGGGCTTAGCCAGGCCAGGGTCTGGATGTAAACTACCAAACAGAGTTGGGTCTGACTCTTTATAGCCAGCTCATTGACCAGCCTTAGCAAGGTAGATTCACCTCTGAAATCTATCTCATTTTACAATCTTAACCATGATTGTATGGTTCCAAGACCTTAATAGTATTGTTAAGAGATTAAAGAATATAGTATCCCAAAAAATTAGCTCAATACATTTTGGAAATTGTTTGAGGTTTAGATCTCAGTGAGTACATGTGCCACAACTGATGCAGTGTTCTGAATGTGCCCATGGTTCTACTTAGGGTTGCAAATTCAGTTTGGGTCACACCCAAAACTAACTAACCCAACCCGAGTAACGTGTTGGGTTGAGTTAGGTCGGGTTGGGTCGTCAGGTTCCTTGAGCCTAATTAGGGTTAGAACACTCCAACCCGATTTAAAATTGAGTTGGGTTTGAGTCGAGCACATTCAGATCAGGTTAGGTTGGACCCTGAATAATCACATGTATTTCGGTTGGGTTGTGTTAGGTGAGGGTGGGGCATAGATGGATTAGGGTTCAGCACGTCAGGTTAAAATTCAAGTCAGGTAAAGTTGTAGGTTAGGTCCTCTTGAGGTCGGATTGGGGTTCAAGTTTACCCTCAACCCAACCCAACCTGACCTAACCCCACCGAGTTGTACCCCTAGCTCTACTTAGTTGGATATCTGGAATCAAATTTCAACAACAACAATATAGAACCTATTTTTGTTTATTGGAACAAGCAAAAAAGTTTAAGCTGTGTTTGGTTACACCAAATCATAAAATTTCATGATTGATTAATCAGTCTCATTAGGGACAAAATTTCATGAAATTTGGTGCAACCAAACACACTTTTAGAGAATTGAACATTGAGAGCATCTCCTTTTTTATGTGGGGACCAATAAAACTTTTACATTTAATATTCAAACACCCTTAAAAAGAGAAATTGAGATGAATACTTCTTAAGTCATTTATGTGAGTAATGATAAATTATCCTCTTTTAAGTCTGAGACTTTTCTTTCTATACAAACTAAAGACCAAACCTTACACCTTTAACATCATATCCTTGCCCTTCTGGAATATTGATTTGTATCCAGATGTGATCAAATAATTGCCCACTTTAAAATCCGGATGTGGAGAAATTGATGCACCTTCTATAGATTGTATTTTCTGACTTTTCATGAGAAGTTATGCCCATTTAATGTGCATCTATAAAAAAAACTGCAAAATATTTCAAAATAGTTACCTAAATATGTGCAACCCATTTAATGCACAAACCTTGCAGAAGTAATTTTTTTTTTTTTTAATTATTATAATATGCATCTTTTGCAACAGGTGAGAATATTACTGAACTAATATAGGTAAAACTCCTAGGTTATAGCAATTTATTTTATTCGATAATAGTGTAGAAAACATTAAAAGTAATTTCAAAATGATTTTTTTTTCCTAGCTGACCCCAATTAATTTGAATAATGCTTAGATGATGATGATTTTTTTATCTGTAAAATGCTGAAATTGCACAGGTCAAAATCTAGTGCCATTTCTTACTTTCCTTAGGTAATTTTCTCATTAAGGGGGCGTGTGGATCATAAGTTTTTAAGATAAGCTACTTATGCCACAAGTAGCTTATCCTAGTTTATACTAATTAAGAAGATAAGTATGTTTGGTAAACAACATACTTATCAGCTTCTCCTCTATTCAGAAACTTATGAAAAGTTGAAAAGCTAAAAAAAATAACTGAAGTGATTAAGTACTTTTAAGTAAAAAAGTTACTTATAACTAATCATAAACCAAACTTACTTATCTGAAATAGTGTCTGGACAATCTTTACAGAAAGTACCATTTCACCATCAGTTATTAAAGATGAGCATATTTGTCCAAAAAAAAAAAAAAAAGTTGTTAAAGATGTCTTAAAAAGGTGATTTGTAGGGCCCTAGCATTAGCGGTTGAGAGAGGTAATATCCTGTCTACATAATTGGAATTTCATTGATTGGTCAAGGAGATCATCTTCGTCTTCATCGTAGACATAGATTGCCTGCAGTGGGGTTACAGGGGATTCTTGTAGCCCCAAGCTCTGTAGGGCCCACCATTATGTATGTGTTATATCCATCCTATCCACCAGTTTCACCAGCTCATTTTAGGACATGAGTTCAAACATGAGGCTAATATAAAGATTAAATGGACCACAACACAGAAAACAGTGGGGATTGAAGATCCACCATTAAAAACATATTAAAGTCCACAAAAGTTTTGGATCAAGCTGATTATTTTGTTTTCCCATCATCCAGGTCATAATCACCTTGTGAATGGGTTGGATGGCATATAAACATCACGGTGGCTCTGAGGAAGGTTTCAATAGTGGGCGTCTTTATCCCCACTATTTCCTACAGTGTGGTCTACTTGAGCTTTGCATCTGCCTCATCCTTGGGCTCATGCCCTAAAATGAGTTAGCGAAACTGATGGACAGAGTGGATATAAGTATAACACATATCACGGCAGGCCCACAGAGCTTAGGTCTACAGGAATCCCTTGCTGGGGGCTGGGGACTGTAGGCAATCTGAATCCCTTCTCCACATTGTAATTGATCTACCTCATCCTCCAAGTTAATAATTCTCAAATGAAAGAATAGAACTTTACCACAGAGAGCAGCACATTGATTTAACAATTTCTTAGGGAATTAGACAACTAGTGAAACATTGAAAATCAAATGCCCATCTTTCTAGGCAGGAGAAGATCTCTTGAAGATTTTACATCATAATATCCCTAACTCCATCCTAAAGTGTAAAAGCAGATTGAACATGTCATTATCCAAATCATTATCAACCATAATATTGAAAGCAACAAAGAAGGAAAAAAGCATGAAAGTATAACATGAGCTGACATAGAAGATCAAGGTTGGTGGAGAGTAAATCTCATCCTACCAAATTTTCCAAGAAACATAGGAGGCAGATCCTACGTATAAGGATAATTTACATCTCTAGCAAAAATAGATTGTAAGATCAAGAAAGGAATTTCTCCATTGTTACTAAAATTTTATAATGCTGAAAACATAGATGACGAATAGCAAAAACTAACACAAGAAAAGAGTGTTGTCTTGCCATCCATTCCACTGGACTCTACAACAGAAAAGAGTGCCACCATCAGAAACCACTCCATTAAAGTACAAAATATGACACGCATTTAAGAAAAAGGTTCGACTGTCAGATTAGGGCAGTAACAAAACTGGAAGGGATATCTGGAACCAAAGAAGTCAAATGAAAATCTCAATAGCCACATTGCAATGGACATGAAAGGATCCATGCCTCGAAGGGATAACTTTGCGCCTTGGCTTCTGTTGGAAACAATTGCTCAACACCATAATAAGCATCAAGCTCATATGCTTCATTCATAATGCCACATTATGCCTAACATGTCAAGGGGGTTGGGAAAAACTGAGCCCAAGCATGCCAGAATGCATAAACAACTCTCACAATCTAATGTCAACCTGCTTAAGATTTCACCAGTAGAAGATTTTTTTTTCCTATCAAACTTCACATATAACATGCTTAAAAGCACTCGAACACCCTTTCACTATAATATATTAGTTATCAATTGTTCTGAAAATAAAGCAAAAAGAAAATCTTCTACAATAAAAGAAAAACTAATTTCATAAATTCATCGAGAAATAAACAAATAATCTTCGCAACCACTCTACTAGTTCCTACTCAATTTCTCTACATGCCTAAGCATAGATAGAATCCCCTGCTTATGTTCATGGTACTGAGTATCGGCATCATAGGGCATATCAAACTGGCCGAAAACTGACAAAACACAAGTATATCATATCTATGTCAACCCCTAGCAGACTGTATTGGACTGTGTCAAATAAATAAAATAAAATAAAATAAAAACCAAAAAAATAGTGTAAAATACAAGTGGAAGAAAAAGGAAATTCAAGAATTTATCATTTTTTCTTGTATGTATATAACAGTGTATCAGATCATTCTTTGATAAGAAAATCATCTGTCGGCCTGACTAGCTAAATGACAATTAAATGGATCCTACTTGGACACAAATAAGCTTGATTTCATGGATCAAGTTCTCTTACATTGAAATAAAAGAAACAAAAGATGAAAACACACACACACACACACAAAAAAAAAAAAAAAAAAAAAAGGTATTGATTTACCCATTGCCAATTTTTCCTGCAATTGCCCATCGACTTGACTCGTTAAATCGCACTAAAATCTTTTATTTTGATCCCCAAAAGGTGCAGGCCTAGTTTAAAATGTCTTTCTAAGTTTCCTTCATGGTTAGAATTTTTAAAAAAAAAAAATTAAGGAAAAGAAATTTTGGCCATCATGACTATATTAGCGTGATACAATCATTGTATCAGGCCGACACAGATTTAATGTAGCTGCATTGACCAATATGATACGGATATTATGAACCATGATCATACTAAATGAAAACAAATCATCATCTAACCAATATCTTTGATGATGTGCTATCAAATGACTCTCAACAAATTCATCTTTAATGTCGAAAAATTCTCTTATAGCTCAACTACAACAATATCAATAGTAACATAAACAACAAATAATTTCAACAAACAGAAGTACTGAAATCTTAATGTTTGCATCCATTAGATATAAATAAGCCAGAGATGAACTTACATGCAAGTGTCGAAATTTTGGGACAAGCCATAAAAATGAGTCGATCTTTGTGCAACATTAGCATTTCTGAAATGTGCCATCAAAATTACCACATCAATCTCACCTGAAACAGATGAGTAAATGGCATGGAGTAAGGTACGTGCTTACATTCACACTCGCATAAATAAAAATGAAGTGAAAACATCGTGCCAAATGAGTGTTTTAGTCATTAATCAGTTGGGCAATTAAAGGCTGCTCATGCTTCTGTTTCTCACACACATTCCAAACACAATTATATATATATTGACTTTGATAGCATGAATTGGTTATGGGATCCATCCAAAATATGTCACGAGGCTCATTTATAGATGATTTACTGAAACAACTGCATATTAAAGAAAGATGTTTCACATGTCCATAACTATTAGAATAAGGGATCAACCACCATTTTAACCATCATCACCAAGCAGACACTTAGGATTGTCCAATCAGCATGAATTTTGGGTTATGTTCCTATCACAATAGGGACCGCATTTAGACAGTCAGGAATGAAGTTTATCCATGCCATCATATACGGTGAACGCGTTGCATTACAAGTGAGAGAAAACCTTGTTAACTATTAGGTAGCAGCTCATGAAGGCTAGCAACTAATCTTTGAAATAAGTGGTTAAGAACTTCATCAAATAACTGATTTTTTATTTTTTTTTAAAAGGTAAAGAAAAACATCAAGAACTCAATGTAGAGCACACCCTTCTGCTGACACAATAAGCTCAATGCCTCAAAACCCTCAACCACTTTCTGTTCTTCTCTTCTTTTCACCTGTCCTTGTGTTATTGCTCTACTATGTTTATTTATGCACCAAACTCTTTATATCCCAACCAAGTCTAAAAAAAGTAAGAATGTTGATGCTTATATGACAAGTAGTAATTAAGAGTTTTGAGATCTACTTAGAAGAACCCATAGAACATGATTTAGGAAGAATGGATTTAATCTTCCTGGAGTGACTTTCCTCATATTCAGTAAATCAAACAACAAGAGATCCCTAGCCACTTAAAGTGCTAGTGTCTGGCCATTAACCAAATGCACATTGTGAACTGTGCAGAGACCTAGCCATGTCCCTCTTGCATTTTCTACCTCTCTTTAGATGCTGCAGGACATATGCATATAGCCACATCCCATGCCTATAATGGCACATAACCATTATGGATCAGCTAAGCCATATGCTTGATTGCATAAAGTCTTATCTTCCATTGTGCACATCCGTGTAATACCCTATATGGAAACACAGAACATGCAACCGAAAACCCACACTGCAAATCCCTAATTCTAATATGGCAATACTTAGCAACCAAAATCAGACTCTAAAGCCCTAAATCTCCTCATGAAATTTATCAGGAAAAAAACAGGAATCCAAGAAAAACAATACCAGAGGTGGTTCATCACCATCATCTTCATCTGCAGCACCGGAATACACTAGCACTGCCCAAATCCACCAGGGTTGTAACGCCCTGAAATTCGGGGGTCGAGTATGAACTCAACTCCCGAGTTCCAACGCATCACTTATGCAACATACACAATGATGGTTAAATGTTGTCTGAGTTAGAGCAATAAACATGAATGAGATTATACCAAAACAGTAAATCATAATCCAGTTCAATTGTATAAAGGCAAGCGGAAGACTGAAATTTTATATTCAAAGTGTGTAAAGTAACAAAATTTTCTGAACTCCAGAGTATGAGTACTAACTGAGTACCAATATACATGTATTGTTTCTAAGTCAAAAATCAAAATACAACTCCCAAGAGAAGCCCTGAAAACCCCGCGATGCGGCCGACCTAAGCAAAGCCGTCAGAGTACTGCATAAAGGAGAACTCCTCCTGATCCTCATCGAAGTCGAGCTCCGGCTCCTGAACCGAGGCGCCATCTACACCTGCGACAGAGTCTGCTGGGTGTTGCAAACACCGTCCCGTAACGTGGGAGTGAGTAGCTAACTCAGTGGAACAATAAAGCATAGGTTAACATGTTATCAATTCAATCAAGCAGTAATGATAAAGCAGTACAAATCAAACAAGTCTAACTACTCTTATTAAGTGCAAGAATGAGATGACATGATGCTGTATGCCCTTGCCAAACCACCCTCAAGCGACATCATCTTACGTTCGCGAATGCTTAGCTCCCTCAGTGCGCCACATCTACAAAGCACATGCGGTGCGATGATGATCATGATTACCGAGTTATTATTAGTCCATTTCAACCAGTAGTATTGGGAAACTAAGGTACCTCCCTTGTATCATTCCCAAACATGATCCATTCTAGGGTCATCAATCCTAGATAATTCTCATACGATATTATGGTTTGAGAAGCATAGTGAAGGCTTCGCAAAGGGCTCGTCACCCGTCAGCGCTGATACAGATCTCACCGTATGCGGCTCAATGGCTGGCCGTCAGCTCGAGTACAGGTCTCACCGTACTCGGCTCAATCACTAGCCGTCAGCTCGAGTACAGGTCTCACCGTACTCGGCTCAACTCATACTCTAGTTGCTGTGAAAGACTCGTCGCCAATCACAGACCCTTGGAGTATACTCGAAGATACTACGGAGGACTCGTCGCCCGTCAGCACGAGCACAGGTCTCACCGTACTCGGCTCTCGCCGTAAGTATCGACAGCTCGAATACAGTGTCCCATACCACCGTATTCGGCTCACGAGTTTGGTTGCGCAATGGTCACTACGGGGAGGCACATGGCCCCAGCGTAGGCCGACAGCTCGACCACGGTGTCCCATACCACCATGCCCAGCTCATGCGTCTTAGCGGATCGAGGTACCATGGTTAACGGGATCACCACTGGTAAGTTTGGTACCCTAGGTTCAAGCAGTAGCGACCAAACATGGTGAACACACATACACATATCGGTTTGCTTGACGAGCCTGACTAGCTCGAGCGCCCCACAAGTTGGGCGATATGGAGTTCAAAAGCACTCCGTGTGGCTAACCACTATCGCCAACCGAAGTACGACTCGGGTTCGCCAGACACATCCTTTGTGGCGACATGAATCTCAGCCACAATCTCAAGTCTGGTACCGAATGTTTGGACTATAAACAAAGTCCCAAACTCAAACAGTTCTCATCAATAGCATGTGGAGTAAAGCATGATAAACAAGTAATACAAGCATGTTAGCAGGCATGTTATAAAGCATGAAATAAAACATGAAGTAAAGCATGTTGTAAAGCATGTTGTGAAGCATGTTGTAAAGCATGTTGTAAAACACTATACAAATCGGGATACAATTACATACACATCACAAGTGAGTGGTTATAGCGAACCACCACATGGAGGGGATCCTACATGTCTCTAAGGTAGTTGGGAATCCCACATCAGCACCTCTCTAAGGCACTAACACTCATGCATTTACACACACAAGCATTTACACAAACACTTGGAATACGCTATTCCAACATACATGACGTATGTTAGCAAAATACGTATTAGGGCTATTCTTTCGCCAAGCGGTTATTTTATCCGCGTATACCATATTCATACAACAAATAATCATGACAATTACACTTCCAAAATTTACACATATGCGGTATTTCTAGAATACACAATTTCAACATACATAGTGTTTACAAGCGAACATATATTACGGCGATTCCTTTCGCCAAATTAGTATTTTATCCATGTATTGTATAATCATACATTAAATAAACATGTCAAACATTATTCCAAAAAAAATATGTATACGGTATTTCTATGTATACTTAGAGTATGTGAAATTCCATATTCTACAACGTTAATCGAAACAGGAAACGGAAAGCACTTTGTACATGTGCATTTACATGCAGATCATGAATCTATCATTATCTGACCTTGAAAGCGTTGAAAACCGTAACTTATACACTTAAAGTCCTCACCTTTGCCCTTGGAATCACAACGAATCAGCAAGGGTAGTAGAGCTTCCGTATACGGGAGTTTTCTAGCCTAAAGAGCGGAATCGGTTAGCCTTTTTCACAACCTACAACTATATACTTCAAATCAGACCTAGGGTTAGGGTTTCTTACCTTCAAACGGAATGGATACAGCCGGGAAAACACCTGGAAAGGAGCGGTGTAGGCCGTGCGACAACCGAAAGCAGTAGGAGGAAGATCTCCCACAAATCCCAAGCTCTTCTCTCTTTTCTCTCTCTCTCTCTAGGGTTTTATCCCAAATTCGTATGGCTGTGAGAGGGGTTGTTCTAAGCTCCTTTTATAGCAAAAAACATCCCCAAAATAAACTCAGGTTCAAGGGTTACTGCTAATATAGGATATTCGTCACTTTTATAGCTCAAAAGAGAGGTTCTGGTGGCCCTCCTTGAGCCAAACGTCAGACTTAAGATCACCACACATGGATCTATGTGGGATTACGTTTTCGACTCAATCTGATTCCTAGATCGCACGTGGCGGACCACTTTCAGTTCAACGGTCAGTGGGCCATGATCCGAAATTCCAAGTACATGTAAATGTTCTTGAAATTTTTCTTAATCCGAGGGTGTAATTTGGTCTGATTCTGACGGTCAGGTTGCTTAATACTGAAGCGCAAGTGAATGGTGCCAGATCACTACTCCTGATATTTATTTTGGAATGGGAATAGTGTTTTTCACACTCACTCGCTCCGGATCGAAACGAATGGCCGTGGGACATCGGCTGGATCTGATTTTCGAGATGACTGTCAAGCCCAGTGAGGCGGTCCTAGTTCCTTAACTTCGTGTTAATCGGACTTCCGATGTGCGATCTAGACCTGATACGAAGTTTCGTTTCATTCCCGAGAGCAGCCAGGAAATGAGTTTGGTTCTAAATTTTAGGGTAACCTAGAGTCACTTGTTTTGCAAGTTTTGGGTCTTGCAGATCGTATTTAAAGCGATCCCAACGGATTTCATGGCTAATCGAGTTTAGCACTTAGTTAACTTTGTTAAATTTCTAAAGGATTTAATCCTAATTGATTTCTGGTCGAGGTGGTACTCGAGCCAATGTACGGAAATTTACGGGTCGTTACATCTACCCCCCTTAAACAAAAATTTCGTCCTCAAATTTATACATTTTTGTAATCTTCGAGAATCTGAGGGTAGTTCTTCCTGACCTCAGCCTCAGTCTCCCAAGTAGCTTCCTCCTCGGAATGATGTGTCCAAAGTACCTTCACAAGTGCAATGACCTTGCTACGCAGTACCTGCTCCTTCCTATCAAGGATACGTGTCGGGCGCAGCTCATATGTAGCATCCTCACTCAACTGTACCTGCTCCCATCTGATGATATGCGAAGGATCAGGAACGTACTTCTTCAGCATAGATACATGAAATACGTTATGTACAGAGGCAAGTGGTGTGGGCAAAGCGAGACGATACGCCACATCACCCACTCGATCCAGTATCTGAAATGGACCGATAAACCTCGGTGTGAGCTTCCCCTTCTTCCCAAACTGAAGGACTCCCTTCATAGGGGAAACTCGAAGGAACACATGATCCCCGACCTCGAACTCCAGCGGTCGCCGCCTCGTATCGGCGTAACTCTTCTGCTTGCTCTGCGCTGTAAGTAATCGACGCCTAATAATGTCTACCTTCTCTGTAGTCGTCTGTACCAACTCCAGGCCAACCAGACTACGCTCGCCAACCTCTGTCCAACAGTGCGGTGCCCTACAAGGTCGACCATATACAACCTCATATGGCGCCATGCCAATAGTCGCCTGAAGCTGTTGTTGTAGGCGAACTCTGCGTACGGAAGACAGTCATCCCAGCTGTCCTTGAAGTCCAACACACATGCTCGCAACATATCCTCCAGGATCTGATTCACCCGCTCTGTCTGCCCATCAGTCTGAGGATGAAACGTCGTACTGAACTTCAACTTCACACCTATCGCCTCCTAGATACGAGTCCAGAAGATAGATGTGAACCGCGTGTCTCTGTCCGACACAATCTCTAAAGGAACCCCGTGCAGACGGATGATCTCTCGGATGTACAATCTAGCCAGCTCATCTGCAGAGTTCGTAGCTCTGATAGGGAGAAAATGGGCCGATTTGGTCAACCGGTCCATAATCACCCAAATGGAATCGTGTCCCTTCCTCGTCTTCGGCAGCCCTGATATGAAATCCATGGAGATGAAGTCCCACTTCCACTCCGCTATGGGCATGGGCTGAAGTAGTCCAGGAGGTCGGCGATGTTCTGCCTTGACCTGCTGGCACGTCAGACATCGAGACACATACTCAGCAATGTGGGCCTTCATGTTATCCCACCAACACGTCCGTCTCATATCCGGTACATCTTCGTGCTACCAAGATGCATCGCAAGCTTCGTGTTATGGGCAGACTCGAGAAGCTCGCGTCTCAAGTCAGGCACATCAGGAACGCATAGGCGGCCACGGAATCGTAAACCCCCATCAGAACCAACTCTCCACTCGGAGTCCACGGCGTCGCTAGCCTGCTCTCGAAGCTCAGACAGCCGTATATCACCCTTCTGGGCCTTAACAATCCTATCGGCAATAAGTGGCCGCACCCGAACGTGCGCAACACACTCAAAAGGCTCCTCGACAGTGAGTCTCTGTTCGAAGTCCCGCACAAACTCCATCATGTCCCACTCGGCTATCATCAGCGGTGCCGCAAATGCAATCGCCTTCTTGCGGCTCAACGCGTCTGCCACAAGGTTCGCCTTGCCAGGATGGTAGGAAACCTCGAACTTGAAGTCCTTCAAGGTCTCCATCCATCGGCGTTGTCTCATATTCAAGTCTCGCTGTGTGAATATGTACTTAAGGCTCTTGTGGTCGCAGAAAAGCTCGAACTCCTCTCCATAGAGGTAATGTCTCTAGAGCTTCAATGCAAAAATGACAGCTGCCAACTCCAGGTCATGTGTAGAGTAATTCTCCTCGTGCTTCCTTAATTGTCTCGAGGCATACGAAATCACCCTATCCTTCTGCATCAGAACACAACCCAAACCAACGCGAGACGTGTCAGTATATACCGTGTATTTCACCCCTTGCTCTGGCAATACTAGCACAGGGGCGGACGTCAACTTGTCCTTCAGCTCCTTAAAAGCTGCCTCCGCCTTCTCGTTCCAGGCGAACTTCAGGTCTTTCCAAGTCAACTGAGACAATGGCCTGGCAATCTTCGAGAAGTCCCGAATAAAACCTCTGTAATACCCAGCCAGACCAAGGAAACTCCTCACCTCAGTAACCGACTCAGGCTGCTGTCAATCCTGAACCGCGGCTACCTTAGCAAGGTCCACTGCTATCCCATCCTTCGACACTACATGTCCCAGGAACTTGACTTCCTCCTGCCAAAAGTTGCACTTCTTGTATTGCGTGAATAACTAGTTCTTCTCCAACGTACCCAATACTGCTTGCAAGTGCTCCTCGTGCTCCTCCCGACTCGTAGAGTATATCAAAATGTCATCAATAAAGACGATGACGAATCGGAAATGAAGGGCCGAAATACCCGGTTCATCAGATCCATGAACACGGCTGGTGCGTTCGTCAAACCGAACGACATCACCAAGAACTCATAGTGCCCAAAGCACGTCCTGAAGGCTGTCTTCTGTACGTCCTCCTCTCTCACGCGCAACTGGTGATACCCTGACTGAAGATCAATCTTCGAGAAATACTTCGCCCCCCTCAACTGATCAAACAGATCATCTATCCTGGGCAGAGGATACTTGTTCTTCACCATGACCTGGTTCAACCTACGGTAATCAATACACAACCGTAGTGACCCGTCCTTCTTCTTCACGAACAACACAGGTGCTCCCCAAGGAGACACACTAGGTCGTATAAAACCTTTCTCTACAAGTTCGTCAATCTGTTTCCGCAGCTCCTCCATCTCACATGGAGGCATACGATAAGTCGGCAATGAGATGGGCATCGCACCAGGCGTAAGATCAATCGTAAAATCAATCTCGCGCCGAGGAGGTAAACCAGGAATAGTCTCAAACACACCCACGAACTCCCGAACTACCGGCGTACCCTCCAATGTCGGACCATCAATCGGCACAAGTAAAGCGGCATAACAATCAACGCGGCAGGGCCAACTGACCTGCACTGGAAACGTGAAAGCTGTGCCGTCAGGTCCATAGGCAGTCACGATCCGAGCATCGCAATCTATCTTCGCCCTCATCCTGGCGAGCCAATCCATGCCAAGTATAACGTCGTAGTGCCATAGTGGAGCAACAATAAGGTCGACGAGCTCCGTGCTGCTACCCAAAACTATCGAGCAACCCTCGCATAACCGTGTGACATCCGAGAAGGTCCCAGTGGCCGTAGTGAGTCTCGTTCCCTTAGTGGGAACAGTATGCAAAGATAGACGTTTCACCGTCCCACAAGAAATAATAGAAGTAGTGGACCCAGTGTCCACCAATAAAGAAACGGGAGTACCATGAATATGAGCCATACCCTCAAAAGCCATCGGTGTCGAAATCGACGTCTCGGGTGTCTCGGCAATAAGCGTGTGCACGCGAGCCTGCTGCTGGCGGTTCGGCTGAGGAGCCAAGGGTCGCTGTGGCGGCCTGAAGCGCGGCACAGGAGGTCGGAAAGAAGGATGTGTAGGAACAGTTTGTAGCGGTGGATCTGATATGGCCTGTGGATATGGGCGATCCAATCTCTACGGTGGCGCAAATCCGCTAGCCCTCATGCGCGAGAGGCAGCTCTCAGCAGGGTGTCCTGGTTTCCCGCAAAATGTGCAGGTCACCAACGGGCGTCTCATAGGAACAACTGACGCTGCGGCCCTAGGAGGCGAATCAGCACGAGGCCTCTTACCCAAGATAGGCCTGCTCTGTAAGTCCTGCCGTGGCCTCGCAACCATAGCGCCACGCATCTGGCCAAACGGTCCACATCCTGCTCGGCCGTCATAGACATCAGGATGCGCAGATGTCGTAGGTGGAGTCGCACTACCACCATGGGACAAGGCCTCAGCAATAGTGGCCATGAGCTGCTGGTGCTGCTGCTGCTGTATCTGCTGCTGCTGCTGTTGCATCTGCTGCTGATGCATCATCATCATCAGCTGCTCAAACCTATTAGGCGGCGGAGCAGCCTGAGAATCATGCTGCGCAGAAGATGATAGTCGATACTGCTCACGGACCGGGGGCGTATAAGGTGGTTGTCCACCGGAAGGACCAGCAGGAGGCTGATCAGATCCCAACCCTCGGTCCACAGGACCGCTACTACCAGAAGGAGTCTGGTCCATAGAGCCGGTCAGAAGAAGATGTGCCGTGCTCCGTGTGTACTGCCGCGGCATGCCCTATACAATATAGGGTAGATCATTTGTGAGATAAAGCACAACACACTTCATAAAGCACTTAAGCATTCCACACATCATCAAAACAAAAGAGGCCACATGCTTTTCATTTACCCAAAATTGTCATAATACATGGAATACAGAGTTACATGAATCACGACAGAAAATCACATGTTAGCCAATACATCCACTACATCAAACACCTAAAACATGCTACTACCTACTACAACATCTACATGAAAACATAAACCGCCTATCGCGGTAACCAAAGCAAACACAACACATAACAACATGGATGACTAAGCATCTGAAGCAGGCGGTGGAGGAGGAGCATTCTTGTCCTGCGCACAGCACAGAATGGCCTTCAACGTACGGGACATCTTCTTAAAGCTCTTCTTCATGTAGGCTTCATTCTCTTCAAGCTTGGCTCGAACTTGACCAATCTCTTGCTACAGGGCGGCTTGACCCTCCTCGAGACGGGCCAAACGTGCATTTAAAGCATCCCGATCCACACCCTGCTCCTAAGTCGCAGGAGGTGAACTCTCCTCAGGTCCTGAGCCTCAGGTTCATCTTCCTGTATGTCATCACCGAGCTCCTCATCACTCTCTGCCTGGAGGTCAACACTCTCCTCGCCGGCGCTATCCGATTCATCTCCAGACTCGTCGAGTCGTGCTTGCCGCTGTTGAGGGCCGATCTTCATATTTTTGAGTGTCGCCTCACTTATGATTCGGACTGGTGCAAGGTCCTCCATGTTCAATCTGTAGCCTACATCACGAGCCATCCTGCAGATCAGACGACCAAATGGGAGAGAAAGATCGTTCCTGGCAGAACGAACAACGTGAACTATCTGGGATAGGATGAACGTGGGCAGGCATATGTTGTCCCCATGTCCTATCTTGTACAAAAAGTCCACCATCAACCGAGTATATTCCGTGCGGTTACCCGACCGTGGGTACAATTGTAGGTGAAAATGTGATGGAGTAGTAAAGGAAGTCCTCGGCCATCCTTGTCGCCGCAATAATTTCCTCGCTTCCAAGTAACCCGGCGACCACAGAGGTATCGCGTGCGGCGATCCCTTTCCCGCGCACTTCTGGAGAAGTTGTCACTAGGATGCACCTGACCAAGCGGTAGCTTCGTGATCCGAGCCACCTCATCCACCGTAATTGTGCACCTTATGCCCCTCACAGAAACAATAAACTGAAGAGGCTCTACTGATGAGTCCACGATGTGGGCATAGAAAGCACGAACCGTGTTCTCACATGCAGGGGACTCACCGTCAAACATAGAGTTCCATCCGATGTCCACCAGGCGATCCATCAGTGGGTGTAGTCGGAACATCCTTTCATCCACATGAGCTTCAAACACAACCTTGCGGCCCGCGAAGCGCCCATATTCAATGCCTATCGGATAAGCATTTCTGACGGGATGGTCAGGATCCAGGTCTCGCTTCGACCTAAACTCCCAAACGGTGCTAGTGCCGGCCCCAACGTCGGATCTTCTTCGGGAATGGGCTGGCCTACTTGGGCCGGCGTCATCGGCCGCAGTTTTCCTCTTTTCCATGAGAAATAGGATGGAGGAAAAGGAGAAAATAATAGCCACCACACCAAGGAGGGCCATGGAAAATTGCCAAAATGGGGGAAAAATGGGCTGATCTCTTTGATCCACCACAAGCAACAATCCAATAGGTGTGAAAGGGGCACTAGAGGTAGGAAATGAAGGAGAAACAAGAAGAAAATGGAATGGGTTAGGAGATTACCCGATTTTAAGCTCCAATGAAGGGTATGAGAGCTCCAACTTGAGAAAATGGGGAAAGGAGGAGGCTAGGGCTGTTGTGGAAGGTTGGGGTGTGTGGGTTATGGAAGAAAATGAAAGATTGCAAGGTTTGGAGGGATGAGTTTAGAGAAAAATCGAAAATGGGTTTAGAGGTGTTTGAAAATGGGTGAAATGAGGGAGAAGGGTGCTCCAGCCCTTTAAAACCCAACCCATTGCCAAAATGGCACGTGCCAGGGGGTAGGGGAGGTCAGGCCGACCAACCCCGGTCCCAGCCCCACTTGAGAAAAGCCACCGGACCGCGGTCCGCCGCCCGAGCCGCGGCGCCGCAGGGGCCGGACTTGGCCGGAACCGCGCCGCCGCGGTGGGGCCTTGCTTTCCACGTGCCCAGGGTGCCAAATGCACCCTGGTTCGATATGGAACCTTGGTGTATTAACGTGGGGGGCCCCCGAACTCAGTTCAGCTCCAGAACGGTTAGTTCCGGGAAATTTCTGAACTAATCTGATTTTTTGTGATTTTTAACGATAGATTTTGGGTGGATAATGACCTGGACACGTCAATAGACGATCTAGGAGTGATTTAGAGTCCATGTGTGCGGTCAGGATCGAGTACAGACTCGATCAACGCGTCCGTTTTTTAATGAATTTCGTCGAACGGTGAAATCGGGAGACCCTAAGACTGTTTCTATATTTTTGCGCACCCTCCTAGGTTATAACACTTCAGTGTACGTAGTGGGGACATAACTCAGGTCCGGTTTAATCAAAATCATGCTCTGATACCAACTTGTAACGCCCTGAAATTCGGGGGTCGAGTATGAACTCAACTCCCGAGTTCCAACGCATCACTTATGCAACATACACAATGATGGTTAAATGTTGTCTGAGTTAGAGCAATAAACATGAATGAGATTATACCAAAACAGTAAATCATACTCCAGTTCAATTGTATAAAGGCAAGCGGAAGACTGAAATTTTATATTCAAAGTGTGTAAAGTAACAAAATTTTCTGAACTCCAGAGTATGAGTACTAACTGAGTACCAATATACATGTATTGTTTCTAAGTCAAAAATCAAAATACAACTCCCAAGAGAAGCCCTGAAAACCCCGCGATGCAGCCGGCCTAAGCAAAACCGTCAGAGTACTGCATAAAGGAGAACTCCTCCTGATCCTCATCGAAGTCGAGCTCCGGCTCCTGAACCGAGGCGCCATCTACACCTACGACAGAGTCTGCTGGGTGTTGCAAACACCGTCCCGTAACGTGGGAGTGAGTAGCTAACTCAGTGGAACAATAAAGCATAGGTTAACATGTTATCAATTCAATCAAGCAGTAATGATAAAGCAGTACAAATCAAACAAGTCTAACTACTCTTATTAAGTGCAAGAATGAGATGACATGATGCTGTATGCCCTTGCCAAACCACCCTCAAGCGACATCATCTTACGTTCGCGAACACTTAACTCCCTCAGTGCGCCACATCTACAAAGCACATGCGGTGCGATGATGATCATGATTACCGAGTTATTATTAGTCCATTTCAACCAGCAGTATTGGGAAACTAAGGTACCTCCCTTGTATCATTCCCAAACATGATCCATTCTAGGGTCGTCAATCCTAGCTAATTCTCATACGATATTATGGTTTGAGAAGCATAGTGAAGGCTTCGCAAAGGGCTCGTCACCCGTCAGCGCGGATACAGATCTCACCGTATGCGGCTCAATTGCTGGCCGTCAGCTCGAGTACAGGCCTCACCGTACTCTGCTCAATCACTAGCCGTCAGCTCGAGTACAGGTCTCACCGTACTCGGCTCAACTCATACTCTAGTTGCTGTGAAAGACTCGTCGCCAATTACAGACCCTTGGAGTATACTCGAAGATACTACGGAGGAATCGTCGCCCGTCAGCACGAGCACAGGTCTCACCGTACTCGGCTCTCGCCGTAAGTATCGACAGCTCGAATACAGTGTCCCATACCACCGTATTCGGCTCACGAGTTTGGTTGCGCAATGGTCACTACGGGGAGGCACATGGCCCCAGCGTAGGCCGACAGCTCGACCACGGTGTCCCATACCACCATGCCTGGCTCATGCGTCTTAGCGGATCGAGGTACCATGGTTAACGGGATCGCCACTGGTAAGTTTGGTACCCTAGGTTCAAGCAGTAGCGACCAAACATGGTGAACACACAAACACATATCGGTTTGCTTGACGAGCCTGACTAGCTCGAACGCACCACAAGTTGGGCGATATGGAGCGCAAAAGCACTCCGTGTGGCCAACCACTATCGCCAACCGAAGTACGACTCGGGTTCGCCAGACACATCCTTTATGGCGACATGAATCTCAGCCACAATCTCATGTCAGGTACCGAATGTTTGGACTATAAACAAAGTCCCAAACTCAAACAGTTCTCATCAATAGCATGTGGAGTAAAGCATGATAAACAAGTAATACAAGCATGTTAGCAGGCATGTTATAAAGCATGAAATAAAACATGATGTAAAGCATGTTGTAAAGCATGTTGTGAAGCATGTTGTAAAGCATGTTGTAAAGCACTATACAAATAGGGATACAATTACATACACATCACAAGTGAGTGGTTATAGCGAACCACCACATGGAGGGGATCCTACATGTCTCTAAGGTAGTTGGGAATCCCACATCAGCACCTCTCTAAGGCACTAACACTCATGCATTTACACACACAAGCATTTACACAAACACTTGGAATACGCTATTCCAACATACATGACGTATGTTAGCAAAATACGTATTAGGGCTATTCTTTCGCCAAGCGGTTATTTTATCCACGTATACCATATTCATACAACAAATAATCATGACAATTACACTTCCAAAATTTACACATATGCGGTATTTCTAGAATACACAATTTCAACATACATAGTGTTTACATGCGAACATATATTACGGCGATTCCTTTCGCCAAATTAGTATTTTATCCATGTATTGTATAATCATACATTAAATAAATATGTCAAACATTATTCCAAAAAAAATACGTATACGGTATTTCTACGTATACTTAGAGTATGTGAAATTCCATATTTTACAACGTTAATCGAAACAGGAAACGGAAAGCACTTTGTACATGTGCATTTACATGCAGATCATGAATCTATCATTATCTGACCTTGAAAGCGTTGAAAACTGTAACTTATACACTTAAAGTCCTCACCTTTGCCCTTGGAATCACAACGAATCAGCAAGGGTAGTAGAGCTTCCGTATACGGGAGTTTTCTAGCCTAAAGAGCGGAATCGGTTAGCCTTTTTCACAACCTACAACTATATACTTCAAATCAGACATAGGGTTAGGGTTTCTTACCTTCAAATGGAATGGATACCGCCGGGAAAAATACCTGAAAAGGAGCGGTGTAGGCCGTGCGACAACCGAAAGCAGTAGGAGGAAGATCTCCCACAAATCCCAAGCTCTTCTCTCTCTTTTCTCTCTCTCTCTAGGGTTTTATCCAAAATTCGTATGGCTGTGAGAGGGGTTGTTCTAAGCTCCTTTTATAGCCAAAAACATCCCCAAAATAAACTCAGGTTCAAGGGTTACTGCTAATATAGGATATTCGTCACTTTTCTAGCTCAAAAGAGAGGTTCTGGTGGCCCTCCTTGAGCCAAACGTCAGACTTAAGCTCACCACACATGGATCTATGTGGGATTACGTTTTCGACTCGATCTGATTCCCAGATCGCACGTGGCGGACCACTTTCAGTTCAACGGTCAGTGGGCCACGATCCAAAATTCCAAGTACATGTAAATGTTCCTGAAATTTTTCTTAATCCAAGGTGTAATTTGGTCTGATTCTAACGGTCAGGTTGCTTAATACTGATGCGCAAGCGAATGGTGCCAGATCACTATTCCTGATATTTATTTTGGAATGGGAATAGTGTTTTTCACACTCCCTCGCTCCGGATCGAAACGAATGGCCGTGGGATATCGGCTGGATCTGATTTTCGAGATGACTGTCAAGCCCAGTGAGGCGGTCCTAGTTCCTTAACTTCGTGTTAATCGGACTTCCGATATGCGATCTAGACCTGATACGAAGTTTCGTTTCTTTCCCGAGAGTAGCCGGGAAATGAGTTTGGTTCTAAACTTTAGAGTAACCTAGAGTCACTTGTTTTGCAAGTTTTGGGTCTTGCAGATCGTATTTAAAGCGATCCCAACGGATTTCATGGCTAATCGAGTTTAGCACTTAGTTAACTTTGTTAATTTCTAAAGGATTTTATCCTAATTGATTTCTGGTCGAGGTGGTACTCGAGCCAATGTACGGAAATTTACGGGTCGTTACAAGGGTCCACGGCCAACATCACCCCTTGTCGAGAAAAAACTCAGGTTCAAGGGTTACTGCTAAATAGGATATTCGTCACTTTTCTAGCTCAAAAGAGAGGTTCTGGTGGCCTCCTTGAGCCAAACGTCAGACTTAAGCTCACCACACATGGATCTATGTGGGATTACGTTTTCGACTCGATCTGATTCCCAGATCGCACGTGGC
Organism: Magnolia officinalis; assembly: GCA_021015155.1. Lineage (NCBI taxonomy): Eukaryota > Viridiplantae > Streptophyta > Magnoliopsida > Magnoliales > Magnoliaceae > Magnolia > Magnolia officinalis. The sequence continues at coordinate 53,971,094 of JAJHSJ010000001.1, forward strand.
GGACCACTTTCAGTTCAACGGTCAGTGGGCCACGATCCAAAATTCCAAGTACATGTAAATGTTCCTGAAATTTTTCTTAATCCAAGGGTGTAATTTGGTCTGATTCTAACGGTCAGGTTGCTTAATACTGATGCGCAAGCGAATGGTGCCAGATCACTATTCCTGATATTTATTTTGGAATGGGAATAGTGTTTTTCACACTCCCTCGCTCCGGATCGAAACGAATGGCCGTGGGATATCGGCTGGATCTGATTTTCGAGATGACTGTCAAGCCCAGTGAGGCGGTCCTAGTTCCTTAACTTCGTGTTAATCGGACTTCCGATATGCGATCTAGACCTGATACGAAGTTTCGTTTCTTTCCGAGAGTAGCCGGGAAATGAGTTTGGTTCTAAACTTTAGAGTAACCTAGAGTCACTTGTTTTGCAAGTTTTGGGTCTTGCAGATCGTATTTAAAGCGATCCCAACGGATTTCATGGCTAATCGAGTTTAGCACTTAGTTAACTTTGTTAAATTTCTAAAGGATTTTATCCTAATTGATTTCTGGTCGAGGTGGTACTCGAGCCAATGTACGGAAATTTACGGGTCGTTACAAGGGTCCACGGCCAACATCACCCTTGTCGAGAAAAAAAA